>JADRCH010000089.1:6545745-6557707 GCA_019843965.1 Rhynchomys soricoides
TTCTTCTTCTTCTTCTTCTTCTTCTTCTTCTTCTTCTTCTTCTTCTTGTCTTTTGAGACAGGGTTTCTCTGTGTAGCCTGGCTGTCCTGGAACTCACTCTGTAGACCAGGCTGGCCTCGAACTCAGAAATCCACCTGCCTCTGCCTCCCGAGTGTTGGGATTAAAGGTGTGAGCCACCACTGCCCAGCTCGGTGATACCTTCAACAGTGAGGCTTTTACTTTATGATTGGCATGTGCCTCAGACCAGCACACAGAAGGGTGGTTTCTGTCTGTCTTCTTCCTTAGCCTTCTGTTGTGTTGGCTCTGTCTGTCCTTAGGTAGATATCCCTCTTCTTTGTTGCCCTTCAAGTTCAAATACCATTGAGACAAGAGATTATTTCTTATTAGCTGAAACAAAATTCTGAAATGTGATCTCATTTTTCCATGCATCTGTAATGTGAGCCAGGAAATATGAATAATTTTACATCCTAGAAAACAAGGAGCACCATGTAAGGTACCACTTGTAGTTTGGGAGGAGAGGCAATTAGAGCCCTGGGCTAGAGCTTCCTGTGGCTGAGTCTTGGGTAAGTATCTGTCATGCTACTTCTAATATATTCTGTGTGGTACCGGAGACTAACTTACCACTCAGCAGTGTCTGGCTATAACATGATAGTTTGTTGATGGTGGAATGCACTATCATTTGAGAGCCTAGCATCAATCACTGTATCATCTTCCAAGTAAGCCAAGAATGATTCTATGTAAAGATAGCAATTAGGTCTTACCCATGAAACTGGGAAACCTAGCTAAAAGAGTCAAACAGAGGGAGCAGGTTTATAATATCCAAATGGACATGAATTTCAGAAATGAAATATAAAGGTTTTGTTGAGAAAATAAAAGTTCTATCAATAAACTACCTAGTAGCTTGAAATAAGAAATATTCACAAGAATCGGAATCTAGTACAGCAATGATTAAGAATATTTAAGTGATAAAATGATTCTAGATAATTATTAAATGGATTCAATGTTAAGCTGTGCCATTTTTATAATGGGATGGAGATGTGAAATGGTCCAAGTGTTTCTATGTCCTCAGTGTGTTACTCAAAAGTGAAATAAAAGTGCACGCTGCTTGCAAAGTAGCAAGAATATTTTATTCAAAGCAAACCAATAGGACAGACCAAGTTCACTGTCAGGAGTGGTAGCAGTCCCCATAGGTGAGTGTGCTCAATGGCCTCACTCGTTGATTTAGGTTTTCTTTTATGATTAAAGAGTATTTTGGTTATTAAGGGCCTTCCTGGGGATTGTCTTCTGTTTTAATTGATAGATTATTTTATATGACGTTTGTTTTGTTATGCATGATTCTTATCATTAGGTTTCTGACTTTCATAATATGCATACCCAGTTATATACATAGGCATAAGGTGGTAAAAGAGAATCTTCTAAAAATTCATTTTGAAGACATAATATGACTTATTATTGCACATTCACCTCAAATCAGTTCAAGCTAGCTCAGTCTCCTATCTTTTGTGCCCACGCATAACTGGAACAGGGTGTCCAAGTTTTAAATTACTAAGGGAAAGAAAAACTTGCATCTTGGTCAAAGATGTATGAGGGTGCACCTCAGGGAAGAGGTCCTAGGTTGCTAGCAGGTTTCTAGATATATAGCCAAAACTGTACATAACTATGCTGGCAAAGGCCGTAGGCTAGCAGGCATATTATTAGAAGGGTACTTCCATAGCCCAAACCAGATGGAGTTCTGATGTCTATTTATTTGTTTATGCTTGCCTATCCCAGCAGGAATCATATTCAGTTATCAGAATATACATCATTCACCATAAAGTAACCCAGATTTCACCTCTTCTAAGAAAAACAATACTTATTCAAAACTTGATTATAGTGTGTTCTATATTTTGTAGCTATGGTGAATGTCTTGACCGTGATCCTTCACAACGAGAACTGTTTCTCTTCTGCTTGGGTGTGCAATGTGTATGTGTAACTGCAGCTATCCCCAACAGAGTCTCACTAGGAAATTCCTTCTAAAGCCAAAGCTCTCTTCTTGTGACTGGCTGCTTCTCCCCCCGCCTTCTACTTCTGGTAGGTGTCCTTCAGGCCATTCGGGCTGTGTTGTTGCCTTCATTTTCCTGTCTTCTTCTTGTCAGCTTCTGAACTTCTCATCCCAGAATTCACCATCACTCTGTGATTACCCCACACCTCTGCTTCAGTCTTACCTCATTTCCTACAGACACTAACATAGGTTAAATCTCTCTCCTGAATTCTAGATGCATATATTTACCATATTTATCTGTTTGAATATTTTGCTATAGTTTCAACGTTCTAAGACACAAATTTAATGAGTGACCTTTATTCTTCTTAATGCTAACAACCTTCTCATCACTTAGCTTTTTCTGCTTAAAGAAATGTTGCTATCAAAAAGTTGTACAGGTCAGAAACCTGGAAACCATTATTTTTTATTTGCATTTATGTGTATTTTATATGCATATGTTTGTGTGAGTGCATGCATTTGTATTCATGTAGAAATCAAGAGTCAACCTCACCTTTGCCCTCTGCCATCCATCATCTCTCTTCAGGTTTGTGGCTGACTGAACATTCCAGGACATCTGGTCTACCAGCTTCTGGTGTACCCTCATGTCTCCACCTCCCATCTCATTATAGGAGTACTAGTATTACAGATACGTTCCACTGCCTTTTTCTATCATGTTTGTACAGCACACACTCTATCCACTGAACCATAGCCCATTCTGGAAGGTTGGTTTTATTTCTTTTTTCCCTGATATAGGTAATCAGTCACTATGTTTTGAAAATTCTGTCTCTTATACTCCGACTCTATGGGTATGTCCATCTACCTCCCATCAGTATACAACCCACCCAGGTAGTTTCTTCATCCTTATTTCTATGAGTTCTCTCTCATAATCCCATAAACAGTTTTTATGAATGCTAAAAAGAAATGTGAACTTTTAATGGCCTCTACTTAAAAGTCATCACTGGGTGCCTACTGGTTTTAACCTGAAAGTATTATTCTCTAAATAATCCTGCATGGTGCATTTCCCATCCACCTGATTTGCACCCTTCCCAAATATTCCTGTTTTCACTCACGTTCATTTCAAAGATGGGAGCCATTTTATGAAATATGAAAATGTCAGAACAAGCCAGAGCTCAATTTAAGTACACCCAAGGGGTTGAAAAATATTTTGCATATTTGACTAAAGCTAATTATACATTTTAAAATCACATTCCAATCAAATTTTGTTAAACTGTAACATTTTAAGAGTTATTTTCCTCAGGCAATGAAATTATAGTAAGTTGCCTTTATTGACTTGACAAGGAGTATCAAAATTGAAAGTATGAAAACCAAACCAAAACTGGAAATTGTGGGGTGTTTTTCTTAGGATCCAGGCCTAGGAAGAGTTAGTCACTAGATCATTAGGTTAATGTCCAGAATTCTGAACTTTAATAAAAGATTCTAATGTACTAAATAAGGTTCAATGGTCTCAGTTAGAGAGAGATCCAAAGAACTTACTATTGTCCTGTTTTATCTTGGGGACTCCCAACTACTGACATTGAGGGTTGCTGGAAAAAACACAGACTTTAAACTTAGGTTTATTCAATTCTTTCATCTTTCATATGTGTTGTGACTAGATTTTCAAGTTTCTTACAAACCAAGTTCTGTTCCATCATAGTGACATTTTTCTTATATTTGATTTAATAAGAATAACACCCATGATATCTCAAGGAAGACCCAACAATGACAATAGCAATAGATATGCTAATGAGAAAGGACAAATCTCATGGGGTTCTACCCTTGGAGATTACAAAGAACTGCAAGCAACTAATTAGGGCTGAAAGAAGAATTAGTCTCCCTCAGGGATGGGCCCCCTAGCTGATTACTCAAGACAAAGTAGCCAGTCCTAAAATCTTATACATAAAATCCACACTAAACAGGATCAGCAGGTTGTATTTATAATGAAAAATTTCATTAATCTGATAAGGAGATAGGGGAACAGGGACAGTGTTGGAAGAAGGGGACACAGGAGGGGCTGGAAGAACGGGGACATGGGAGGGGATGGAAGAAGGGGGACATGGGAGGGGCTGGAAGAAGGAACAGGAAGTCAGAAGTTATGTGGTTATATTATAGTTAAATTTTAAAATAAAAAAAAAGTATAACAACCCACAAAGCTGCTTTTCTGTTGTAATAATACTGTATAAGAAAAAGGAAAATACCCTCCAGAGAGTTTTGCTCTGTGCACTGGCTAGTTTTATATCAACTTAACACAGGCTAGAGTTATCTGGGGGAAAAAAAGGGGGGGACTTCAATTGAGAAAATGCCTCCATAAGATCCTGCTGTGGGGCATTTACTTAGTTAGTGATTGATGGAGGAAGGCCCAGCCCATTATGTGTGGGGCCATCCCTGGGTTGGTGGTCCTAAATTATATAAGAAACCAGGCTGAGGAAGCCAAGGGAAGCAAGCCTATAAGCAGCACTCCCCCAGGGATTCTGCATCTACTCCTGCCTCCAGGAACCTGACCTGTTTAAGTTCCTGTCCTGACTTCATTGATGAACAGTGCTGAGGAAGTGTGAGTCAAATAACCCTTTCCTCCCCCACGTGTTTTTTGGTCATAGCAATAGCAGTCCTAACTAAGACACTCTGCAATAGGCAATACAAGTGCTTTATTTCACCTGCTGTGGAGTCCACCTCTTATACTGCAGATACAGAAGGCAGACAGAGAGCTTGAGTCTTGTGTTCCTGTATGTCCTGGCCAACTGTGAAAGGGCATTTTCCTTTGAAGAACCTTCAGGCTTCATGATTCATGATGAATTCTTCTAGAGTTGACTTCTCTTCCTTCACTCTGTCCCCATAAAAAGAAAGGAAAACAAAATGAAAGACATGAAGGAAGCTGTGTTGTATGGGGGTGTGTGACTTAGTAATGCTAGAATCTTTAGGATTTTCTATAAACCCCACCAACATGTAATCTGTCTTGACTTAGTAGTGCCTTTTTAAAACAGTTGTTTAATTTGCCCAGGATTCTGTGCACCACATACAGCTGTGTCAGCTGAGAAGAAGTGGTCCTATCAGGAGCTTCTAGGAGCAGACATGCCAGCACTTGTCCCTCCTCCCAGCTTTGGCCTTCAGAGCAACAGGTCTCCCTCTCGGCAGCTGCCTAGCTGTGGGCTTGATGCAGGGGCATGCTGATTTCTATATAGGGTATTAGGTAGGGCCTGGAATTAAACCTGTCAGGCGGAAAGGACCTTTTCTTCTTTCTTTCCCTCTTCTTAGGTATTCAGTGTGGAGTCAGAAACACAGGCCAAGGCTGTGGAACAGATTTAAAGCCAATACCAATGCTTTTTAGATCTTATTGTCTAAAAAATTATATGTTCTGTTGATTTAAATTCAATTTGCTTCAGGTTAACTGCAAATTAGTTACAATAGCTTTCTCCCCTACCTGTGGCGTCTATTGCTTTCTTCCTCTAGAGGATTATCACATTCATCTCTGAAGGCTTGATTTAGGGAAGAGAAATCCTTGATTTTTTTTTCGGAGAAATGCATTAATAATTTTGAATAATTCTATCCAAGTGTAACAGTGAAGCAGCCCCATGGGTTAGAAAAGGCAAATGGTGTGTGTGTGTGTGTGTGTGTGTGTGTGTGTGTGTGTGTGTGTGTATGTGTGTGTGTGTGTGTGTGTGTGAGTGTGTGAGCAGTAAAGTATGCATGTGCATGGATGTATGTACCTGTATCTGTGTACATGCAGATGCCAAAGGTCAACTTTGGGTGTTATTTTTCAGGAGCCATCTAGCTCTTTGATGGAGGGTCTCTCGTTGGGCCCAGAGGCATGCCAATTGGACTAGACACTCTGTCCCCTGAACCTCAAGTATTCTTCTGCCTCACTTCCTTGGTGCTGGAATTACAACTACATGACACCATGCTCTTTAACAACTCCAATCATTCATGTTTCATTGGTCAGTAGCTTAAACACAATAGCAAGTCAACCCTCATAGCCTAAAGCAGAAGATACAGTATAAAAGAAGGCTAGGAATTGAAACATTCATTAGGCATGGCTGAATACAAAATTATGTATTGAGTATTTAAGTTTTCCTTTCCCATGCATATCTTCCTTTTCCTCCCTTGTATCTCCTTACTGGATGTGTGGTAACCTCTGGCTCCTCAGGCTCATGCATCCTTGTTGCTAACACATGCAGCATTTTGAGTAGTCCTATGGTTTGACACTTTGGTTGTATTAACTTATATAGTTGTATTCCAAACTTTAAACCAATTAGTGATGCCAAGAGATCCAGGCCTGAATCACATGAGTACCTTTGCAAAAGAAGTATCATGAGGTTATGTGATCAATACCATCAAAATCACATGGAGATAAACTTCAGGTTGGAGTCATGCCCAAAGAGGGAACTAGGTTTTTGTTTTCAGAATTTAGAAAAACAATGATGCGCTTTGCTACCTTTTGCATGGTAACCAAAATAACTTGGGGGAGAAAGTGTTTACATCACTTAAAATTTTATATCACCATCCATCCCTGAGGTGTTTCTGGGCAGTAACTCAAGGCGAGAGCCTGGAGGTGCAGGGCAATAACTCAAGGCGAGAGCCTGGAGGTGGGAGCTGAAGCAGAGGCTGTGGGGGAGTGCTGATTACTTGCTTGCTCTCCATGGCTTTCTCAGCCTTATTTCTTATACAATCTAGAAGTACCTGACCAGGAGCAGCAACACCTACAGTGGACCCTCCTACACCAATTATTAATCAAGAAAATGCCCCACAGGCTTCCCTACAGGTCAATGTGATAAGGGCATTTTCTCAGTTAAGATCCCCTCTTTCTAGGTAACCCAAGCTTGTGTCTGTTAGACATGTAACCTACACAAGTAAATGGTAGAAAGACAAAAACACTCAATACCTGCTTAAAGACCCTTACAGCATATTATCTGTCCCTACTCTTGTCTTTTCCAGCTAGACTTGAGTCACTGTGTCTTCTTTCAGGCCCTTGGATGCACTGAGCCTCATCACATCTATCCCATAACGTGCCCTGTGTCAGGCAGCTCTATATTCCTTGCAAACATCTTTTACTTAGAAGCCTCTGGGATCTCTCTCTTGCTCCTCCTCCCTGTTCAACTTGGTTGTACTTCAAGTCCAAGAGCAGTCATCACCTCCCCTCTCTTTCCTGACAAGACATTTCTTTCTTCCCTTTCATTTCCTACATCTCTATCAGATAATTGATAAGTCATTCTGCACTTAGACATCTAGATACTGGTTGTCCTGAGCTGTGTCTTGGCATCTTTATGGAGGAAATCCTATCAAAGCAGCACTTTGATAGTTGTTTCATATGGAAATGGGCATGTTCAAAACACCTTAATTATTAACTATGCCCATCTATCAAATGAGGCTTCTCAGTTGATTCCCATGTTTCCCAGGAAAATTCCTGACAAAATCAACTCAATTAAGGAGGCGTTTCTTCTGGTGCATAACTCTAGGGCACAGTCCATAATAGCCAGGAAGGCATGGCAACAAGAGGTAAAGCAGCTGGTCACATTGCATCCACAGGCAAGGAGCAGAGTGATGAATGCTTGTGCATAGCCTGCTGTCTCCTTTCTCTTCAGTCTGGGGCTACAGCCCATGGAACAGAACCACCCACACTAAGGGTAGAGGTCTTCCTACCTCAATTAACTTCATCTAAATAATCATTTACAGAGATGCCCAGAGATTTGTTGTCATGGTGCTTGTAAATCACATCAGCTTGAACACCAAGATCAACCACCACATGAACTAAACAATTTATTTCCATCAACCTTTTAAGCTAGGTATTTTAGTATTTATAATTCTTCTACTTTTCAAATAAAGGACCTAAGACTCAGAGAAATTGTGCAATTTATCCACAATTACCCAGATTCTAAGTGCCAAGGATCAAATTTGTATGTGGGTTGTCTTGATTCCAGTGTCTGAAATACTAGGCACTGTGTAAACTAACACTGGTCTAAAACCACATTTCTAGATAGGTAGCTGTTCAGACTCGAAGAACTTCCCCAGTCTGGCCTACCCCATCCTACTCCACAAGCAATCAGTCCTATTTTCTGGACATGGATTTTTCCAAAGCAATATATTAAATATGGAAGAATCTATGGCCCCAGTTTTTAAGTGTTTTTGTCACTGATGTTGTTATTGATTGATTCTACATCTGCTGATTCACTCATGCTTGTGAGAACTCTGTCCTAAATTAAATGAGATGAAGTGAATATGCACCAAAAGTTCACACTAAAGTTGATTAGAGTTTCAACTGTGACTGTCAGAGCTGGTGAGATAACTCAGTTAGTAAGAGAGCTTGCTATCCAAGCACAAACAGCTGACATTAACCCCAAAACCCTTCTTTAAAAGCAGGCATGGCTGTGTATCATCTGTAACTTAAGTGATGGTCGGGGAGGAGACAAGAGGACCTCTAGGGCTTGCTGGCTAGAGAGTCATGCTAAAACAGTAAGCCTCAAATTTAGTGAGGGACTCTGTCTCAAGGGCACATGGGTATAAATAGTATACACATAGTACATGCACATATACATACACATACTACACACACACACACTCACAAACACACCCATGTACACATACACACACACACACTCACAGACACACACACACACACCCTATGCCTGCTGTCATATTTACTTTCTTGTATAAAGAATACAGTTTGTCTTGCTTGCAGTAGGTGGTACTAGACTTCCCCTCCTGGCTATGACTGTAATGGATATGGGTCTTGTCACTAAGCAGCTGGTGAAAAGGATTTATAGCATGTACGTACATGGCTTCCTAAGAGCTATGCCACTCTGGATGAGGTACAGTTTCTGTGAAAATTGGATCCAACATTTCCAAAGCCCTAGAACAAAGTCATGGTCATCAAATACTGCACTTCACTGCCCAGCAAGAAATGCAGTCAAATCCAATTATGTCGGTCTTCAAAGCCCACCTCCACAGCCACTAGTCTTTTGGCAATGAATTACATCTGAGGGATGCTAGGGTAAGGGTGAGCATGGATGTATAGATGTACCGGGAGGTATCAGGAGGAAGACTTTCTCACACTCAGAATCCAGGGCAGAGTGGTAGGGTACATTGGGAAGTGCTTTATTATCATAGTGAGTGCAACCAAATGCCTTGATTAGGAACAGTAACTACTCATCCAACCAACATTTTATAAGTCCTATCCAGTTGTAATCTACAAGCTGAAAAGGACACACAAAGGCAGGCATAGGAGGATGCCTCTCTCCCAGAATTTCGACAGCTACTAATAAAGAATTTAATACCGTTGAATAAGCCCCTACTGACTGAGTACCTACTGCAGGATAGAGACCACTGGGCTTCATGGGAAGCTTTTCTTCTCCAGTAGAGCTTGTGGTCTAGTGCAGAATACTAACGCAAACACATACTGACACAGCACCAGTGTGAGAAATATTGTGGCAACTAAATAACAAGTTCCATGGAGAACTGTAACAAGAAGGTCCAGGGAAGCTCTGTCATCGTCTGGCTGCTCACAACATGAAAGCCAGTATTCTCTCTAGAAGCATATATTTATTAATAATACACAATCATGCTTAATAGAATTAATATTTGATCAATAGTAATTGACAAGAGTATCTGTAATGTTTGGGTGATATAAGAATTTGTAAAATTTCTATATATTCCCTATACTTCAAATAATCCAAAATGTATTACTTGCTTAGTGAGGTTCAACTTGAAGATAATATATGCTTGTAGATAGAAAACACAGAAACTAGTTCCAAGAGATTATACATATATACATTACACACACACACACACACACACACACACACACACACACACACACATAGAATCCCCTGGGACTGGAGTCACAGATGGTTATAAGCCATCACATAGGTACTGGGAACTGAACCTGGGTCCTCTGGAAAAATACCCAGTGCATAGTTTCCAATTGCATAGTTTCTCAATCCCCAGCAGTTAATATGTTAATATGTTTTCTTTGGAACTTGAAAGCTAGATGAAAGAAGAAACAAGAACCCCTGTGCCAAACAGAACTCCCCAGGAGACACTACTCACAGGATGACTTACGCAAGGCCTTCTAGAAGAGATCCTTTTGAATGAAGAGCCAAATCTGAAATGGAATTAAGTGAGCAAAATGGAGAGAGAAGAAGAGAAGAGATGGCAGCATAATGATGCTTCAGTGGCGGGGAGGTGTTAGGTATCTTAGAAGAACTTTAAAAGCCTGAGAAGCAAGATGGGAGTGAGAAAAGTGGCTGAAGATAGGAAGACCTATCTGATGTGATGGTGATGGCGTTGATGTGGCTGGTGCCTTGTGTGCCACTTAAAGGAAGCTAAAAGTACTCAAGTGCAAAGCAGATATAGTTGGAAAACAACGTGTTCATGTATTTATTTTATAATCTGTGTTTTGATCATATTTTCCCCTGACTCTTCCCAGATCCACACCTGGTTCCCTGCTAACCTGTGTTTGTGTCATCCATCATTTTAAAAACTCAGTCCAATTTCGGCATCTCATATAATCTTGGGTGAGTCGCCTTCTACCGGAGCATGCTTAGTCTGTGAAAGGATATACTTAATGAAAACAGAGTCCCTCTTTCCTACCAGCTATCAGTTCCCAGTAGTTCCTTAGTTAGGGATGGGACTCTGTGCCATCTCTTTTCATTCTGGAATTTCATCTGGCTTAGGTTTGTGCAGGTTCTGTGCATGCTGGTATAACTACTGTAGGTTCATAAGTGGGACTTCCATGCTTGGCGTAGAAAACCATTTTCTTTTTCTTTTTCTTTTTTTTTTAATACTTTATTTACATTTCAAATGTTTCCCCCTTTCCAGCTCTCCCCTTTGGAACCTCTACATTTCCTCCCCCCTCCCTTTGCCACTATGGGGGTATTCGCCCACCCACCCACCCACTCTTGTCTTCCCTCCTTGGCATTCTCTTCTACTGAGAGATCTAACACTCTCAGGCCCAAGGGCCTCTCTTCCCCCTGATGGCTTGTTAGCCATCAGGGAAAACCATTTTCTTGTAGTCTTCCAGTGCTTCTGGCTCTTCCCTCTCTGCCCCCTTCTACACAATGACCCTTGATCCTTGAGAAGTGAGGGTATGGTGTAGCTATCCCATTTAAGGCTGACCATTCCTCAGTCTCTTCATCTCTGTACTAGGAGCCATTCTGCGTCTCAGTGATAGCCACCACTCATGCAAACAGAAGCTCCTTGGTGTATAAATAAAGGTGTGTCATTCTGACATTCTCATTTGCATACCTCATCACACCTTGTTCATATTATATTTCACTCTGTTGCCCCCACCCATGCTTGCTGTAACTTATTTCTCTGAAAATAGCTCCCCCTTCATGGCATATTCAGTCCACTACCCAACTTGATTTCCACTGGCCTTCCCTTTATACTTTGTTTTATGTCTCATAGTCTCCTTTCTACTTTTTTGTCCTGGTGTGTGTGTGTGTGTGTGTGTGTGTGTGTGTGTGTGTGCGCGTGTGCGCGTGTGTGTTTAAGTTCTATATGTGAGGAGAAAAAGCATGCAATATTTGTCTTTCTCAGTCTGGCTCATCTTGTTTAATGTATGGATCTCTAGAGTTCTGTTAATTTTCCTTTGACTGTCATAACTTCATTATTTTTAGAGTTGACTACAACTCCATTATGGATTTGTTGTCACATTTCCTTATCCACTCTTTCGTCAGTGAGCATCTAGACCGGCACATATCTTGGCTGCTGTGAGCAGTATAGCAATAATCATAGACTTACAAGTATCTCTATGGTGTGTACTTTAGAATCCTTTCGGTATCTATAGCAAGAGGTGGTATAGCTGGATCATATAGTTTCTGTAGCGGCAAGATATATGTCTATATGCCATTGTGTCAGTGCCAGAACCTCTGAAAATATAATTGTCAATGAAAATGTTCAGAAAGTAACCTTGATGCAGCATGGAGAGAGGCAGCAGAGTCGCTATGATGGCAA
>JADRCH010000089.1:6557717-6581969 GCA_019843965.1 Rhynchomys soricoides
CTTGATGCAGCATGGAGAGAGGCAGCAGAGTCGCTATGATGGCAAGCTTCAACTGTCAACTTGACACAACCTAGAGTGACCTTGGAAGACAGTCTTATTGAGGACTGTCTGCATTATGTGGACATGTTGATGTTGAGGATTCTAAATTAATTGATGTAGGAAGACCTAGCCCATTGTTGGTAGCACTATTCCCTAGGCATGGAGTCCTGACCAGTGTAAGAATGGAAACAGCAAGCTGAGCACTAGCAAGAAACTCATGATCATGTGTGAACACATTTCTCTCTTCTCTTGACTGTGGATGTGATGTGACTAGTTGTTTGATGTTCCTGCCTTGACTTCTCCACAATGATGGACTGCAGTCTAAATCTGTGAGCTAAAATAATCTCTTGCTTCCTACCAGGTTTTATCCCAGCAACATAACTGAAACAGAAACAGAAATAAACGAAAAACAGGATAGTTGACTTATAATAAACAAATCCAGCCAAATAATAGAGCATTGTAACTTCAGATCAGGTCAGGAAAGATGTGAGATGTGCCCGGGAACCTTTAGCTTTTAAAACTGTATCACAAAAATACAGCCATACATTAAGGAGTCACATCAAAAGAACACACAAGCCAGCTCACAGAGGCTTCCAGTGCCCAAAGATAAGATCATCTGAATGTCAAAACAAGTAATTGTTAATTGATAAAGATTTTGGATAATAAATAAAAGCATACAGGCTTGTTATGCAGTTTGAAAAAAATATCACACTCATGCAAAAGCCTAGAGTTCATTATCAGTCTTGGAATTAACTCATCGCTCTGAAAATTGACAGTTGTGAAGAATGATTAAATATTCCATCCTCTTTTCTCAGGCAAGCATTATGTAATGTGACAAAGTAGTCCTCATTAATGAAGAAAACTCTTTATTGAAGAATTTTAGTTAATAAAGGTAGGAAGATTGAAGAAATGTCAGAATTAGAAAAATCACCATTTTGTAAGTGCTAGTGAAGTAATTAAAGATTATCAATGACATTTTTAAATGAACATTTTAAAATATGTGTAGAAATATTCTCTTCTGGAGGGGAAGGAGATTATATTCTGAATACACGGTGCTGGGTTTCATGGTGACAGTTTCGTTTAAGTACATTAAGTACTAGGACTATATTCATCTGTGGGCCTCCTGTTTCTCCCTGGCTTCTCCCCTCCCACTGTTCTGGGTGATAAGATTCCTCCTCTCTAACCCCACTGCTAGATTTAAGTGTGACTACTACACATATATCCAGAAATCAGTATCGATCAAAGCCAGATGAAATCTGTGGTGCTGTGCTAGGGATGTGCAGCTCACTGGTTGAGAACTTGTCTAACACTTGGAAGGCCCTTAATTGCATTCCCAGCATTGCAGAGACAAGCAAATGAAGACACAGCACTATGTGTGAAGAGTCCTTCATCTGAAAAGTTAAATGTGGAGGTAATTGAGCCCTTAAAGCTAAAGTTTAACATCTGAGGAGCATGCAGGGTGGAAAAACAAGCAAACTTCTATCACAGATAAACAAACAGGAAAAATCAAGAATGTGAATTTTCTAAAACACTATCTTCAGCTAGACAACAGAATAAAGGAGGATAGGGGCATCACTGTGCTATACTAAAGGACCCAAAGAGAGTTAGCCAGTGTGCAGATTACATGTAGGGACCGTTTGGATCAAGTCAGTTGTGAACTTGTATTTTTTATACCGTCAGAAAATATGGATATAGTAGATAAAGAAATCATGAATTGTTGTTAATTTTGTAAGAGTTTGTGATGACATTTTGGTCACTAGAGAGAATGTCTGTATTTTATAAAAATGCACACTGAAGCGTAAGACATGAAGTCTGAGATTTGGAAATAATTAGTTGAAAAGGAGAGTCTCATATATAAAAACCAGTGAGCCAAGTCAAGGCAATGATTGAAACTGGATGAAGAATGTGGGCATTTACTATTCTGTCTCCCTTGTATGGTTGAAATTTCCTGAGGAAAAGACAGGGCTAGCCCTCAGGTAGCTGAGACCATTCTTAACAAATCAGGCTATAGGATTCTTTTATTAGAAGTCAAATGCCAGGCAGTGGTGGCACACACCTTTAATCCCAGCACTGGGAGGCAGAGGCAGGCCGATTTCTGAGTTCCAGGACAGTGTGGTCTACAGAGTGAGTTCCAGGACAGCCAGGGCTGCACAGAGAAACCCTGTCTCGAAAAACCAAAACCACAAAAAAAAAAAAAAAAAAAGAAGAAGTCAAAGCATTACCGCAAGGGTACACAGATGCTGAGGATCAAAGTCTTGTGCTCTTTCCAAAGCACTTCCTCTTTGCTCCTCTGGGAGCATGCATGTCAAAGCTAATCTCATTGGCTTGGGAAGTGGCTCCAGCTCAAGGAGGAAGCAGCCATGCTTTCTTACTTTGAGTATATACCATAATCCTAAAACAGGAAGAGTGTTGTGGTTTAACAGTTCCTAGAGGGAGGTGGTTCCAGACTGCTGAATCGAGAAACGTTAGGCATCAGTCAGGGATTTATTCACTGGCTAAAAGCCAGACAAACTCCTGTCTTCTGGCTTTTTCTGAGCCACAGCAATCCCTGGATGCCAAGAATCCACATGTTCTACCTGTTCTCAGCTCTGCTATAACACTGAGTACAAGAGTATGACATGTCTTATGAGACGTTTCTTTAAAGATCATTTCTGTTATTTTCAAGATCACACTATAATTACATTGTGCCCCGCATCATTTTTCCCCCTTCCAAACCTTCCCAAATAACCCTCCTTCCTCTGGTCCGTATTCATGGCCTCCTTTAAAAATTATTACATGCATATATGTATGTGTATATACTATATATTCCTAAATAGTTAGATACAACTGGCCAGGCCATACGTTACTTATGTATATGTTTTCAGGGCCAATCATTTGATATTGGGTAACCAATTGGTGTGCTCTTCTGTGGGAAAGGCCATTTCTCCCACTCTCAGTGTTTCATAGTTCCTTGCAGTTCTTCGTGCAGTGTGGATCTGGGCACCTACAGACCAATGGGCAAATCTGTACATTTAGATGGTACTTTCTTTTAGACCTTATTTTCCAGTGTAATTTTCATAAGCTTCCTCTGGATCAGAGGACGTGGGCCTTGTAACACAACTGAAACATAACTCATTCTCTATACAGTGAACAGCAACAGGCCCACTGTCCACTGCATGGCGGACTCCTGTTCGTGCCTTACAAAAGTCTCATTTTTTGATGTGATGAAAATCTTAATAGAATCAAATGATCTGGAGTACTGATTGTGGAAAAGGCCAGACCTGAGACAGCATGGAAATCAATCAGCCCCTTGTATTCTCTATAAACCAAAGGAAAATGAAGACACTTAACCTCCTTAACTCCTGGGCTACTCAAGGCTGAAATTCCCTGAGCTCCTTACTGTCCAGATCACTGAGAACCATAAAGTCTAATGGCTTCTGTCCAAGCCACAATGGTCAGTCTTCCCAGCCTGTAGCAAGTAGAATTTCTGCTCCCACAAGAGACATCTTAGTCTTGAACCCAAGTCCATGAGCATTCATCAAATCACACAGGAGTGCCTTCACTGTCCCAAGTGCTTGGGAACTCAGGGTAGGCAGAAACTGTACTTGTGATAAGTTTAAACATGCGGGGTTTTTTTGTTTGTTTGTTTGTTTTTTGGGGTTTTTGGTTTTGTTTTTGTTTTTTTGGTTTGGTTTGGTTTGGTTTGGTTTGGTTTTTCGAGACAGGGTTTCTCTGTGTAGCCCTGGCTGTCCTGGAACTCACTCTGTAGACCAGGCTGGCCTTGAACTCAGAAATCTGCCTGCCTCTGTCTCCCAAGTGCTGGGATTAAAGGCGTGCACCACCACTGCCTGGCTAAACATGCTTTTCTTTCCCTGCTCTGCTCAGGAATTTTAGAGACGAAAGACTGTTACATTATAACCATCAATTTGATTAGCATATAACATATCTTCTACACTGTCACTCCACTTGTCTCTTGTTAACCAATGACTTAGGAGCAGTCTTTGTAGTTGTGTTGATGTGCTACAGGTTGTCTAGGAAACTGGACTGGCCCTGTATAGCTAGTTCTTCATGGTTTCCAATGACTTCTTAGTTTTCTCAATCAGAAAAGCCACTTTAGAATTTTTTGTTAGTCTTCTTAATCATAAGAACCAAAGCCTTCCTGGACTACCCTGCACATACAGTCCACATACAGTCCACATGCAGTCCACATACAGTCCACATGCAGTCCACGTGCAGTCCACATACAGTCCACATACAGTCCACATACAGTCCACGTGCAGTCCACGTGCAGTCCACATACAGTCCACGTGCAGTCCACATACAGTCCACGTGCAGTCCACGTGCAGTCCACGTGCAGTCCACGTACAGTCCACATGCAGTCCACGTGCAGTCCACATGCAGTCCACGTGCAGTCCACATGCAGTCCACGTACAGTCCACATACAGTCCACGTACAGTCCACATGCAGTCCACATACAGTCCACATACACATATTTTATTTGCTTCTCTTCTACCCTGACTACTACTAATTTGGGCACTAGGAGTGATTATCATCAGGATATTGGGATCTTAGAGCCAGCTCACCTTGAGGAAAGTCTGTTAAAGCTACCTTTCCCTAAGGACCAATATTTCTGTCTGTTCATTTGTTTTTTTTTTACTGGAGTAGCTGCAATTTGAAAACAATAAGTAATTAGACCCTTAAGGAAGTAATTAGAAAGACCATTCATTCTAAGAGGCCACCTATCTTACTGCAGTCTATCGATCAGATTGTTGGCGTTGAGGTCAGGTGATCAGTGTAGTTTCAACCCGTGTCTAGTTTGCATCCTACTGGGCCTACAAATACCTCCCAGTGGTCCTATAAGCACATCCTCACACTATTTTCCCAGATCCTGATTCATCAAGGACTTGACGATGCTACAACAGTGGTGTACTCAATCCTCCTGTCTGACCCGTTGCAAGATCTTAGAGAATGTCAGTGGGTTACCACAAGCTTAACTAGAAGGTAACTACGATTGCGTCTGCATTAGACCTGTATGTTCATTGCTTGAAAAATGAGCATGTCTTCTCCTCCTTGCACCTTCTTGTGCTCCCTTTTCCTTCTTCCACGCCTTGATTCTGAATTGCTCAGGCATACCTTCTGATATGATGGACTTGAACCCTCTGAAACCACACACAAAATAATTTTTCTCCATTAATATGCTTTTATCATATATTACATAAACCCTTAATAACATTCTCTCTCATGGAGCCTTTTGCAGGCATCGTGGGTATACCATTCTCTAAATATAAGTAGTGACTAAATATTCAACAGAGTCACCAAATTGTTATGCAACATGAGCTTCCCACTGTGAACTGAGTGTTCCTCAAACCCCAACCCTGAAGCTATACAAGTTCACCAACATATCATCGTGTAGAAGTGGTTTATAAATATCTGTATGCACACAGACCCTGAAGGTACAAATTATATGAAGAAATGTCTCAAATGCCCACGATTCGCATTTCTATTCTATCACCTTCTGATTCCCTACTGAGGTGCAAAGGACCTCATTGCACAGTACCAGTATTGCAGACTTGGAGTAGCAAAAACAAAGCAGTTGCATCAATCTAGAATGGTGGCCTGGCTGATTGATTACCTGGAGCAGTTTCTACATCCTAACATGTGACCCCTTTTCTCCATTTTTGAATAAACAAAACGGTATAACATTACATGGCCATTTAAGTCTTTGTTATTCCCTCTGTTGATCATATTTATCTTTTTCTTTTTCCTTTTTTCTTTTTTGGGGAGTGGCATGAGGTAGGGTATAGGGGTTGAGACAGGGTCTCTCTATGTAGCTTTGGCTGGCCTAGAACTCACTGTGTAGACCAGGCTAACCTTAAGCTCACATATATACATCTGATTCTTTTAAATGCTATGACTAAAGCTGTGGCCACCTTGCCTGGGATGTGTCTTTTTCTTAATAAATATATTTGGCAAGTTCATTTCTATGTTCTATATCCTGACAATTTTAAAGCTAATCACATACATGACCTTGATCTTGGCTATTAGTAAGGTTCTACTCTAAATTTCTAGTTCGGGCATGGGTAGCTTAGCAGAGTTTGGGTCTGTGGAGAGATAGCTAGGTGAGCAGGCATCAGCAGGAGTCTAATCTGTTCATTGTAGTTAGAGCTAATATGGCTCAAGATACTTTGAAAATAAACCATCAGGTTTTATTTGTAGCATCAATATCTACATATAGCCTAATTCAGAATTGTTTATAATTAGTTAACCGAGTAAGAAGAGACTGAGGCCTTGTGTCCAAATGTTTTTCACAGAACACACGCTTGCTTGTAAGTGCTTACCATCTGCAAGTGGACAAATGTTGCTCTAGATATCTTACAGTCTTTCCGGGACAGCTCTGAAGTACCAATGTAAAAGAAAGCTCTCCCTAGGTACAGAACTTCTGTGCCTGGCTGCATACTTTGTTTGAAGGAAAAATTATTATCCACTGACTGCATACATATTCATAGGCCAGGCCCAGGGATTTAGGAAGAATATGCTTGGGAATTCATGGCAAGGAATTCTGGGAATAGGCATGTAGATAGGCTTGTCTAAACGAGAAAAGCAGCGCAGATTTTACACCTCAGATCAATCATAGAAGATGACCTCGGCACATCAGAACGTTTGTAATATAATGTATGGTATAGGTATGGGATGACTCTCTCAGTAGCTTCTTTTTCCAGGGACCCTTCTCATTGCCCAATAGGCTTGGGAATAAAGTACCTATGGTGGCAGGGATGAAATCTCTACAAGGACCCAGCAACAGGATTTCACCAAGGAAACCTGGCTACAGACATCACTGAACTCTCAATGTGCCTGCAGTTGAGATCAACTGTGCAACCCTGATATGAAACTATTCCCCAAGGTGACAAGCCAACTGCCTGGTGACAGGTTGATTGTACTGGACAACCTCCATGGTGGAAGCAGCAGTGTTTTGATCATAGTGAACATACGCTTATCTGGTCTTGGGATTTGCTTTTCCTATACACAGTGCTTCTGCCAACCTACCATCTGTGAAGTAACAGAATACCTCATTACCATCATGATATCTCATGCAACCCTGTCTCTGTTCAGGAAATGTAGCAATGGATTTGTGCTCAGAGAATCTACTGCACTTATTAAATTCTTTACCATTCTGATGCAGTTGTTTTGAATGAACCTTTCAAAGACCACATACAGTGCTAGATAAGAATAAATATCCTTCAGATCTGGGCAAGGCTTCCCAGAAGACTATAGATGTTCCAAATCAGTATGCAATGCATGGTACTCTCTCCCACAGCTAGTATTTGCTAGTCCAGAATTTAAGGAGTACAAATAGGAGATGCACCACCGAATATTTTTCCTAGAGACCTCCTTGAGCAGTGTTGGGATCCTGTTGTGACATTTCTATAATCTGCTGACACAGAGAACTCAGTTTTAAAGGGAAGAGTGCTCCCACCATGTGGTAAAGCAATAATTCCTTTGACCTGTTAGTTTAGACTGCCATCTGACCAACCTGAGTTGCTCATGCTTAGGAATCAACAGACAAAGAAGAGAATTACTGAGGTGCTTTGAGTGATATATCCTGACTACTAAGAGGAAGGAAGACTGGGGAAATACTCTCCATGAAGCAAGGACGGCATGTAGAGTAGATATTAGCATCCCTTAGCATTGGTATCACTCCATGACAAAACCAATGGAAGACAACACAATCCAGGTAGGGCTGCTTATGACTTAGACCCCTATATAAAAATTAGTGTCACCCCAACCCATATAAAGAGCAATGACTGACTGAAGTACAAGGAAAAAGGATTATAAACTGGGCAGTGAAAAGGGGGGTTATTGATGTTAATTATAACCCCATGTCCAGATACAGAAACAAGCTTTGTTCCTATCCTGTTCCCTCCCTATTTATGTGAATATGTTTGTGTATATATTATATACTAAGTACACAACCTTGTTACACTGCTTCCCTCCCCTTATCATGTAATGTAAGATGTGCTGGTTTCATGTCACAGTGTGTAAGTATTCCTACTTTTACTTCAGAGCATTTAAGTTATGAGATGTAAAGAAGAAAGGTAAGCATCTTTGAAAGACATAAACAGGATTTATCTCTTCCAGGAAATAGGTCAGCGTAATTTTGGTTAGCAGGAAGAGAAATGCAACATATCAGCAGAATTGTGATTCTAACTGTTGACTTACGTGAACATTAAGAGCAGTTTAAGGAGATGCATATGACACCAAACTAGAAAGAAGGATTTGATACCCCTTGGTATCACTTGAATATGTTAACTCAACCGGGGCCCTGGTTCCCTGATTTTTAGTCAAATAATATTCTAGATATTCTTGTTGTTTCTGACTGAGATTAATACTTGAGTCAGTATCTGAGAAAGCAGACCCTCATTAATGTGGATGAACTCATCCAGTCAGTGGAAGATCTGGAAAAAACAGAGCCTCACCTTTCTTGATATCAAATTGCTACTGTCTGACTCTTCAACAGAAGCCTTGATTGTTGGCCTGTTACTAAAGCTACATTGAAATATCAAATTGTCAGCCTTTGACCTGAAGGTAATTATTAGCACCCCTGGGACTCCAGATGGCTAGCTTTCAGTATGTACTGGCCTACATAGCTGCATGAGCTACTTCCTCTGAGTATTATCTATCTATCTATCTATCTATCATCTATTTATTATCTACCTATCTAATCTATCTATATCTGTCTACCTATTATTTATCTATTTATCATCTGTCTGTCTGTCTATCTCTCTGTATCTGTCTATCATCTATCTATCATCTACCTCTATCCATCCATTATCTATCTATATATCCATCTATCTATCTCTTTAACTCTCTCTATCATATACCCATCTCATCCTCTGCTTGCTAATACACTTCTGTTTCACTCCATACATATCTGGCCTTCAATTTCCATGCTTTTCATCTGCCATATAGCCTCATGTTAGTAGGTCAGTCCTCATTCAATAAAGAACACCACCTAAATAGTTAGAGCACAAATCATGGCCGCTCTTTTTTCTCCTTCTCATGAATGCCTCTGGCCCTACACAATGACCAAACTTCTAGCATTTACCAAAAGCTGTTACTGTTGCATTTCAGGTCTCACAGCCACCCAACAATGAAGGCACTGTCACCGCTAGTGGGTAAACAAAGACAGAAGTTCTGAGAGCCGGGATGAAAGCCGCAGGTACTTACCAAGAGCTCTATGTGTGTTAATTACTAGTTGCAGGCATCTGTGTCAGATCATGCGCTCATTTGTTTGTTTGTTTGTTTGTTTGTTTGTCTACCTGTCAAATAGAGGCAGTTAGTTTATTAAACTAGTCCTGGACACTGTTGTGGTCATTCAAAGTTATTGTACTACAAATGGCTACATTGTCAAACTATTTATTACTGAACAGACTGGGAAGAAGAGCACCTGGACTCTGGAAGCCCATAATTTTAGCTCTCTTTATTCCCCTTTCAGGAGCATAATTTCCTATATAACAGGAAGGTTAGACTGGATGAGATCGGAGCATTCTCTCATCCCTTTAGAGTCCAATGGCTCCACTTTTCCCTTAAAATCCCTCCACGGGGGTTGGGTTATAGTAGAACAAGGTCCTCAGTGGTCACGTGGACCATCCCCTTTAGAAAATTCTTCATCTACACTTAGTACCACAGGATGGCACTCATCCTGTGTGACTCTCTCGCAGTGCTGAGTTGCTGTATACATGAGCAGATACCATAATCCCAGCCTTTCCAGCACTGGGTGTCCTGCAGGATGATGCCCACAAAACTTTATTCTTTGTTCCTCCATTTCTCTCTTTTTTTTCTCCTAGCAGAGGTTTAAAGGTTAAGAATAATAGGTGTTGTTCATGCATACTGGATGCATGCGTTTATTCAAAGATGAGAGAGCTATCCTTGGAGAACTGTCAAATGCCCTGACTTTGCAGGCGGTTAGGTTTTTTTTTTTACTGTACTTGCTTACAGGGATGAAAGACAACTATCTATTGCCTTCAGATTCATAGCAGACGGGCCCTAAGAAATGAGTGACTTTATCTCTACCTGGCTGTGAATGGGTGTTGTAAAATTTGCAGTTCAGACACTGGTATGGAGACATGAACAAAATGGGGAGAAATACTCCTCGAGTGTGCTCCTATGCCTCCTCTTTCTCTCCCCCTGCAATTATTTTAGACCATGCAGTGCAGTTCTTCCTTTAAATGGATGCCATCTCTTCAATATTATTGCCTTTGCTACCTTCCTTGAAATGGTTCTTCAAGGGCCTTGATAAAGCAGTTGCAAAGGTGCCTAGTGTCATTGTAACACCTGTAAGTGCCTTGCCTGAAAGGCTCTTTTTATGCCGCCTTGAGAAGTTCACCTTGCTAAATCTTGGGAGAACCTTAAAACCCATTACAATGTATCTGAAGGGAAGAAGAAATGATTTTTTTTCTCTCCTAACTTTATTCTATTTTGGAAAGACACAGAGGGCCTTTAAGAACCAGGCAAGCACGTAATGAAAGGAAAATGGTCATTCTGAGAGTCTCTTCTGCAACTGCCTAGTTTTTTTTCTTTTGATACTGTGATGCTAGCAAGTTTAAGTGTTACCTTAGGGACCTTGCTTAGCATCTTCCAGAGCTGTTCACCCACTCTGAGAAGTTGTTCATTTCCTCACAAGCCAGCAGAGTGAAGACATTCTGACTTAAAGATATAAGGACACAGATCTGACATCTTATGTGTGATTTCTCCTTATGTGATGTCACCTTTAGAGTCACATGTTAGAGATGCAGAATTAGTGCCCACTAGCAAGTTTGGAAGAAAGGGAACACATCCACCAGATCATTCCAGCTGACCTAAAGATCATTGTTATGTAAGATTAATCTATAGAATTTTAACAAGGTGATTAGATAATACCAAGTTATACAGAGTTCTCCAAATCAACCCATCCTAAAGTAGACAAAGACAAGACAAAGAAGTAAGTCTATCCAAAGAGGCTGGGGCATAAATTTTTCCTGAAGGAAATAGAGATTGAGTATACTGAAGAGAAAAGACCTCAGCCAGAGAGTTAGGGAATGTGTGGGAGTTGAAGGAGACATGTCTTCTTACTCGGGTGAACAGGAAGCAGACCCAGACTTTGTGGTGGGGGGAAGCAGTAGCTGCACACCTCTAGTTTCCAGGTTTGGACTCTCTAGCCCTAAGAGAAAAGTACGGACTTCCATGATCGAGCAGACCGTTCCCTTTAGGATGTCTGGCAAGAACCATTTCTATACATGGCCTTTGGCTACTACCAGAACTTCTTTCATGTCAGCCACACAGGAGAAGTAGACTCAGGGAAAATGATCGCCCGTTATCTTTGAACTGCAGTCAATCACTAAGAGCTAAGTACGCACTCTGGTGGTGTTTCTGCGCCATGTCCCTCTTTTGCACAATGGAGGATGCAGGGACTGCCTTTGGGCTATCCACAGCTCAGTTCTGTGAGATGTTGACCTAAACGGGCTGGCTTTCTGGCAAGCAATCGTAGACTTCTGGCCCTCTCTTCTCCCTCTGTATCATTACTTCATTTATCTTCACAGCTGTTATTAAAAATGCAGTGAACGTAAAACATGCACTGATATCAGGACAGGCAATTCAAATCAGGACATCCAACACTGAATCCGTTGTCTTTCCTCCGCAGCCAGCTTCCTGCCTGATCAACCTTCCAGCATTGCTGCCCTTCACTCCAGCTCACAATCCCATCATCCTCTCTGTTTTGCTGCTCATTTTAGCCCTGTGATCCTAAAGATCCTGGAATCCTCTATCTTCTGTTTTCGAATTTCACTTGCTTTCTTTTCTCTTTGAGATCCCATCCTGTGAAGACCTTTGTGTTTCCCTTACTGCTTGTCCAAAGCAACTCACCTGAGAAGCCACACTGGACTCCTTAATTGCAGTCTCTCCTTTCTAAAACTGCTTGTTTGTCACATAAACAATTCTCCCAGTGTACTGTTGCTAGAGTGCAAACCTTTACCCACTCAATTTACTTATTAGCTAATTGTAAATGCAGTTTGTTTATATGAGTCAGAGCACTTGTTCTGTGATGTCATCACAAAGGATGAACTCTGACTACTGAATCATATCCCTTAGAAAGATGCAGGGCTAAGTTACCAAGAATTTCACATCACATCTCCACTAACTGATCAGTACATAACCTTTTGACAAATTCTATTTAAAGACACCCTAATATATTTTGCTACTTTGTTGACATTGAGCTCGCAGCCAAGAGCACGGTAACTCATGCCCTCTGAAGCTGATCTAATGAACATTTTTTATTTAAAGCACATAAAATCCTTCTGAACTCTAGACAGCACTTCCTTGCTGTATTGGAGGGGTCATTTTAAATAGTGAGATCTTTGTCAAAAAGCAGAAAACTACAAAATACATGGCACCAAATAGATCATATAAAGGGTATCTGAACACAGACTAAGCCAACATGAGTTGGTTTTATTATAGTAATCATTATGTAAACCACGTTATGGCTATACATAAACCTGTATCATCAATCACTGACTTATTTTTCTGTAAATATGCATCTATTTCTTACTGTATATAGAAATTGTGCTTTCCCTCACCTCTGAAATAGTAGGGGCAGGATCTATCACTTACCCATCCTTGAAACACACGTAGAGACTAATAATAGCTCTAATGTATTCATTTTATCTGGAAAATGCCCAGATAGATTTAGTTGATCCTGGAATATATCATCTCAAGTGAGTCATGTAATTTGGCATAACTGACATTCTTGTCAGAGTTATAATCAATACCTGTCTTAGTCAGGGATTCCTACACAAACACCATGACCAAGATGCAAGTTGGGGAGGAAAGGGTTTATTGAACTTACACTTCCATGCTGCTGTTCATCACCAGAGGAAGTCAGAACTGGAACTCAAGCAGGTCAGGAAGCAGGAGCTGATGCAGAGGCCATGGAGGGATGTTTCTTACTGGCTTGCTTGCTTGCTCCTGGCTTGCTTAGCTGGTTTTCTTATAGAGCCCAAGACTACAAGCCCACAGATGGTACCACCCACAAGGGGCCCTCCCACCTTGATCACTAATTGAGAAAATGCCTTACAGCTGGATCTCATAGAGGCATTTTCTCAACTGAAGCTCCTTTCTCTGTGATAACTCCAGCTTATGTCAAGTTGACACACAAAACCAGCCAGTACAATACCCTAACAAATGCATCAATAATATGTGGTCATGAATATACACAAATTGTAAGGAAATAGACGTAAGCCAGCTGCTGAGTTTTATGAAATCACAAAGCAATCATATTAGAGCATGAGACAGCAAAAAAAATATGCAGAGCTATAGGTAGATATGTCAGTTTAACTTAAATATCTATGGTAGAAGTTTAAAAGTTAGACAAACATCTGGATGAGACCATGTTCCCAACCACACACTCCCTTCAGTAGCTGTTCACAGTGTACTTCTTCATGATCTATAGGCCTCACACCAAAACTTATACCAGTTCTCAAAAAATATCCAAAGTTCTTTTCTAAGAATATGACACAATCTCTCTTGCTAGTCCATGATGAAGTACAACATGCTCTGGACAAGACAAATCTGTATCTTAACCTCCCAGCCCAGCAGGACAGCACAGTCTCTTTCATCTCTAGCCATTTAGATACATTTGGACTGATAGTTCTGACTGTCTATATTCCCTGAGATTTGTACTCTTTCAAATTGACTGCAACTCAATACCCACCAATGGCTTGCTTAAAACAGCTATAATTTGGAAGAGAGGGTCTAATGGGTGTGATGAGGAAAGTCCTTTCTGCTTCTAGATTCTCTAAGTGCTGTTCTTGTCATAAAGCAAAGTACCCAGACTACAGTGCTTTAACTTCCAACAAAAGTGCCTTGTGAGTTTATATCACTCTTTACTTTTATAGACACTGGCCCAAGAAACATTTATCTCCAACTGCATTCTTGTCTTCTTTTCAAAATGACTCCAGTGCATTGTCTGCTAGATCTCCCATATCTGTTACAAAATCACCTTTGGAACAAAACTTTCTCTATGGAATTCAGAGAAAAAGCTAGTCTCTGCAGAGCAGTCCTAAGAGGCATTTGTTTTGTTGGTTTGTGTCTTGTTTTTATACACCGTGCAAATCACCATTTCTTTCCTGTCCTGATTTCTCAAAAGCTTGTAGGCAGAATTCCATTACTCAGTCCATCCATTGTCATTTCCTCCTGATGGCTAGATCGATCTCTCTCTCCTCTCTGTATCTCTCTGTCTCTCTGTCTCTTTCTTGGTGTTCTATTTCTCAGTATTTAAACTTAAAATCTGTTTTTAATAAGTAGAGGATAACCCTTGAGCCAACAGAGATCAAATCTATAGCTCTTGCTGCACCAAGCTCCTGTCAGTGTCTAAAATCAAGGCTAATATCTCCTTGAGCAACCTATTAAAGTACTGCTTGGCACTAGGACAGAGCTAGTGGGGAAAAAAGAAAATCTGTGATGTACTTTCTCGGAGATGAAGCCAACAGGAGCATTTGTCTGAACATCAATAACAATTAGATCTTAATTATAAGGATATGTTCCAAGTAACATCCTGCTCCCAAAGGGGCAGGTTTGGATAATTTGAGCCCCAGATTTGTTTTGTCATTTGCCATAAAAGCCATGGATACTAAACTTCAAAGTGGTGCAGTGGAGCCATTGATGCGTGTTATCCTGAAGTTAAATCAAACCTTGGGGGTGGGGGGGTTCCTTTGTTTATTAAAGGCAATATTATTGAACAGGAACATCATGCACTTACAGTTTTATTCCATTATTAGTACATGTGATTATTTGTGTCATCCATAACTGTGCAGAAATAATTTAGTAAGAAAGTCTAACCAGTTCTTATAACGCTGACATGCTTCCAACCCCTTCAAGATCCTAAAATAAAGCTCGGGCTCTGTGTGATGGCCAATACACCCGGCACAATGTGTCCCCTGCCTCCTCCTATAGGCTCACTTCCTTGCTGTATTTTCTGACATTCTCTGTTCTATTCACACTGAAGCCTTTCAGTCTATTTTCTCACGAGTGGCTAACTTCCCAAGGGATTCTTGATCAGTGTCTCCTAACATCTTCTCGTGCCTCATGCATGCTCCTCCTATCACATCTACTGATCTCTTATCCCAAGCTCACTAAGACCTCTGAAGGCAAAACCTTAGACACAGCTTAATCCTTGCACCAGGCTCAGAACCCTATTTCTCTCTTATGTTGTTTTCTGAGTGGTTACAATGGGATCTCTTCAAATGATGGAATAATCCATAAATCAAAAGAGTTAAAGGTCCCTTTGTAGCAATCTAGACCCTCATTTGCAGGGGAGAAAAATTTGTGACCCACCAGCTTGTATAATGGAAAGATAGATGCGAGATTAGAACCACCTTAAAATGAATACTGCAGCTGGGCAGTGGTGGTACTGCAGCTGGGCAGTGGTGGTACTGCAGCTGGGCAGTGGTGGCGCTCGCCTTTAATCCCAGCACTTGGGAGGCAGAGGCAGGCAGATTTCTGAGTTTGAGGCCAGCCTGGTCTACAGAGTGAGTTCCAGGACATCCAGGGCTACACAGAGAAACCCTGTCTTGAAAAACCTAAATAAATAAATAAATACTGCAATGTGGCATTGCAGTGGTCTCTCAGGAGCTAGAATTTACTGAATTTACCTTGAATAATTTGGCCTTGTTTTCTCAGACACCTTGGGTGTTTGGGTGGTAAGTCCCATCTTCCTAGAACCTCTAAGTCCCTGCACAAAGCAGATGATTTGCCAAACTAAATGAGCCAGTGTGTGGACTGATATATCTCCCCATCCCTTATGGTATGAGCCTACAAAAACCAAGTGTGGGCCTCCCACACTCCTAGATCCTGCTAAGTTGCTATAACCTTCAACAAGCCATAAACGGAAAACTACCACTCCTGCTGACAGCAGGCAGACTTCGAATTCAGAAATATTCACTTCTTATCGGGAATGTAGGATCCCTCCATTCATTTTCTTGGGCGATGTGTTTCAGTCTACTCGTGATGCAGTAAAAAATGCTGCAGACAAGGAGGTTAAGTTGTGGGATGTAAGCACAGTCATATTGTGACTTCTCACTGAATGCTCGGTCTCATTGGTGCAAGTGCGCAGAGAAGAGGTCTCCCTTCCTATGAGCTTACCCATCCGATCTAAGTAGGACCCACTCTCATGAGCACAGTTAATATCCATGATCCCTAAAAACCCTGTCTTCAAACATGAAACACCTGAGGGGTTTAGAATATCAGTGGGGGCACATAATTCCTTCTTTGTAAAAATCTACTACAGTTTCCTTTGATTAGCTGGTCATATCTGGAAGATCTCAGCCTATGGATTCAAGCTCGCTAGGCATGGTAAAGGTGTCCCCAGCACCAATGAGATTTTGTTCAATATTTGATTTTCAGCATGGGCTAGCAGTAGCAACTGACTGGCACCCAGCTGTAACAGGCAGGATAGGCTAGCAAGGGAAGAGAGAGAATTCTATGGAGCATGTGCCAGGGACAGAGCAGTACAATACACGAGGCAGCAGCATCAATAGCTCTGAGAGCCATCTTCACATGCTACAGCTATGTCGTTTGTATTTCAGAGAGTGCTGCCCACTGCTGCAGGTGCAAACTATCTCAATGTAGGTAGAAAATGGCAGCCTAGTTTGAGACAACATCAGACTCCTTCCTCTCTTCCCTCCCCACTCTCCTTTCCTGCTTCTTTCCATCCCTTCTCACCTCTGTTTTGAAAAGGACCTTGCCTTGTAGCGCAGGCTGACATTAAAGCTGAGATTACCCCTGGGTTTGTAGGAATGAACACCACAGCAGGACCCTGTTTGCAAGTGGATCCAGCTGCTGCTACCAACCTGGGAAATGCTGAACTGCTAATTTCCAGACAACACAGACCACAGACAAGAGCTGCTCCAAATGATCTTTCTAAACAGGTCCACTTCCACCATATGCTTCTTTTCCACCACCTCTGGTGGGTGGTGAACTAAAAGGGAGATTAAAGTGTTTAAGAACCATCATTTAAAATAAGGGTTAAAAATGTTAAAGCTAAAGGACCCTTTGTCTTCTTTGCATCTTTCCCTCAGCTCCATCCTTTATGATGGCACTGTGTGCCCATGCCAGTACTGACACACCCACCCGGCTGAACAGCGTTTTAGAAAGATGCATCTCAAGACTTCCTAAGTTTTGCAGTCACATGAACAGACCCTCTAACTGCGTATTCTGAGTAGCTCTGTGTTCTAATAAGGTCACTGTTTGCTGCCTCTGTGTCCGTACTTTGAGTAAGAAAACAAAAGATTCTAACAATACTGTGCGAACCTCTTGGTGGTGTGGCTTCTGCTGAGGGAAGTAGCCTCATGCTTTTCTCCAAGGCTTCTCGTGAATACATGTGCAAGTTTGGCCACAGTTTGCCCCTTCCCTTCCTTGCAGGGAGCCCCCATCTCAGTAACAAAGTAGCTTCTCTTCCCCAGGTAACCTTGCCTCCCTCATCCTTGTCCTGCCCAGTTCTTCTTTTGCTGATTGTCCTGAGGAAAATGCATTGTACCATTTCCCTGTGAGTCACAGAGCTTGGCCAGGTAGGTCTCTGAAGGAAAATGCAAAACCATTAGTCCCAAGAAGATTTCAAACTGCTACATAAGCCCTGTGAGGACTCAAGGGCAGTGTCAGTTGCTGGATATCAACTTACTTCTTAAATTTGTTCTGTCCCACAGCAATCTCACAGCCCCACTTAGGTCCCCCACTTAGGTCTGCCTTGGCCTATTTAGAACTGCAGGTCTATTTGGAATTAATATTTGACTTTTTCATTAAAATAATACAGTCATAATTATACGGATGCAGAACTCATGTGTGGAGCAGTCAAGGACTGTGAGATTAAGGAGAAGCATCCAAATTAGACTAGTTTAGTAAATTTTCATGCGAAACAGTTTAGAATAGGAAATACATCCAAAACAGCCCATCTCCATATAGGATATTAGGTTTGTGATGAAATTTTACACGGATGAAGAAGAAATATTCTTAAAAATAATTCAACCGTGATCTCAGCCAGGCTAACATGGAAAATCAGGAAGCTTGGAAAATGCCATCTTCGGGGCCACCAACCAATCCCTCCTCCCAACACTGTCCTATCTGAACCCCTCTTCTGAGTGACCAATTGCCACACCCTAGCTTTCCCTGCAAGACTCACAAGTAGTCCTTAGGTCAGGTGTGTGAATTTTAGGCCTTGCTAAGTTGTTCTCTTTGCATGGCTTCATGTTTAAGCATTGAGTCTGACTGGAGATGACTTGTTCTTTTTAAAAATAACATCAGGAAATAGTTCATGGCAAGTGACTGTGAGTGAACATTCTGGAAATGAAGCTGTACCTTACATTGAACAATGTGCAAGGCTTGATTGATTGATCTAAACTTCAATGGCTGTGGGAGAGGTTGGAATGTTTGAGATCCAGAGCCTCACTGTAATTTTTCTTGGGATCCCGTTGGCCCCTATCATCTTCGTTCCTTGTCCAATTCTCTCTCAACTAAATCCACGAGACTATGGGGTGAAATAGTTTGCAATCTGTTAGTTCACGTGACAGACAACTAGCTTCCATCAACCCAAACAGCATCAGAGGACACCTGGGAGCTATAGCCAAGGTTTTTCTGCATCTCTTTAGATTTCATACCTGACACACCCAGCAGTGGACTTCCAAACATCTTCACTTAGGACTTTCTTCTATCACCCCATTGTTTTAAACTGCTGCCACACTGGAGCACAAAATTTGGGGTAGCCTAGATCTGTGTTTCCAGCACACGCTCACTCAGATTTGACTCTAGAATAAAGAAAACATCACTGTCCCTTTAGGGTGAGGGCTATGCATCTTGTGTTGACACGACTTTGTCTTGAAGTTCCCTTCGAAAGCAGCCCTAGGTGTGGCTTGTCAATCCATTGTGTAAGGAATCCCGCAGGCTAGACAGTTTAAGACATAGAAATGTGTTTCCTCACAGCTCCGGAAGTTGGATACTCAAGGTCAAGGTGCCTTTCCTCATGCTGTTCTATTTGACATGTGACCTTTCTACCATGTTATTACCCTGTGCACATGTGCAGGGAGCTCTGCCTCGTCTTGTAAGGAGCCATGTAATAACATATTAGAGTCCCACTTTCTGACCTCAGTTGAACTTAGTCATCCCCTTAAAACCTCATTCCAAGCTCACAATCAACCACTGCTTATCCCTCCATTCCTCACATGACTAGTAAATTTCCTTGCAGAAAATATCTGAACCTAATGTCTGCTCCATATAATGTTTTTCAGTGTGTACACTGATGGATCCTATGTGAGTTGGTTGGTTTCAGAAAAGGCATCATGAAGTAAGTGCCGGATTGTTTGCTTGCCTTAGATCAACTCTTGACTTTGTTTGTTTTCTCCTCTTTAGGAGGAGGGAAAGAAATCCAAACACAGTGACTGGGACTATCCCTGCTTCTATAAAATCCACCTGCCATTTCTCAAAGATGGGTTAAGCTGAGGTGGCAGCCTTAGCGAAAGCTTACGAAGCCCTAAGATCCATTCTCTTCTCTGACCAGCTATACTCTGGATTGTCTGGCTCCTGGTTTCCTTTGAGATGCCATAGTGGAAGAGGAGGGTAGAGGTTGGAGTGATGCAGGGGGACTCCTCCCACTCTCCCACTTCCTGTTGTGTATTGAGGAGTATGATTTCTATAGCTCCATAACCCAGCTTCCAAGGAGCCCTGCTTCACTGACTATGAAGACACCTATGGGAATCCAGCCTCAGAGGTCCTGTTGGGATTGCCTCCATCTCAGCTTTGTACTAATTTCCCCCTCTACTATAAGCAAGTTTCATAAATTCTTCTGTTTGAGAGACTTCAAGTGATCCCATCTCTTAGCTGATATAATAATCATTGCATGATGTGTGAATTAAAAGAAAAGAAAGAAAAGAGGAAAGATTGGAGGGGAGAGTAGAGGGAGAGATGAGCTCAGCATACAGAGAACATATTAGACATATTAAAGATGTGTCAGATATAATTAGCTTTATCTGTACTATAGCTTTTCAGAAACGGAGCCATTAAATCCGCCTTAATGCATAATTCAACAATAGTTCAAATGACTCCTGAAATCATCGCAGAGTTCTGACTCCAGGGAGCAATTTCAGTTGAGAGGATGGAGCTCAGCAACATGACGCACAAGTCTGCATGGTCCTGTGAGCTTTGGGTATCACATGAGAAAGACTTAGATCACTGAGCAGTTTAGTAGCACTGGTGATGCCCCATGGTATCTCTAAATTCTACAGCTTCTTAGACACCCTCAAGCACTGCATTAGATTGGACTGCCTGACTGATTGATGTGCATGAAGCCACCATCTCCCACATGCAGTAACTACAACCATGAACTTCGTTATCAGCCGATCCCTTGGCTCTACCTCTGTACTCTTACACAAAGGGAGGTGTGTGGGATTCTGCTCTATGTCATGCAGTCTGGAAATTTAACCTCTGTGTGATATTGCCATAATATGTACATTGAAACAAGAAATTGTGTACAGTAACTCAAGGGTAATGTTTCAGTAAACATATTTGGAGATGCACAAGCAAAATAGCCTAGAGACTGCCAAACTTCAAAAAAATGGACAAGCAGTAAATATTTTATTTAGGCTTTCCTGTTGTATAGTCATTTTCTTCTTCCTCTGTTAACAGCCTTTTAAATGAACATTCTTAGCTTAGGGGTTATAATGAACAGTGACCAGATTTGGTCTATACTATAGACCATAGCTGCGTGACCTCCAGAATAGCCATTAAAAATAACTCAAGAATAAAACACACTTTTTAGTCACACAACAAGAATGCTAGTAGAGTGTATAGTGGATAGTTTGCAGCACATTTGTATCTTCCAATGAGAGAGCTCCTGGTGGTCACCCCTGACAGCATACAACTTTCACTTACTAGGGTAAGTTACTGTTTTGATTTCATTTATATGTATTATGTTTATACGTATTATTTCACTGGTTTGTCAAGTATTAAATAGTGGTTTATTAATATAGAGAATGTTCTGAGCGATTGAGATATTTCAATGACTAAAGAAAGAAATAGGCTAAGGAGCTAAGGAGCTTACTCAGTCCGGAAAGTACTTGCTGTGTAAGCTTAAGGACCTGGCTTGGATTGCCAGACTCACATAAAAGGCCAAGTATGGTGCTGCATATATGTGATCCCAGAGGTGGGAAGGAAGAAGGAAGTATTTTCTTGGGTTTCTATGGGCAGTCATCCTAGCCTAATTCACAAGTTCTAGGTACTAAGAGAGGATGCACCTAATCCCGTAGAGACTTGATACCCCTGGAAAGGGGGATGCTGGTGAGGGGAGGCACCCTCTCAGAGGTGAAAGGAGGAGGATGGGTAAAAACTCTTCGAGGGGGTACCTCGAAGGGGGCAGCATTTGGTATGTAACAAAATAATTAATAAAAAATTGTTTCAGGGATAATGGCTAATCTGAGTATGTGCTTGTATACATAAGTGTGTGTGTGTATGCAGAGAAAAAGACTTTTAAAATTGCTTCAAGAAGATACTTAATACTCAGCCAGTAATAACAGATGAGATCTAATTTCTTAATGGGGAAATAGATAATTATGAGCACAAATACAGCACTTTTGAGCTTCTGTTTCTCAAATCCCCTGGAAATATCTATGTTCTAGAAGCCAGAGGGAGTTTTTTCCAACGCTTTTGCTGCAAGCCTCTACACAACAGACTGACTCCAAGCAGCTGAGACAGTTTCCCCACCACCCCTGCCTGCCCCTCCCTTCCTCTTATGACAGCACTAGCTTGGATTCACCAGTGTCCTAATTTTAAATTCTGCTCTGAATGTTCTCCCCTCACCCACCTCTCTCTCAATGTGTGTGTGTGTGTGTGTGTGTGTATGTGTTCATTCACTTTTGCTTAAATGAAGAAGATACAACACATGATGCTAGTGTCATCAAGTATATAATCACACACACACACATATACTCACACATAGTCACATACACATTCATACACATCACACACATATCACACACACATGCATACATACACACACTCAAACACACATGTCACACATACAACACATACATCACTCACACATACACACCACACACACCACACATTACATACATTATACACACAGACATCACACAATCACATACACATTTATACATATACATACATTTACACACAGACATACATCACACACAGACATAGACACATACATTACACACACACAGACAGACACATACATATACTTACACACATCACACACATATCACAGACACATACAGACACACATTTCACATACACAGATACACACATCACACACACTCACACACATCACAGACACACACACATCACAGACACACACCTGAACAGACACACACATATCACATACACAGACACACACATCACACACATACATGCACAGACACACACATCACACACATACATGCACAGACACACACATATCACATACACAAATCATACACACATACTCACATACACTCATACACATCACACACATCACACCCACAGACATACACATCATACATATACATCACATGTATCACACACATATCACTCTCTTTCACTCTCTCTCTCTCTCTCTCTCTCTCTCTCTTTCACACACACACACACATACACGAGCGCATGCACACATACACACTATAACTCTTCCTTCCTCTATCACTGAAGCCTCAATCACAAAGCTGTGAAGCATTTTTGAGCAGCTACCAGTTACTATCTTGAGCTGGGTAGTTGACTCAATGGAAGGACTTTCCATGTTCTTCCCCCGCAACCCACAAAATTGATGCCACTCACATTCACCACACCAGAGGCCTCCAGCTACAGCACCATCCCTCCCCTCCTGTGCATAGAAGCACATCGAAATGCAGGTATAAACTAATCTGTTTCAGGGAGAGTGGCTAATCTGCTTTTATTTGCAAAAATAAAACGAACATCTTGAAACCTTCATTATTTTCAAATGATATCAATGAGAGTTTACTTCTGTCCTGGCTTGTCACGGGAAGCCTATGAACTGGCTGTTCTCCACTGGCCTCTCCAGGTCCTCTCTCCATCCTACTTTGTGCCCTGTGGGGTTCTCTGACAAGCTCCAATGTGTTCTTTTACTCTCTTGTTTCCTGTGGAGTCTGACCAGTGTGAGACACCACTAGTATTCTAGATGGAGGTAGGCGGGAAAGCTAGGCTGGATCGTTCTTATCTCATTCTCTGCTATGTCGAGCCCCTTTCAAAGATCACTGCATCAATCCATTGATGTACCCTTCTCCTACATGTGCGGCTGAAATTACAGCTACAGCTGCCTTGAGGATCTAGGAATGGGGGAAGAGGAGATAGTGACTTCCCCATGTCTGCAGTAGGGATGCTTAACTGTTGTACCATCAATGCCTTGTGTCCCCCAACATAGGTGCATATTTGAACACTTATACCTCAGCTGTTGGTGCTGCTTCATTTCAAAAGATGTGGAAACTTTAGGTAGTGGGGTTTAGCTTAAGAAAGGGGGTCATCTGAGGTGGATGAGTGTATTAGTCAGAGTTCTCTAGAGTCACAGAACTTATGGTAGTCTCTATATAGTAAGGGAATTTGCTATGATGACGTACAGTCTGTAGCCCAACTCCCAAACAATGGTCAGCTGTGAATGAGAAGTCCAAGGATCTAGTAGTTTCTCTGCCCCACAAGGCCAGTAGATTCCAATAGATGTGCTGACAAGTAAATGCAAGCAGGTGAAGAAGGGCAAATCTTTCTTCTTCCAATATCCTTATGTAGGTCTCAAGCAGAAGGTGTGGCCCAGATTAAATGTGTGTACCTCCATGCCTGGATCTGGGACTTGTTTTGTCCCAGGATGACCTTGAACTCCTTGCCTTGAGATCTCCTTGCCTTAGACTTCTGGGATTCATAGCTACTATGCCTCAAGATTTCCATGCCAAGATTCAAGTCAGAAACTCGTATTTCCCAGCCTCATGATCTGGATCACAGGTGAGCCCTCCAATTCTGGATTGTAGATCTGGATCACAGGGGAGCCTTCCAATTCTGGATTATAGATCTGGATCATAGGTGAGCCCTCCAATTCTGGATTGTAGTTCATTCCAGATATAGTCAAGTTGACAACCAGGAATAGCCATTACAGTGAGAGACCGACCAGCAGTTTTAACCTGGTGATGTTCTCTCTCTCTCTCTCTCTCTCTCTCTCTCTCTCTCTCT
>JADRCH010000089.1:6601714-6644039 GCA_019843965.1 Rhynchomys soricoides
TCTCTCATGCATGTGCATGTGCATGTGCATGGCATGTGTTGACTTCCAAAACATCCTTGAATTTGTATCATGACAGGTCCTTTAGAAAGGCCCCGGGCAGCAGCTAATTCCATTGTCAGGCAGCTACTCATTAGTAGGTAGTAGAGGGAAAGACAACAAAAGCAAAGCTGCGTATGGTCACTAGGCCAGATGGTCAAACCGGAAGGTAGAACACCTGAACACATTGATTTTACTGGCCATTAAGCAAAGTGAAATTTTTCAGCAATATTTAACAACATGTGGTTTTTTTTTCTCCCTCATTTAAAACTACCAGCCTAAAAATGTGTCAAGTAAAATTTCAATTCTCTGCTTCAGAAAATGCCACCAAGGCTTTTCAAGCAGTTGTCACTGACAGTGCAGTTTTACAAGAGCAAGAATATAGAGCTCACAAAGAATCTTCATCTGATCACATGGGTCAGATGGACATAAAGTTTCTAACGCTTGATGTTTTATTTATTTTCTTAAAAGAGGGTTCGTGGACACTCCAGTACCATCCTTGCTAAAGAAGATTTAGGTGGGTAGAAAGATGGTTCAGTGGGCAAAGCACTTGTGGTACAAGTATGAGGACCAGAGCTCATGTCCCTAACATGCATAGAAATGCTCAGCAGTATGGCAGTCAGACTACAATACCAGTGCCCAGAAGGCAAATAAAGGAGATGCCCAGATGAACTTGGCTAGCTAGGTTAGTCAAATCTTCAAGCTCTGGGTACAGGTGAGAGAGTCTGCATAAATATATAATTGGAGACTAATCAAGAAAGACACATGATATCAACCTCTGGCCTCCACATATAAACAATCACAAGTGTATGTGAACCTTCAAACATGTGTGTCATATATCTGCCAGTATATACTCACACACCACACATGCACAGACCCAAGTTTTCAGAATTGAATTAAAAAAAAAAAAAGTCATCTTCGGCCCTCCCATTAGCTGGGTCTGCAAGTCAACCCATGGCTCACCCTCATCTCTTGGAATTGCTACTGCTTTCTGCATAGACACCACCAGAGTGACAATCGTGGGGCTTAAGCTCAAAATCTTGGGTCTCCTGAAGTCTCTGTGTGTCTTCAGCATAGACAACACTCATATTCTGGTGTTATTTTCATGGTGATGTACAAAAGGATTGCTCCCTAGAGTTTCTATGTATTGTCTTCTGAGCTCTGAGAAATGTCAAGAAGGCTCACAGGATTGGGGATGTCATCAAGACTTCCTGCTGTTCTCTATGCAGTGTGTTTTTATCTTTCTTCCAGGACTGCTACTTCTCATCCACCAGTTTCATCTCTAGGGAGCTGCACAGGTCTCCATCACCTAGACACTGAAGTCCTTTTCATCTTCAAAGTGAATCCTTAGTCACTTTTAAGAAATTTGGGGTCCAAACTTTAGGGAAACATCTAATTACTATGTATATTGGTAAGTTTTCTTTTTTCAGGGTTCCAATTTCTTAGGTTAGAAATGTAAGGCCTTACCCAAAAGCCAAGAAGCCCCAAATATCAAACTGTCACAAATGAAAGAGTTTTCTTGTGCCTCTATCAACTCTTCTTCCCCATGACTCAATGTATCTGAATTTGGAAAGTGAGTAGGGTCGTCACTGACACATCTCCCTTGGGCTTTTACCTCATTCTCACTGGGAAAATCTAGATTGATGAGAATAAAGAAATGAGTTCCTGACTATAAATTCTGTAGGACATGTGAAAGCTGATTATACATACCAGGGCCATCACCATTGACTACAGTAAAGTTTGTGCATAAGCTGAATAAGCACTGTAGTGAGTGTTAGTTAGTGTGACTCACAGTCCAGGGAAATGAAGATTAATGTGGTGGAGTCCTTTCTCATCTCCTAGGGACCTGACATGACTGTGAAGGTGAGGACTTGAAGAAAACACTAACAGAGAGACCACACAGAAATCTGAGGTTGGGTTGACTGTGCTCTCTGATACAGAAACCACAGTGTCCAAGAATCTCAGCATGTTTATTATATACAGTTAGACAGAGAAGTTTATTTCAAACAGGTGAACAAGGTGTTGAGGGCTTTATGTAGAGGTGGATCAAGAACAAAGGTTTAGCTAGTGTTGGGAGGAGTGGTCCTATAGAACAGTCTTCAGATACAAAACATCCAGAGAGAAGGAGAAAGCTATGGTGGACATTTTCTGCACACAGTGTCTACATGCACACATGGACCAGAGGAAGGTTTTACCATTTTTCTGAGTCTCACTCGACTGGAATGTTCTGTCATTTTACCATGGGTCTAAGGAATTGGCATCCCTGCCACGGCTGTGCTCAAGACAAGAACACACATTCTCTTAGGACTTCATACACTCAGAGCTTCCTCCACTCACCACAGAATACAATGATGCCCAGCATGAAGGAAGTACTCACAGAATTCAGATGTCTAAATGAGAGTTTTCACTTTGGCTTTAAAGTAGATTCTTTTTGTATCCTGTAAGATACAGCAGTTTTCAAATAAGAATTCTCTGCTGGAATTCTTTCTGGGTCATTAGGCATTTTTAGACTTTTCCACCTCTTTTCCAGGTATGCATAGTCTATACCTGATTTGTCACATATTGGGGGAGGTCTATTTGTACAAGTTCATTTTTTAATACAGTTAAATTGAGCGGCTCATCTTTGCCTTCTAACGTTCTACAGGCAGAGTGCCAAGCAGCCACTCTACTCTGTATCAGAAAACTGTCTGCTTTCTCAGAGAATAGAAGCCATCAAAAGATGCTTTGAATTATCTGAGAAGTCCACAGGCCTTTTAACAAAGAAAGGACATTTAAGAAATACCAGATTCTTATAGTCTGGTATGTTAATGTACATGTTCAGTGCCAGTACACAGGAGGCAATGGGAGGAGGCTCGTAAGAGGTGTGCAGTCCAAGTTAAATAGTGGGACAGTGTCAAAGAAACAGAGGGGAGGGGAGAGGGGATTCAAGCAAGCGAGATCAGAGTCTTACCCAGACATTAGTGCTGGGCTAGACAGTGGGGTGGGTGCAGAGGGGGGATTTTCATGAAGCTCATGAGGCTTAAGCCCCAAAGCCTTTCAATCCATCACCTTGGGAGAAGTCTTAGCAATGTCTTCCCATTTTTTTGCAATCTTGCCTGTAAAAAGGATTATCTAAATGATGTGTGTTTCTGCTTCCACAAAACCTGAATCTGTACTTAGACATATTTAAAATAAATCAATATGAGACAGCTCTGCCCTGAAGAAGATTAATTTTGGCAAGCTATAAAAAATATGTAATGTAATGTAAATTTAACAAAATTGACCCCAAAGATAAGGCAATTTCTCATTAATATTCATTTTGGTGATTTTAATCTATGAATGCTTAAAGATAGAGTTTAAGTAATCAACATTTAGTTTCATAATTCAAATTATAGGACACATCTAAAGGAAATGTTACCTAATACACTGATCTAGAGATATTATTTTTCCCACAGCCAAATTTTTCATTTATTCTGTAGATCTAAATTTGAGATTCCTTGCAACTTACAATTACTCTGTATCTTCTTAAACGACTTCTAGACATTAGAATGATGGCCGCCATCTGCCATTTTGAAGGCTTGTCTGTATTAGGGCCATGTTCAAGTCCTACATCTGTCAGATGAACTTTATGAACTTCTAGCATTGATTAAAGTTGTTTCAGGTTAACACAATGACTCTCAGACTGAGGGCTCTACTTAAAAGACACTCATGCCTGGATTCAACCCGGGGATTCTGATTTCACGGTCTCAGAATGCAGCCTGGGCACCAGGACATTTTCAAGTTCTCTGGGTGATCCTAATGAGTAACCAAGATCAGAATCCATTGTCTTTCTAAAACAATCTTGCAATACTCTAGATAAAATAAATAAGGGAGAGATACCTATCTCTACATGAAAGACTTTGCAGGGATGCAGACACCCCTCTCTCTACTTTTTTGTTTTTGTGGGGGAACCTGCATGTGAATGTGCTATATGTACATGTTATGTATATAGATAAGCATGTCTGTGCATACAGAGGCCAGAGGAAGAGGCCATTTGGCATCTTCTCTCGTCTTCTGCCTATTCCTTTGAAGCAGGGTCTCTCCCTCAACCTAGAGTTTGGGGTTTTTGTTTATTGGTCCTTTTGTTTACTTCATTGTTCTTTAGGGTTTTTATTTTTTCAACTAAACAACAAACAAAAAAAACCCAGCAGCCTTCTAGCCATTGTTACTTCAATGCTGGTGTTATAGACATGCATGGCACACCTGCTTGGACACTTGACTGGGCATGAGAACTCTGATCTCACGCTTGCACAGCAAGTGCTTCTAACCATGAAACCATCTCTCTGGCCCACACTGTCTTTCTAAATGAGAATTTATAGACATATAAAGTATCATTTATATAGGCATCTATACACATTTGCATAATATATACATTAAAAATTATACAATTATTAAATATATGTGCATGAGGTTTTGTAACCACCTTTTAATACAATGAATGTTTCCTATTTTAAATGTTTTAGTTTCTCTTTAAAAAATTTGAGAAAAGATCATACTTTCTGCCTCACTTAAGGAGTTAAATACAGAAGAGCCTGGGTATAGCTTTAAGAGAAACTAATATTTGAGAATTCAAGATTTGATTAAAAATCTTGATAAAGATTTTATCAAATTCTTTGATAAAGAATTTGATAAAAAAAGACTTGTGAGAACAGAGATCTTCATTGGGGTAGCTATAGCAGAAAGGAAAGTGAATACATGATACTAAAAGTACAGAAAGGTGGGACATATTTGAAGTGGCAAGAAGAAGTTCTATAAAATTTAGATGCTTCAAAATAAACAAAGCTATATGTGTGGCTTCTCCAAGTGACTGGCTCTTCTAGATTTCTTTTTTTTTTTTTTTCTTTTTACTGTTTTTCTCTTTTTTTTCGTTTTTCAAGACAGGGTTTCTCTATGTATCCCTGGCTGTCCTAGAACTCACTCTGTAGACCAGGCTGGCCTCGATCTCAGAAATCTGCCTATCTCTGCCTCCTGAGTGCTGGGATTAAAGGCATGCACCACCACTGCCCCTCTCCTAGATTTCTTAGTTGGTAGTTTCCAAACCATTTCAACATCTAAAAATAGTCATACACAGTGTGCCATCAAGGGTTTACCTAGGATGTATGAGCAGTTTCCTTCCTGGGCAGCTCTGAACTCATGGGTGATACTGTCCTTTGGCTGCTTTTGTATTTGAGACTCTTCTTCAGTCCCTTTGTTTTAGTTTCTAAGCTCAGTTGACAGCAAGTTTTTAAACAAGAGCTCATTCTAAATATCACAACTGAAGAAGTCACATCACGCACTGCCTCCTAATCTCACAGCAAGTGTTCTTAGCTGAAATTCACTTAGAATGAAGGCAAACAATTCCCTGTCCAATCCATGTATCGATTTTCTTTATAGGATGTACGGACAAGAAAAGAAATAAAGATGAAAGGAGAGTGGATTCTGGCTGCGATGAATCTTGATTTCTAACACAGTTGGCTTTCTCAGCAAAAAAAGAAAAAGAAAGGAAGGAAGGAAGGAAGAAGAAAGAAGTCTAAATTTTTGTCTGTACAGTCTTTGTAAAGGTGATAGAACATCTGGAAAAGCAATGGATGTCTACAGTTTCCAGCTTCCAAAACCTTCATTCACGTTCTTAATATTCCTGCCAGTTTGGGTGATGCTCAGCCAGGCCTGACCATTCTCTTTTCTGGGGTGAAATGGAGTCCTAGATGTTAAATGACTTTACCAAGGTCATGAAGACAGGAAAAACTCATCTATGCCTACATCTGGCTGTGTACTTTTTCATCACTCAAGCAAAAGCCTAACCAGTAAAGACTCTGCAAGATCATCTGTCAAAATGGTGAGAAAATGAAAAAAGAAAGGATTCTTATCAATAATTTTCTTCATTTGGCAAATTGCATGTACTTATCAAAGAAATTTCAGAAGTATAGAAGAAATACACTCAAAACACTACATGCTTATATCAACAATACATTTTCATTCAATTATTTCATATTACCTGAATGTCTTATATTTTTTATTACACTTATTTTTTAAATGCAGAATACTATGTTATTTCTTTTAAGATAGTCTATGTCCTTTTTGTTTTTCATAGACACCATGAGTACTTAATAGTTCTAAATAATATTATATAGCTCTCCGGTTGTAGCTCTTGTTTATGAAAAGCCCATCAACCATCTTCCAGGTACAGTGAGACCATCTCTGATATAACTTATGATGACATTCATTCTCTCTCTCTCTCTCTCTCTCTCTCTCTCTCTCTCTCTCTCTCTCTTTGTGTGTGTGTTTGTGTGTGTGTGTGTGTGTGTGTGTGTGTGTGTGTGTGTTTGAGACAGAGTTTCACTATGTAGTCCAGGCTGGTTTTACACTCGTGGCAATCTCAAAGGCTAGTAGTTCTTAATCTTCCTGATGCTGAGACCCTTTAATACAGTTCTTTATGTTGTGGTGACTCCCAACCATAAATTATTTGTTTGCTACTTTGTAACTGTAATTTTGCCTTTGTTATGAATCATAATGTAGGTATTTGAGATATGTTATCACAAAGGGCTCACAACCTACAGTTTGAGAACTGCTACTTCAGACTCAGTCTTGTGAGTGCTAGGATTATAGGCATGCACCATCATTCTTGCCTTAGTAAAATAACTGATATCCATTTTACAGATGAAGAAACAGAGCATCCTTGCTGGCTGCATAAGCTATAGGGAAGAGTTGGATCAGTCCTCTGGACCTGCTGTGCTGCAGTATAAGGCAATAGTGATGGTTGACTAGGGCATCTGGACACACTCTTAGAGGTGAACAACTGATTGCTTCTGATACTGCCTATTGCAAGTAACACCAAGAAAATTGTTTTTGGACTTTTAATACTTTTCCAATACTTTTCTTAGAAATAGAATACATTTTAGAAATAGAATTCCTAAGCCAAAGAACACAGACAATATATTTTGGTTTAATTGCTATTTTCTGTCTCTACTCGAGCCTCAAAATATTATTTTCTTGCAACAAGAAAATAAAAATCGGTTTCTTCCTCCAAATGAGAGACAGTGGTTAGACAGTCCCACAGTGGTTGCCCACATGCGAGTTTACATTCACACTTCCTAGTTCTTTCCATTCTTCTAAATTACAAAAAGAAAATATTGACTCCTCTGATGTGTGTTTGAATACAGTTTTCAGCAGTTGACTTTTGCTTCTACATCATGTCTACCTACATGTACATTTTCTCTCTGTGTCTCTCAACATCCTGAAAGAAAATGATTCACCAGTGGACTCTCTAAAAAGCTTCAGAGTTGGTGCAGTTGTGCAGCGACTATGTATTATGTATACAGCAACCTTTAGTTGGTTGGAGTTTAATGTTTAGTTCTCTCTCTCTCTCTCTCTCTCTCTCTCTCTCTCTCTCTCTCTCTCATTCACACACACACACACACACACACACACACACACACACACACACAACAGAATAATTGCCCAGGGAAGCCAGTGTTCAGAAGAAGGTGTGGGGTGTGGTCAAAGGTTCCCAGCCCTCTCACTCTCCACACTCCCTCTGACAGGAGCAAGGGTTTTTTTCCCTCTCCCTAAGAACCTTTAAAAACAGCTGAGCCATGTTCCTGAGTAATTAGGAAGCAGGTGCCAAATGTTAGCATCTATACACGTAATATTTTTTGTTTCATTAAAGGAAGAAAGTGAGTACAGAAGAAAGGGCTTGGAGACTGCTCAGCTCATATGTTAAGGTAGTGGGTCATTTCTCATTGTGCCGTGAAGCTATTGCAATGAGCTCAGAAGCCTTACCTTGTGGTGTGTAGCTCTTATGTACAGATTATGTCAAATTCAATTGCAAACTGAAAGTGTCTATTAGACCACAGGAGAAAAAATGGTGGCTTGAAGGAAGGTTTTCCTGACTGCTCTTATTACCGAAAGCAAAGACAGTAAATGAGGCCATTATGATGACTTAGCATCCCTGGGCGGCTTCGGGAAGATGAGTGCTCTATGCTTTTGCAAGGGCATGGCTTTGCACACACGAAATAGCAGCTGAAAAGGAGGAATTACTGAAATGCAGAGTGACCTCTGTTATTTTACTGAAGTCATTTGGGCAGATACAAGATGAGGGAAGAGGGGTAAGTCACTAAGAGTAGAAACTGAGAGATCAGGGAGAGAGCTGAGGGCTTCCTTTTGTATTAGGGAGAGGAAAGAGCAGGCACAGAACTGGCTTAAGACTTGGGGTGATGGCCAGGGACTAAGGGAGTAGGCTAAGCAAGGTGGCAGACAGACAGAAGCCAGGGTCTTTGTAGAGTGGAAGCCAAATGCTTAGTGTTCAGCACAGGCATGCTTGCTCCCTAATTCCTCCACCCCTTGTACCTGGGTTCATAATCTTTTCTTTCTATCATCCCATGCTTTAATCTCTCTCAGAGAAGCCTTTTCTCATCTCCCAACTCCAAAGCACCCCCCCCATGTGCTGCTCTGGGGAGCCTGTGCTTCCTGCTGCCATGTGCCTGTCATCTCTGTCCTTAGTCTGCAAGCCCTTCAAAGGCAGGGTTTACATGCCACTGTTTTCCAGCCTTAGCACAGTGTACACAACACTCCAAGGCTTAATGATGTTAAGTAGGTTAGGTCATCACCACAATTCAGTAACCCCTGTCCAATCTGTCTTCTTGATCACAAGACAGGGAGCTGTCCAAGGGAAAGACTGTGGTGGTCATTTATGCCCTGCCTCTAGGACCTGGTAGGGTACTTGAAGCTTGGAAGCCATCACAGAGCATCTCCAATTCAAACTTGACCTGTAAAAGCCAGTTCTAGACACAGGCATATAGCACTCCAGGCCATTGCTTCTGATTTCCCCTGCCCTTTGTTTTAAAAATTCAAGAACCAGAGGTTTTCCAGGAAGATGTAATGAATAACATCCTGGGACAGTTGGCCATGCTTGGCTAGTTCTGGTAAACTTATAAGAACAGAACACTGGAAACCAATCCATCAAGAAGCTCTGGAATAGGCATCTATATATAAATAATCACCATTAGCAAAGCTTTGCCTGAATCAATTCAGCCCAACTTTTCTATTTTGCAGAGAAAATGCAATGCTGAGCAATGCTGGATTTGTTGTGTGTGTGTCTGCTAGCTCATTTGTTTGATGGTATAATTAAGAGTCCAATTATTATTCATTGTTTCTGGCCAAAGGCTAGATTTTAGTCAGTGGAGTGATCAATATTAGATGGAGAACTAGAGATAATGTGGAAGAAAAGCTGGTGCAGGACAATCAATTCATAGCCCTGGAGAGTTGAAATGTCCAACATCTTATTTAATCAAGGTAAGAAGAGAACCTCGTATCTTCAAAACATTAATATGAGTCAGACCTGATTTAATGATCTATGTATTAGCCAAAGTTTACATGTGAGACCCAACATCTGTTATCTCTTAGCATAAGAACTGTGCCTAATTAGCTAAAGGATGGGTGCTCTGGCATCCACATCTCCAAGGAAGCACCTCAAAGAGAATAAGTTTCATACAGTTATACAACATATTGTCAGTACTTGGAGAAAGCTTCTTGAGTCATGAGATGTAATCTCTTTGCTTGGATTTTTGTTCTCTCATTGCATAATTAGCATTGTTAATAACACAGTGTATCTGTTCGTATTCTCTTGCATATATTCTGCAGAAGATATCTTTAGCCCCAGAAATCTCACAGCATTCCCCCAGATATATCAGCTCAATGTAGTTTGGTGTTTATGTGGCCATCTCATTCTACACATTTATATGTGGTGGTTAAATTGAGAATTATAATTTTGTTTTGTTTATTTCTGACAGGAATGGGATTGCACTTCGCACTGTTTGAGAAACAGCTCTTAAAGGCAAAGATGCAGTCTAGGAGTCCTTCAATAAGATTGTCATTTTTCACGGGTGAATCATTTTCCACAGTACATAAGTTCCTCACTTTGTGCAGTAGTTACTCATCCACATGTCTTCAGTTTGTTGTGTAACAAGCAGCATTGCAAAGAGTATTTTTTCTGTAAATGTGAGAATTATTTTCTAGGGAAATGCTTAAGATTTAGAATCACCAAATAGGAATGTAAAAATAAGATTTTGAGACTCTGAGACTTTTTTCTAGAGGCAGTATTTCAATGACATCAGCAGCACTAGAAGTCTTCCCTGCCCTCTTCAACTTAACTTCTTTTTCTCCTCCTGACTATCCAAGTTAGAGGAGAAACTTGTGTCTCACTGCTATGTAACTGTTCTTTCTTTATTTATTTATATAATTTTAGCCACTTGCATGTCTTTTGTAAATAGCCTGTTCATATTCATTATTATTTTAATCTTTATTTTTAATTGTTTTGAAAATTCATACGTCAGTATTGTATTTACACCATTTCTATTTCTCCACGTCCCTATCCAACTCCTTCCATGTCACCCCGGTCCCCTCTGAAATTTATGACATCTTTATTGTTTTACACATGCACACACACATGTGCACACACACACACAGAGAGAGAGAAAGAGAGAGAGAGAGAGAGAGAGAGAGAGAGCCTACTGAGTCCATTTAGTGTTACATGTGTGTTCAGAGCTAACCACTTTGGATTAGATAAACTATCACAAGATTTGTCTGTGGAGAAAAGAGATTGTTTTCCTTTCTCAGAAGTCATTGATTGCTTATATCTGTTCATCTAGAGACAGGGTCTTGTGGAAGGTCCTCACTCCTCATGTCAACTGATATTGACATTGTGAAGGTCATGTCTAGATAGTCACATTATTAGTATTTTTATGAGTATAACTTTCCTGCCACACATAGAAGAGTCCACCTCACAGCAAGAATCCTGATCCTTGGACTCTCACAACCTTCCCTCCCCTTCTTCCACGACTCTTCTTGAGCCTTGGGTACAGGAGTTGAGCTGTAGATGTACCAGTTGTGGTAGACCAGTTGTTCTCTGCAGTTGGGCCAGTTGTGGTTTTCTGTAATAGTTTCCATCTGCTGTACTACTTAAATGAAGCAACACTGATAAGGGATGAGAGCTACAAGCATCTCTGGGTCCGAGGATAAGTATTTAGAATAGACATAAATTATACTGATTTAGAAAAATGACAGTAGTATGTTCTCCTCTGAGGGGCCAATCACCCCTCCAGCATAGATGGTTTTTCTTATTAATAGAAACTTTTTGCATATTTTAATTTGTATTGATTGTTTCTATTAATTTGTTTTGTGCATAAGTGTTTTGTTTCCATGCATGTATGTACACCACATGCATTGCTGATGATATGAAGGCCAGAAGAAATATCTTGTCTCCTGGAGCTGGAGTTATAGAGAATTGGGAGCTAACATGTGGGTGCTAGAACTGAATCTAGGTTCTCTGAAAAAAGCAGCAAGTAATCTTAAGTGCTGAGCCATCTCCCAACCTCCAAACTCTTTGCATATTTTAAATATTGACCTTCTAGACTGAAAAATACTTATGACATATATTTTATTCCATTTTAGCTTAGTGAATAATCTTTTGTTAGAACATTCACATAGTCAAATTGATCAATTGCTATGTCTACCTTAAATATTCTTTGCCTGAATATTTACTGAAAATGTTTTAAAATTTTTAAATGATTTTTAATAATTTTTTAAAATGGTGCTTTTAAGATTTCTACTTTTAGTTTAACTGGAATAAAGTTTATACTAGGTTATTTTTAATTTTAATACAATTATTTTACATCATTTCTCTGTTCTCCTTTCCTCTCCCCAACTACTCCCATGTTCTTTAATTATTATTATTACATATACATTAATATATAAATACAATCTACACACTCTTGAGTGTTATTTATATGTATATGATTTCAGAGCTAATTCTTTACATTGGAAAAGTAGTTAGGTATCTCATCCCTGGCATTCCGTAGTAGTAGATAGGAGTTCTTAGTCTAGGTGTGGGACCCTGTGAGATTTCTCCCCCTATACATTAACATGTCTATATTAGTGTTGTTCTTAGTTAAGGTATTTTTTTAGAAAGCCAATGGGGGTGAAACTTCTTGAAGATTTCCTGATCCTCCAGCTATTACAATTTTTCTGCCCCCTTCTCTGTGATGTTTCCTGAACCATTTATAGACCAGACTGACCAGCAACTCACATGGGATCTAACTACCAGTGCTAGGATTAAAATTCTGCACCACAAGACCTGGTCCAAAAATCTTTAATGTTAACATGCTTAATTTTCATATATCCCTTTTTTAATGCCTAACTTGCCTTCCTAGTAATAAACAGGATAGGAAAGATCTTTCACCTTTGGTTAAATTCAGCAGAATTGAATTTGACATTCTTTTTTATACCTAAATTCTGTCACCATTCAGCTCTGCTCAACCCAGTGATGTCTGAAGAATTGATGTCATCATTGCCTGAGCTCCTCTTGGGGAAACAACATTTCCAAAGTCCCCTGAAAAGTCCTCTGTAATATTGTGGTAACTTGAATTTATGCCATTTTGAGAACTCTTTGGACATATGTTCATGTGGCCCTGATGTGTACTCCTGACCTTGGGCTGGTTATCCCTCAGACTTGCCCTCATCTCAGCATTCCAGGCTGCTGGGTTTGATGCGTGTGTGGCTGCTGCTTCAGAGGCTGCCTGCCAAAGGGATTCATTCTGCACGCAGAGACTCACATACTGTATACCTGGGATATTTACTGCATAACAAGTGCATAAAAGATATTGCCTCTTCCTTACATTGCTTCTACAGTCATACTTGCTTCTCTAATATAATTGAGACTTTGCTGCTGTGGTTTGGAAATCTCTTGAAAGAGAGTAATTCTTGAATTAATTTAATATAAAGGTTTACTTGGACTAACTCATCCCGATTAGTCCATCACTTAGCAACCATCAGTAACAGGATTCATGACCGCATACTTTCTATACTGATGTCTTTTCTGTGAGCTACATCCATGGAATTTGACACACAGTCACTTTCTCTCATTTATTTTTCCACTGATCTAACAGCTGCATCTTCATAGACAGCCCATTTCCACAACCACACCCATGCTCACATGAAAAATCATAATCCCATCCAAGTGGCCTATATACCTCTAAATTCTTATTTTTCTGACTTTGCCCACACACGGCTGCATCTCAGTCCTCTTGTCTTTGAGCACTCCAAACTGGTCCTCAGAACCTTAATGGTTCTCCATGCTCTACAAACTGATGTCTAAACTTCTGACACTGATATTTCAAACCCCAAGTGACTTGACAAAACTCTTTACCAGGTAGGTGGTTTTCTATCTTGCAACAACATGAAACAGTTTAATAAGCCTTTACCTGCCATCCATTTCTGGACTATTTCCCTTTCTTGTTATCCTGAGGCCGAGATCCAATACCAAACATTTTTGAATTGTTTTCACCTTCCATCACTTCTGCCTCTAGTGGATGTTACAATCATTTCAACTGTGTGGCAATTAAATTATACTGCTCTTTTATTTTTATGTAGCCATTATTCCCACCAAGGAGGAAATTCTTAGCTACTTCTATGCTATTTTGCCTTCAGATGATTACAGTGCCTAGATCACATGAGGCTTTCATGAATTCCTTTCCATTTGGATTGATCACACAGGTAAATGAGGCCATCGGTGATCATAATTCTACTTATACTGGGATAATTTCTATTCAGAATACTCTGTGCCTATTCTCCAAATGAGTATGTATAAACCAGACTTGGGCACATGGAGTAAACCAATGTAGCAATTATCATTTTCCCTTCAGGTGCGCCTAGAATTACCCTTTGGTTTTTATGTTTTGTTTGTTTCCTTCTTTCCTAGAATATCTATGGCACAGCCTTGCCCTTGTTTGGGGGAGTGACACAGCTTCCTTCATTGCAATTCTAACATTAATTTAAGAAAGAAAACCACTCGCCAGGGGACTGAACTGCATTTGTTTTCCTCTCAAATTTTAATAATACCAGCAACAGCTCCTGGAACAAGATAAGCATCTTAAACCTAGAAGAAGTGAGAGAGAGCAGCTTGTACCTGCTTTATATAAATTATCCTGGGTACCAGGCAAAGATGGTCAACAGAGAGAAACAGATGCTGCCTGACTATTGCTTCTCATTCTAACAGTTCTTCAATCCCAGAGGCTCCCACAAGCACACATTTGTTATGTTCACATACACAAGAGGGAAACAGTTAAAAGGGGCTTCTGAGATATTTGCCTTCCTTCAAGTACTTGTGAACAAATGTGAGAAGAAATAATTCGCAGCAGAAGAGCATTTAGAGAAGGCTAACAGCAGCAGAAAACCATATGACACATCCTGGAATCTGAGCAATCAATGTTCTATTCAATCCCGTCCTCTACCCTGTGCATCAAAGCATTTTCCCTTTGAAACTTTTGCACAGTTGAACAGGTGTACTGATCCACAGGAGGAAAACAAAAGGGAGAGAAAATTATTCATCTGTCAACAACAGAGATTTCAGCAAATTCTTTATGATGCAAAGATTTAAAATAATGTGCTAAGGATTATCTTCAGTTTGCAGGATATTGGGGGAGTTGCTTCTCAACTGGAGATATTATGCTGATTTAATTGTAAAATATTGGTTGAAAAATAATTTACACCTAGGTTCATGCCAGATATTGGGAAAGTACATATCTGCCTAAGATAGAAGTTGCCAAACTTTCTCTGAAACTAGAGATAGCAAATACTACAGGCTTTGCAAGATATACAATACCTCTTACACCCACTCAGCCTGATAGCAGATAAATGGACATGTCTGTGTTTTAATAAAGCTTTATTAACAAAACAGTCAGCTAGCCTGCAGCCATAGTTTACTCTGATTCTCTTTCTTAGTAACTATTACATCACCATGTCTAACTTAATAACTAAAGAGAAATATGTACCAAACAAATACTTGCAAATAAAATAATTAATGGATTGTGTGTGTGCATATGTGTCTGTCTGTGTGTGTGTGTGTGTGTGTGTACACATGTATGCAGGTTCACATATCTTCCTGAGTGAGTGCAAACACCAGAGTGGGATATCAAGTGTCTTACCCTATCTTTCTTTGTCTTACTCCCTTTAGACAGGCTCTCTCCCTAAACTTGGAGCTCACTATTTGCTTGGCTTTTCTAGCTTGTCAGTGAGCTCTGACTATTTCTGCTGTCTTTCTACATCCTAGAACTCAGGTTATAGGCACGCATGTAACTACTCCTGGGTTCAGGGCATCTGAATTTAGGTGGTCTTCATGCTTAGGAAGCGAATGCTCTAACATACTAGCTATTTCCTCAGTCATGATTAATGATTTTATTACTAATTGTTAATAATATTATTAACAATTCAAGATCTTATTATCTAGATTTTTTGATAAGACAGATAAAAAATTTTAGATTAAGGCTTACGGATTAATAAAAATCTTGTAAACTCAACATCAACTCTATCAGTTTACTAATCCTGATCAGGCTTTATATCTTTATTGATAGTGTCTCCATATCTTTAGGAATTTGGTTTTCTTGGTTTCCTTTGTGTGAGGGAGTGTGGTTGTGGTAGAGGATACAGGTGCATGAATGCATGACACACATGTGGAGATCAGAAAACCATCTGAAGTGTTGGTCTTCAGATGCCATCCATCTTTTGCTACAGATAGAGTCTCTCATCGGACTGGAAATTCAACATACACATTAGGCTAGAGGGCCAGTGAGAGCCTGTCTCCTCCTCCCATTTCACCATCACTGGGATAACAGGTATGTCCCACCATGCTCAGGTTTTTGCGTGGTTTCTAGACCAAACTTGAGTCTTCATGGTCGTCGAGGCAAGCACCTTGCTAACTGAGCCATCTCTTAAATACTATGGTTGCTTTATTAACCTTAGCTATATCAGGGAATTGGAAAAGACCACAAGAAGTTCACGTTAAAGAGAGTATCTGGGGCTCATCAAGTGTCGAGCTCACCTTTGCCTATTACACCATGGACACCATGCTACCATGACAAGAAAGGTGAGTCTGAACCATTCCCACATCCCAGAAGCTCAGTTGATCTCCTAAGAAGGAATGAATATGAAGATGCAGCAAACAAGGACACACATTTGGAAATACAAAGCTATTCAATGTGAACTTTCTTCTCTGGCTTACATACCCCATTTCCTGCAGAAATAGAATAGATTTTGATCAGGGACAGGGGATGGCTGGAGAGTACACTGGGGTAGCAGAAGGTATAAGGATGATTCAAAGATTTACAAATTGACTATTTACATACTTGTGGGCGGAGACTAGGGAAACAACAGGAGTGATACAATACTTTATAGTTAACAAGAACAGAGACATCAGTACTCTGAGCACAGAGATAAAGAAGAGTCATATGAACCCTTAAAGAGTCATTTAAAACAGATGGCTATAGGTGGCTTGGTAAAATCACATGCAAAGGAATGTTGGTAGCCAGAGATGAACTCACAGTGAAGGAAGCAGGGAAATGATCTCCCATCTACATGCCTCACCCTCCCTCTGATATTCTTATTGACTGAACTAAATTATAGGCCAGAAAACAAAACAACCTGTTTATGTAATCTGTAACCTCCAAATAAGGGAGTGGGTAAGAATAGCAAAGAAGGGGTCTGATGGGACAGACAAAGGATCCACAGCTCACAAGGCAGGAAAGTGCCAATGCTGTCCTCTATAAGGGTTGCTTGGTGCATCTGGTGGCTCCAGATTGATCACCCACACGCTCCCATTTTTCTCCTACATGAGATTCCCCTACTGTCTCAAGGAAATGAATAGAGCAATTTTCTCCTACCTGCAGTGTAAGGAGATCTCTTGCCAGACACTCTCATTTAACAGATGGAAGGTAATGCCAAGTAAAGCCCATTTTACTTCTTTAAAAAAAAAACAACCAGAGGGAGTGGACAGTGGGGTCAGAGGCCAAAGTTTTTAGCACCAGCTCTGCTCAGAAGGGGTCACTTGACTATAAGATCATCACTTCTCTTGGACCTCAGTTTCCCTTTCCTCACCTAAAAAAAAACAGGAAACCTTAGAGTCTGTGATTCAGTGTTCTAGATGTGATTTAGATATCTACTGAAATCTACTAAAACTTTCAAAGAATTAACATTTTTGCATTTGAGCATTTTTATGTGAGAATTATTCTGGCTCTCTTTTAACAAGATCTTACTACCCACAAGACATTTGGGCACCACACTCTCCTCCTCCTCCTCCTCTTCCTCCTCTTCCTCCTCCTCCTTCTCTTCTTCCTCTTCCTCCTCCTCCTCTTCCTCCTACTTCTTCTCCTCCTCTCACTCCCATTACCATTTTTTTCTCTAGAAAAGCTCATGCAATTCTCACTTCAACATGAGTATACTCTACTTGACTTCTCAGTGACCCAAGGACAACATGAGAGGGCCATTTTCTGGATTAAAAAAATCTCAAGACTTTGGTGCTGAAGTCTTCAACAGTGGCCCATGGAGTAGGAGAAGTTAGGGAAGGGTCACTCTGGATGAAGGAGTCAAACCTCTCAGAGTCATAGAGACAAAGGAGACACTTCATTGAGGCAACCAAAAGGCAAGAGGGATTTCATTGCTAAGAAGGTGTCCTTTCTCCTGAGGAGCTTTTCTTATTAACCTACTGTAAACTTTGACCACCTGAATAAAGACCTCTTGTCTCCCCCTTTCTGTAGCAATCTCAAAGGACCCTGAAGGAAGTGCTCTATAGGTGTTCTTTGGCTACATTGTGGTTTCTTCTTTCTTCTACCCTTCTCCACCCCTTTTCTTCCACTCTTTCAACTCTCTAACAATAGATAGGAGAGAGAAAAGGATATCAAGGAGAGGAAGGAGATCTCTGAATAAAGTCACATGCCAGAAAGAGGGTGATGTTATCATTAGACTACATTTTGCTGATTAGGGGTATCTAGTTCCTTGGGACAAGTTTGATCTTTGTTGTCAGGATATCTAATTTCTTATTGTCTCTTCTTTGCATAGAACTACATAACAAACCCTGACCAACAACAATCCTCCTTGTATCTCCAGGCCCTAACATTTATGTACTCTCTGAAATATCCCCAGAATTCCAAACATTGGACATCACAGATACTATATGCAGCTGGCAAAATCATGCCCCAACCAGAGCACGAGGCAAATCATAGTCAACTGATTTGGACAATCTGAAGCAGCTCCATGTCCCACACATGAAATTAAAATGAAAGCACATTCTTTTTTTAAGATTTATTTATTTCTTTTCTGTATGTGAGTACACTGTCACTCTCTTCAGTCACACCAGAAGAGGGCATCAGACCCCATTACAGATGGTTGTGAACCACCATGTGGTTGCTGGGAATTGAACTCAGAACCTCTGGAAGAAGAGCCAGTGTTCTTAACAACTGAGCCATGTTTTCCAGCCCCCATGAAAGCATATTCTTATAATATTTCTGTGTTTTTAAAAGAAAATAAAATTCCAAAATTGCCACTGAAGTACCCTCTGGTGCTAAGGGATGATTTTCTAAAGATCAAAGGTTAGGAAAGGTTGAAATTTCTTGATCCTGAATCTGGGATAGACCGGCAGACTGAGCCAGCAGATTCTTGCTCAAGGATTGCTACTCCTTGCTCTACCACCATCTGGAAAGCCTCTTTGCCAGGCTCTGGCTGTCCTATCAGTGCCAAGCTGCTCTGTTGCTCATCACAAACTGGGCAGATGCTTAAAGAGCAGATGTCAAGCTATGATGTCTCATCCATGAAGCTCCAAAAATGTTCTGGGTCCACTAAAGGTTTTCTGATCCATTCTTTGAACTTTATGGGTGGAAAATGAAATCCCCTGAGCTAACAGGCATCTTTCCTGCTAGTGTGGCTTGTAGGTGTCATCCATCATGAGTTACCAGAGATGTAAGTCTCTCAACAGAAGAATTTTTTGGCATCTCTCTGCAAGGGTAATTGGGACTCAAAGGTTCATCAGCTCTGCACCCCAGGAGGCATTACTCTGGGCACAAGCAGCCAGCAAGCTAGGCTCATTTCCTCTCAGCTGGCAGGATCCATACAGCAGAAGACCTTGGCAGCCCTTGTTTGACCTGGATCTTGGGTGAGAATGCTCTGCATGGCCTCACAAGGGCCTCTAGATCCCACTGTTCTGCCAGAGGCCTTTTCTTCAGCTATCATCAGTCCAGGTAACCCTTCCTTTACTGCACTTCTGCTCAAATAACTTTATGGAGGTTGTATTGAATCTGCCTAGAGTTTACAGACTGCTCTGCCCAGAAACACCAGCTTCCACCGGGGACATGATGGACTCTGCTACTCTCCATGTATGGACTGCAAAAGAATCCTTGGCCTTGCTTTGCTTAATGCTCATTTTAGGCAGCTAGAAGGTGAGGAGTTGGGTAATTCAGTGCATACATCTGATTATGACTTGGCTTCAGAACATGGTTGGCATGTTAGCAAGAAATACATTTTTCTTTTGCTGACTTGAAGATACCCCAGCTTCCTGTCATTGAGAATCACCTGGAGAAGCCTGAAAACACCACACATACCCCTTAAATGTCTGTTCCTGGGTCTTTAGAACCTTTCACACATAGGATTCCACAGATGAAGATGCTGAGATACAGGGCTATTAAAGGCTATTAAAGATTACAGAGCCTGGCAGTGGCAGAGCTGGAGGGCAGAGAAGGAAATGAGTCCAGACACAACACCTGCACTGTGATGGGAGAGAACACTGTATATCCTCTCCTTAGTTCACACTCAAAGTAGACATTACTCCTCCTCATTATTACTGTCATCTATGAGGACACCCTGTCCCAGCCTTCAGTTCTCAGCTAATGTCCTTTTATAACACCAGGTTGACTTGGATTTCTTCCACCCATTTTGAAAAAACCACTTTTTCTCTTCCTAATGCCTGAAAGTTCTCTTCTTAAATCTAAGCAGAACTTACCCATGTAATTTACCTCTTCCTGACAAGGCAAATAGTGGAAACACATAAGACCTAACTCTGACCAGAGTTCTAGTTTGTCCGACACACTGCCATAGATTATTGTTCCATAAAAAGCAGTAATGGGGTCTTCAGAGATGAGGACTCACCCTCCAGAAAGTCAGTTAAAGGACCCCCCTCAAAAAAAGTTCACTGCTGGAAAACATACAAGGAACTGAAGACACATAGTTTCAAGGATAGTCAAACTATTTTTGTTATTTATGCATTTCATTGTGGTTTTATTTATCTTATTGTTACATGTAGTGGTTCACAAGAAATGATGTGAAAGAAGAAAGAGGACTTGAGAAGAATACATTTGGTGGGGAGGAAGAAAAGATGAGGATAATGGGAAGAGATATAACACCAAATATATGATGTATATGAAATTATAAAAGAATAGAAACAACATTTTCAAGTATAAAACAAGACCTCAAAAGATTATCCAGCCCAATCATGAAAGCATAGTTGTTATTTTTAAGTGAAATAATCCAAACATATCAATGGTAAGATGAGCAGTTAAAATGTGGAATAGTCGCCTGCGATCTACTCTATCAAAAAAATGTAACCTCAAAACACAGTAAGAGGAACAGAGGTCACCCAACAACTTATGTAGTAGTGTGACACTGAGCACTGGAAATGTAAGATTTAGAAAGTAATGATGATGATTGCTCTTCTGATCTGGGGACAAAGATGTGACTAAGACAGGATCCCCAGGGTCTTTCTTGGAGAAAATGTCTTTACTTCAGAGATGGGCACAAGATGGCAGCTTGTGCTTTATTTACACCCTATTCAAATGCTTTTGTATATGTTTTTCTACATATGTGCCCATCTCCTTCTCTCAATTTAAGATCTATAAATGATTTTTTTCTTATTTTGTGTATTTCCATGCCAGCAGCATTAAGGAGGTGTGGTGCATAGGTAATATTTAGTGTGTACTTGAGTAAGTGAATATGTTTATGAATCAGATTTTCACAGGTAAACTTCAGTAAGCTGAGAACAATGTGAGCTGTTGGTCTCTATTCTTGCACTGACCAGAGACCTTGGGTGGTTCTCCTCATTGGTATATACAGGACCAATGAACCCAAGCAACCCAAACTATTAACCACCTTTACCCCATTGTCTGTGGGACATAGAAATGAGGTAGAAAGGGCAAGAGTTACATGGGAAATTATCAAAAGAGAACAGAATGAGACTGTCATCAATTTGAGGGCTTTCATTATGGTTCTATCCTTTGATCCTTCATGTCTATCCTCTGCCTGTCCCCTTTTCTCTGCTCTCAAAGACCAGATTCACTTACATTAGTAAAAGAAAAAGTAATGAGTACTGAAATTATTCTCAATAAGTGACTGACTTAATTGTTCTGAGGATCAGAGACCTGTAAACTCACAAGGAGGTGGATATGACAGCTCTGAGAGATTGCGCCTATGCTCACCTAAAGAGTTAACTACCACTCATCAGAAAGAGAAAAGAACAGATAGAGAAGAGTGTGGAAACTCAGTATTAGCAAGACCCACAAATGTGGAAAAAAAACATATTTCAAACCAGAACCCTGTCACTGTTTTAGCAATGTGGTTTGGAGCAATTTACCTACTTTCTCTGTGAGTAGATTTCATTAAATGTCAGAATATATTATAACATAATTATATCTTGGGTTGGCATTCATATTAAATAAGGTAATGTCTACAGAGTGTCTACCATGAGTGCCCAGAAAGTGTTACATGTTAAGGTTGCCTCAGTGTTAAAGCAACTGACTCTGAAAGGTTCAGTAATGTGTGTTAAGATCAAAATTCCCAAATCAGCAGGAAGCAAGGGCAAGTCTTCGGAGTGTTCCAATCTCACACAGAAGGATACAAGAGATACAAGAGATGTCACCTGATGAGAAGGCAGCATCCACAGGAAGATTCAAAGATCACAGTTTTGTGTGGTTCTCTTATGAGCCAGCCACCAAAGCACATGCTTCAGTGTATTTCTCACGAGTGTTCCTTTGGCATTGAGCCTTAAGCCTGTGGTAGGACTCTTCTGGGAGAAATGAGAATAAATCTACTCATTCCAGGTGAAGCCCTAGCAACAGACCAAACCAGGATACATGAGGCCAATGTGTTTGGCGAGATTACTTACTGGATGTGGGTGATTCAAAGGCAGCTGAATCTTAAAAAACCCAGCCCAGCACAGATGAGGACTCCTGAGAGGAGCTGCATCCCTGGAGCTTCCTAGAAATCCTTCAGGCAGCTGAAAAAGTCTGCCAGATGATGAGGCCAGTAACTGTTACTACTTTTATAATTTTGGGGAGGGGGTCTATGAATCTTGTAACTTTCAGAATTTTCCTGATGCATGTAATTTTGTTTTCTTCCTGAGTCTTAGGAGACTCTTCCTCAAGAGCTTCTTTTCAGAGGAAATAGCCATTCAATGAGCCCATTCATTATACAAACGTGTAACAAGTTCTGGAGAACTAAATAGCTTGTCCAGGGTCACTTAGCTGAGATACAAACATGTGTCTTATTATACCTTCTTTGTTGCTCCCTATACCTTAAGTCAATGACATTGTATTCAGGGGTAGAAAATTCTTTAATTTTTCTTGTGCCTGTTCTTCCAGCTGCATGATACATTTTCTGGCCATATTCCACTCACTGTTGAGCATGCTTGAGAATCAAATGGCATACATTTTATTTAGCAGCACATAGTAGCACTCAGAAAGTGTGGCTATATACCAAAAATGTCTATCACTGTGATTTCCTTCTACTGTCCATCTCCTCAGGGATGCTGTGCTAAGGGGCTCAGAGAATCTGAGGACAGAAGCCCTTCAGCAGTAAAGGTACCCTTCTGAGGAAGACAAGGGGAAGAACCTGCTCTCTGGCTTTCCAGGACCTGGCAACCTACCCTCCAATTCCCTGGCTTCCTTAAGGAGTTTAAAGAGTATATTCCTTCAAAACCAAAAGAATGACTATAATAAACATCTGAGAGAAACATCTTAAAGGAAGAAATACTTACTTGGCTCAGAAGCTACAGATGCCCATGGCTGGCTCAATCCATCAAGGTGATAAGGTATATGGAGCACTGCTGTTCACTTCATCATAGCCAGAAAGACAGAGACAGGACAATGCATCTTCAAGGGCATAGTCTCAGTGACTTAATTCTTTGAGCCAGGCCCTACCTACCCTTTAATGTTCCCACCACCTCTCAAAATACTGACCCCAGTTGGAAACCAGGCATCCAACATGTGAGCTTTTATTTGGGGTGGGGGTTACTTCATATCTAATCCAGATCAGACTCTTCTAGAAGCTAATGATTTGACTCTGTTGTATCAGTAGGCTCACTTTGGCTTCAAGAATGTGATATTCCTGCATAGCCAATACAAAGAATAAGCAAGTGTCCATGACAGCTTTCTCACAGACTGGGGTCAGACAATTCTGAAGTATGTTCTCCCACATGTGTGTCAGAAACCCCAGTTGTCCACACTGTCACCTGACTGTTGGCATGCCCTTTACTGCACCCTCTCATCTGTCCTTCCATGGATCATCCATTTCCTACTCAGAGAGGAGCTCCTTCCGGAGAAATACAGCTAGAGACAGATGGAGCCACAAGAAATGTTTAAGCCAGTGCACACTGATACTGCCCATCACCCTCGTTTATTTTCCCTTCCTACTGAGGATGCATGGCAACTTTCTTGCTTGTCAGTAAAGCTTATTGCAAAAATATCCAAGCAGCTGATACTGAAGATTAGTAGTAAGCCACTATCACCAGCCAGTTTACTCTTGTCTTTGGAAATGCTGTGTACTATGACTATAGCTCTACCATCACCACCTCATCTACCAGATCAGTATGGGTTTCTTGCATGGGTTCTTACATCTGCTTTTCCCAAGGGAGGGCTGGAGAAAGTGATCCATTTTGTCACATCTCTGAACAAAGGAGTTTTAAGCTGAGCAGTACAAAATAAATAGATTTCCTGACTCAGCAAAGATTCATGCTAAACAAGTCTTTTATGAAATGACCCACTGCAAAGGAGAGTTTTGCTGCAATAGTTTAAGACAATTCTCTGAGGAAGAGAAGAGTCATAATTTCCCCACTAGCTAACTGTAAGTGCTTAGGAAAATCATCTGTGTTGCCAACTGGACTCTAAGCAAAGTGCAAAATAGCTTTTTGAAAAGTTATGTCTGATCATTCATTGATCCATTTAGAAAACTTTTTGGGCATCCACCCTATGCTCTATAAGCAGTAATCTAGGAAACAGGGAAGCAGCAGCAACCAAACAACAAAGGACCTTGGAGTCTCTTGCCTCATGAAGCTTACCCTCTGCACCATGTATCCATTGATACATAACAAGAATAACCACAGCACAATGTTATAGAGTGATAACCATTCTATGGGTGAGCAATAGGGTCTGGACTCAGTGGTTCCCCCTAGGTTTGATCATGCATCTAGTTTCTACCTGTTTGACCTGGACTTGTTCAAGCAACTGCAGCCATTTGGTGTTGCCTGAAGCTTCATGATCTAAGATGGTCCTAATCTCTCTAGCAAGTGGAGCTAACTGTGGCTGGCTGGTCTCTGGAGTCCCTTCTGTGGCAGTTTATCTTTGTTCCAAATGGTCTCTTGCCCTCTAGTGCACTTGCATCAGAAACACTATGACGTCATATCTAGAGAGTTTTGCTAGCTAACATGTGTCACAAGGCCATCCCAGAGGCCAGTGTGCTCCATCTCTTGATGGTATATGCTTCAAAAACAACAGTGTACACTTATAAGAATAACTTGTGACTTTACCCTTGGCCTATTGCTTTTCTAATGGTTTAGTCACATAATAATACATAAGATACATGTAATAATACACAATAAACCCATAATAACACATTCATTAAAGCCCCCACTACCACCAAAAATTACCTGCAGAACTTTTTGAAAAAGAAAAAGCTACTCCCAATGGGATATTGAGAACCTACACACATCATTACTCAGCTTCCCAGGTGGTTCTAAATGACAGCCTTGAGAGTCACTGATTAACATGCTGTGAAGGAAAAGTAAAGCAAGGTAAGGATCTCAATAATGAGAGATAATTTAAAGTGCATTAATGAAGGGAAGATCTCTAAAGAAGAAACATTTGAGCTACCCTAAACAAAGAGGGTGCACCCTAGTCTGATGCCAGAAGCAGACAGAGGAACATGGGAATATTGGAGCAAGGATGCAAGGGAGGCATCTTGGAGGAAAGTTCTAGAACACAGGCACCAGTGCTTTGCAGGAGCACACTGCTGATTGCCCCAGCCTTGCAGTTAGGCCAGTTGTGTGCAAGGGTTTTATAGAGAAGTGAGAAAAGGGGGTTGGCAGGACAACTCAGCAGTCAATAGTGTGCTTTGTTCTTGTAAAGGACCTGAGTTGGGTTCCCAGCACCCAGTAGAGCAGATCACAACTGCCTGTAACTTGAGCTCTAGAATATCAGTACCCTCTGTCTACCTAAGTCTGTCTGTCTGTCTCTCTCTCTCTCTTTCTCTCTTCCCCTCTCCCTCTCTCTTCCTTCCTCTCTCCCCCTCTCTCTCCCACATATTGTTCTCTCTTACACATATCTACACACACAAATAAATAAATAAATAAATAATAAAAATATAATATATTTTTAAACCCCAACTGACAAAAAAAAGATAAGTAAAAAGGCCATCTGTGGAAGGGCCAATGACTTGTATGAACTTAATTTTTAGAAAGATTCATGAACTCAGTGAAAATCCCTGGGAAACAGGAGGCAAGAGTTGTTTTAACAAGGTCCATTTGTTCAGAATTCTCTCAAAATCAACTTCCTGCCCTGGATAGGAGCACTTCTCTTTTCTCTGGTATGAGAGAGAAGTCCTTTGTACAAATGAGGACTTTTATCTCCAGGTTTTGGGAAGAAAAGGGGAAAGGGGTGCTTCTTGTACTTTGCTCAAAATAATCCTTGTGCCAAAGTGGCACAATTTGAGTGGCGTATTTTGTTCCCTTACAATCACTTGACCTGGTTCCTGCACGTGGAACTTTCATGGTTTTAGTGATGCCGTCTTATGTTGTGTGTTATTTTTCTCTCACATATCACCGTTTCAGGATGTTAATTGCAGTCACAAGCGTTGACTGCATTTTTCAGTGTGTAAGAGTAAACAAGAATCCTAAGAGTCCGAAGACTCTGTGTGTGCATGTATGCATGTGGGGGGGGGTGTCTGCAGGTGTCTATGTCTGTGTGTGTCAGTGTGTCTGTGTGTCTGTATCTATGTCTATGTATGTCTGTGTGTATAAGTCTGTGTGTATATGTCTGTGTATGTGTGTGTCTGTGTGTTTGTGTCAGTGTGTCTGTGTATCTATGTGTATCTGTGTGTTTATGTCTGTGCATCTGTATGTGTCTATGTTTGTGCATGTCTCTGTATGTATGTGTGTGTGTCAGTGTGTCTATGTCTGTGTGTGTCAGTGTGTCTGTGTGTCTGTGTATGTCTGTGGATGTGTATGTCTCTGTGTATGTGTCAGTATGTATGTGTCTGTGTCAATGTATGTGTGTGTGTGTGTAGCTGTGTGTGTCTATGTTTGTGTGTGTGTGTCAGTGTGTCTATGTGTCTGTGCATATCTGTGTCTGTGTATGTCTGTGTGTATATATCTGTATGTCTATGTATACATATCTGTGTATTATGTGTCTGTGTAGTCTGTATATGTCTCTGTGTGTATCTGTATGTGCCAGTATGTTTGTGTCTCTGTGTATGTCTATGTCTCTGTGTGAGTGTGTCTGTCTGTATTTGTGTCTGTGCATGTCTGTGTTATGTGTATGCCTCTCCATGTGTGTCTGTAAGTCTGTGTGTCTCTGTGTCTATGTGTGTATCTGTGTGTATGTGCCAGTGTGTCCATGTGTCTGTGTATATCTGTATTTGTGTATCTGTGTGTATATGTCTGTGTGTGTCTGTGTATGTCTGTGTGTGTCAATGTGTGTGTGTGTGTGTGTGTGTGTGTGACACCTTTACTTATTCATTCTTCTTCATCTGGCCCTGCTCTCTAAGCTTCAACAGCTAGTCCTTATTCATTCATAGATTGCCCAAGGATCTTCAGCACTGGTACGTGCTCCCAATGCCTGTCTCTGACAAAGTGTTTATTACATAGCTTATATATCTCCTAGAAGCAGCTACTACTCACCATGGAACCATTATGTCACAAACCAGCTTTGTCTTCACTAGACTTGTCTGTCACCTGCTTCAGTTATCATGGAAAGAAACATATAGCTCTGTTTCCAGGGATGACGTCCTAGCAAGCTAGCACTGCTATGGAGTTGACATGTGTGATTTAAACTGTGAACTCCAAGCTCAAGTTGGACAAGGGCAGACTAGTGGTGTCACCTCTTTCACCAGCTTCTTTCCTAGTCCTGGTAGAGTCCAAATCAGGAAAGTTTCTACTACCCATGGTCTCACCTTCCAGGCTGTCATTAAAGAGTCTGGTTCCCACCAGGGGCCTCTCTAACCCCACTAAATTGGGGCCTGTAGACTTGGGACCTAGATTTGTTCATTCCAAGCAAGCTCTCCCAAGTAATCAATGCTGTTACAAATTAAAAGTCTTAACTTTATATGACCATATAAGTGTAATTCTCAACTTGCAGCAGCCCAGTGTATTTCTCATTGGCCTGGTTTGTAAACCCAGACCTAAACCCTTTTCTAGAACATATGAGCATATGAGACTCCAAAGCAAGACTGTGAACCCCTTACTCTGGTAGAAAGAAAACATTTCTTTAGGGAAAGACTATTATTAGTAAGTCCTAGAAAACAATCTCTCTGTAGTGCACAAGGCTTGAAACAGCCTTCTGCATCATTTTCAGAACAGGAACTATGATTTACACACACACACACACACACACACACACACACACAATCTGGCTTCAGACCACTAGTCACTGGGCACTCCACAGGTGAATAGCTCTGTACATCCTGGTTTGTGAGGTTCACACCTGGCAGTGAGGAAGGAGGATGCCAGGGCTGGGACACTAGCACAATGGCTGCCCATCAGGGCTGCCTTGTCTTTCATCTTCCCTCTCCTTGTTCTCTCCTTCCCTAGAGTGTTCCCTCCCATCTGTCATACTCTTCCCTTTTCCCCCTCCTTTCTACTTCTTACACTCTCTCTTTTCCCCTTCCCCTCTCGTTTCCCCTCCATTCCCTTCCTTTCTCCTGGCTTTCCCCTTCATTGTAACAACATGGATAAAGCAAGTGTCCACCATGGGCCCAACATTAGAAATGAACAATGGAGTGTCTCCAGAGGACCCAATGGGGAGGACTGAGAGAATAAGTTCTCAGGTGAGCAGTGATAAAGAGGAGACACCTTCAAGCCCCACCCAAGCCAAGAAGCTGTTTAAAGAAGTGAGGTCTAAGCACACATCTAGTAACACAGCATACAAACTCAGAACCCAACTGATTTCAACAGAAAATTTATCCTTGAGATGAGCCATGAGCTATTCATCAAATGGGCCAATCCAAGCACAACTGGGGTACCTATCATCATTTAAATGTTTCACTTTCAAATACCAGTAACATGGAAGCCTGGGGATCATGTTTCCAGCACAGGAAATTCGAAGGATACATTCAAACCACAGCAGAGGAGAGAAAGGTAGGGGTGGGCCTTCATGGAGAATAGAGTTCTGATCCAACAGTAAGGACCCCTGAAAATGCACACAAGCAACACGAATGTGTATTAACACCAAACAGGGCTGGGTCAGACACTGACTAACAAGAGGTAATGTCTCTCAGTCTTGCAAGCTAACAGCTCCTGACTTACCCTTTTAGTGTCTAGCTGAGGTGGGACAGGAGTGTAATGTCCCTGTTCCCAGTGTTAAAAGAGAGGCCACTTTAATTCCAAGGAACAGAAAGCCTATGCTTTCTGTTTCCACATCCTCTTTACATTCTCTAGAATTAAGATGTTTATAATTATGAAATAGAAACAGGCAGACAGAAAGAGGGAAGCTTTAAAATTAAGGATGAAGAACGGCCACAGTTTCCATTCTGAAAATGGGTGCAGTTGACAAAACAGGAGTATGTTCTCAGAGTAATTCAATAAGTTCAATAAAACATCACAGTTATGTCTGTTATGTCCTGCCCAAGGGTACAGGGTCAACCAGCAAGAGCAAACAGCTCCCCTGGGGCTAGGGCCTTCCTCTCACAGGGAGTATCCTACACTGATTGGAATGCTCTGCTGGCTTCTCTTACTGTCATTCTTGTTTATGGTACGTGAAGAAAGGCTCAGACCAGGGACAATGAAACAGGAGGCTGCGTAGCTAGGTTCAGTTTTTGCTATTGTTTTGTTGTTGGGTGGTTTGGGTTTATTCAGGGATGCTCAGGGATACAATTTGCTTCTCTGTTGCTATAATAAACACTGTAGCCACAAGCAACTTGGAGGACAGGATTGATCTGGCTTACAGCATATAGGTTGCCATCCATCACTGAGGGCAGCAGAAAACCAGAGACCGAAACAGAAGATCACAGAGCATTGCTGCTTCATTCCTTACTTCCCTTGGCCTGCTAAGCTGCTTCCTTTATACCCAGGACCACCTGCCCACCAATGACACCATGCACAGTGCGATGGGTCCTCTTACACCCATTAGCAATTAAGAAAACGCCCAGTAGACATGACCACAAACCAATCACACAGAGACAATTCTTCTACAGGTTCTTTCTTACCAGGTGTATCAAGATGACAAAACCAAGCAGCACACAGAATATTTCCAGCTTCACTTCTATCTGAGGCTAACTAGATCTGAAACCTGGGATCCCTGCCCAGATTGTATTCTTACTGGGCCATCTACTTTGCCTTTTCTCCCTGCAGTCACCCATGCCCGTGAACTGCACTGCATAGAAGCTTTTGGCTTCCAAACTTCCAGCCAGCCTCTGCCTAGTGATGCCTCACTGCTGTTTAGCGAAGAATCTTCAGGATGGATGTCAGCAGCCAGCATTCAGCTTCCTCCCTTGCAAGGAAGAGGCGTTTTGATATACTGGACCCCTTATCATTTTAATTCCTGTTGATCCTGGAATTTAGAGTGTGATCTTCACCAAGGAGAAGCCTCTCTTTACTTTATCAGTCCCTTAGTATGTAGCCTCAATGTATAAATTGAATAAGATGAAGACTAAAGTCCCTGCACCTCGGTGGGAAAAGGAGGTCAGTTCCTCTACTAGAGAGTAGCTGTTTGGGGGAGAGCAGGGAAAGGAGACCTTTAATTCTTGATTTCTCACATTTTTTATATTCTAGAATGAAGATGTTCTCCGTTACGAAGCCCAAGGGAGGACACAGGAAGGAGACTTTATTAAGGATGAAAAATGGCTACAATTTTGATTTTGAAAGTAGGCTTGCTGACAGAATATGAGTATGTTTTCAGAATAATTAACAGGAAAGCCAGAACTGAGGAAATTAATTGCCTCCGGTGGCGACCTTGAGGCTGGTACACAGGCCTTCATTTCTCAGTAAGAACAGCAAGGCTCAGTGGAAAATCTAGTCCTCATCTAGGAGACTGAGAAAGGGCTCGGTCTGTCAAGAAAGCATCATCTTAAACCAGGATGAATATCTGTTAAACACTTACCCTACTCAGGCTCCTCTTGGCCATGCATAGTTAGCATCCACCTTATAAATGAACTAACTACCTCTAACCCTAACTATTCATCTTAAGTCTGTCTTATAGGAAAAAAGCATTGTTCCTGAGTATAGAACTTTCCCAAAGACTCACACTTAGCAGTCAAGGTCATCAGTTAGAGCACATGCTTAGAACTCACTCACTGTGAGAACAAGCCCCCAGTGTGAGAAGGATGAGGAAAAATGACTGAACACTGGAACCAGGCTTCCAACGTATCGATGACCTGTCCATCGATCGATGGTTGCGTCACCACCATGGTGTAGCTAGACGACCTCGGTAAGCATTGTAATTGGAGTATAGGCTCCTGTGTGTCAACACTTTGTCCCCAGTTATTGGTACCCTTTAGGAAGGTACAGCTGTGAGGTGGCAGGTTCTTATTGGAGGAAAGCAGTCACTGGTGACAAGCTTTCTTGGTCCTGTCCCACTTTCTGTCCATCCAGTCTCACTTCTGCCTGATTCACAATGAGGTGAAGAGGTGGAGAGTCTTAGCTGCTACAATGGAAGTTCCTACCTTCATGCTAGACTGTACTTCCTGGAATGGTAAGCTCAGATCTCCATCTTCTTTTCAGATGTTTCTTATCAGACAGTTTGTCACAGCAACAAAAAAAGTAACCAACACAGTTGGTCTTTTATCCCCGCTAACACTCATTTTACACAGTGAAACAATTTTGTCATTTTGAAGACATTATTTCCAGCTCACAGAAGTTGTGGGTTTATAGCCTATGGTTCACACACTTTTTCTTAGAAAGTTTCCAGAGTCTAACTTCTCAACTTCTCAGTGAGATAAACATAGGTAGTGCATGGAGGTGGGGATCAGACTTGTGATCTAGGGTAAAAAACACAAGTTACTTCCTCTTGGAAGGATGGAGTCGTCTTCATCCTTATCCACTAATGCAGATCTAATCTGGATATCTAGGTTACTGGATTAGTAAGAATACATTCCTGTCCGGTTGGCTTCACAGAGCATAGAAGGACAGTCTGAAAGAGCAGATGGTTACATCCACAGGGAAACCAAGAGGGCACACAAGGAAACAGACCCAAAGTAATCTGCTTTTCACCAGCAGTGGTGGCGCACGACTTTAATCCCAGGACTTGGGAGGCAGAGATAGGCGGATTTCTGAGTTCGAGGCCAGCCAGGTCTACAGAGTGAGTTCCAGGACAGCCAGGGCTATACAGAGAAACCCTATCTCAAAAAACCAAAAAAAAAAAAAAAAAAACAAAAAATAGTAATCTGCTTCTCACTCTGAAGCCCACCAAATGACTTTTGCAATGAAAGAGGCATCAAACAGACAAACGGAGCTCAGAGCCATTACATTAGCAAGTCTTTACCAGCTACTGCAGAGGTCAGTCTCCCACTAGGACCTCTCTTAGTACCTGCCTGTCCTGTGCTACTCTACCATGACTACTGCCATTCCCTTGAATGATGACTGGTGGGGTAGGAGATGTTCAGAATAGACATTTCTCAATAGTTGAGAGAGCCTTTATGAAGTTGATTTCTTCTCTCTCTCTCTCTCTCTCTCTCTCTCTCTCTCTCTCTCTCTCTTTCGTTTCAGGAAGCCCCCAAGTCTCCTTATGAAAGGAGGAAAGAAGAAAATTTTATTTGTTATCTTAAAGAAAAGGAAATATTCAAAGCTCAATCATCCAAGGGCACTGTACTTCCTGTTGGGATTAGCAATGTTCTTTTTCAAAGAAGTAACAATGCCTCTGCAGATGTGGGTATGTACCTAGATCTCTACCTGTGACGAGGTTTTATTCTAACAGTTCTTTCAATCGTATGGCTCCATTCAAGTTGTTTTGAGTACAATTTTTAAAAGTATGTTTTCAAAGAATTTGTCCACTGTGTCAACATTTTCCCATTTTGACCTAGAAACTTTAGTGTGTGTCTTCTCTTTCCCAAGGACTGTCTTGTCAGCAGTGACTCCCTTTTTGATCAGCAGCGATCCCCATTTATTCTAGCTGCTGATATCTACTGTTCTACAGCTCTTTTATTAAGTCATGCTAGAGGTTGGCCTACTTTATTAGCATTTCATTTTGGTTTTGATTTGCTTTGAATTCCACCATGTTTTCTTTATTTCAGTCTTATTGGTATTCTTAATAAAGCGTACAAGTAAGTTGGAGATCAAGTTTAAATTTCAGATGTAATCAATCATTCTGTGACTTCAGGACTTGTCTGTGCTGATGGCTCAGCCATTAAAGGTTAGGCTTACAACCAAAGATTTATCAACATTTCCAATAATTCAACTTTCTGGTGGGTTTGAATTTATACTTTTTAAATTGCGTCAGTCTTGTTCATTGTTAGCTTTTCTTTGCCTTTTGTCAGCTTCTCTTGCTAAGTCATCTTTTCATACTTTCTTGTTATCAACATAAAAATATTAGGCCAACAAGTTTCCTCTTGACCATGGACTCATGGGCCTCCTCCAAAGTTTCCTATGGCATATAACTTGAAATACACTCTGTGTGTGTGTGTGTGTGTGTGTGTGTATCTGTGAAGGGGAAGAGACAGACAGAGAACAGCTGGTGGGACTCAGTTTTCTCCTTCTACCACCACGGAGATCAGGGGTCAAACTCAGGTGTGGCAGCAAGCAACTTTACCCACTGGGCTATCTTGCCAGCCCTAATTTGAAATACTTCATAATTTCCTTTGTGATTCTGCCTTAGATGTGTGTGTGTAAAAATGTCTTATCACTTCTTGGCTTTTGTTTGGCTAGGATCAAGTACAAAAGAAGACAGCTTAATTCCCAAGAAGTTGGATGATTTTTCCAGTATTCTGTTGTTTTTAATAGCAACTTTGATCCCAGCATAGTCTGACATTGATTACCTCAGTGTATTGGCATTTACTTTGTATGCGCTGATCACCAAAATGAGTTCTGTGAACAATAAATAGATTCTACATTGTATCATTTCTCCGTAATTGCATATGCTGCTTATATCAAGTTTTGACATTGTAGTCTTTCAGATCTCCTACATCCTTCTGAACACTTTAATCTGTATTTCATTAGCTAATGAGAGGTATTTTAAAATATACCCCTAGGACTGCATGCCTGCGTGTGTACTTTATGTGTGTATGCACATGCATGTGTTCATGTTCATTTATGTGGAGGTGCACAAGGATGTTTGTGCATGAAGAAGTCAGAAGACAGCCTTAGGTATGGCTTCCCAAGCACCATTTTCCTTTTTCCTCTTTTTGGAAAAGGTCTCTTACTGATCAGGGTGGAGCTTGCCAGGAGGCTGGCCTGGCTTCACTTCTGCACTCTCTGGTTGTAAAATCCCAAGTGCATGCCCCTGTGCCTGACTTTTCCACATGGCTTCTGGGGATCAAAGTGAGATCTGCAACTGAGCCATTTCCTCAGTTTTTGTCTATTTACCTTTTTTCTGAAAATTTCCAATCCATTTGTCTATTTAAAATTTACTTGATAATTATTATATAAAACCTCCTGTTAACCTCTCTTCACCGTGCACATAGTGATTCTTCCAGTTTTAACACCATGTTTCAGCATCCTTGCAACAGATGAGAGAACACTAAAGTGTTACTATTTCAGAGGCTTTGCAGTTTATGTCGGGATGGATCCCTTGTGTAGTATAAGATCATCCAACGACACACCTTCACTGCGGTACAACTCTCCCACACTCTGCCTTTTTAACCCTACCTGGCATCATACTGATCAATTACTGTCTCTACACTTTACCATCAGGGTTTTCACCCTGATTGTCACAATGTCTCCCTTTAATTGTATCTATCCATGATGCATTATTGTTTCTGTAATTATCAGCCAGTGTGTGTTTCGATGGCTTACATATTTCTTCTAGTATATTTTAGGATGCTGGAATGATGTTTTACTGTTTCTTTTGGTGGATGTACTGTTTCATTAGTTCACGTGCTGGACCAGGATATTTTTGCTGGATGGTGAATTCATTTAGAACTATTAGTTTGTCTCCTTTCCATTGTTTGAGTGAGATATCAGTTGCAGAACTCTCAAGAACATTTTTTTTCTTACTCTATTTTATTTCTTCATGACTGGGATTGAACCTAGCACCTCATACATGCTAGGCAACCATTCCATTAGGATATTCTTAACCCTCTTTTTACCTGAAAAAAAAAAAAGTTGAGGCAGAGCTTCACTAATTGCCCAGGCCTCTTGGAACTCAACTTTGTAGCACAGGATAGCACAGGATAGCCTTGAACTTGCCATCTTCCTATCTTGGCCTCTCAAATGGCAAAATCTCAGACCTGTGACACTCAGCCAGACTTGTCCTTGCTCTTAGTGTTTTCTCTTGCCTCTGGCTTGAGTAGCCTCATCTTCCTGCAGCTCTATGTGCTTTTGTTTTAATGTGTCTTATTTGGTTAAGGACAGATTCTTGAACCTATGGCTTCCCGCTGCTCATCACTGTTCATAAAGTTGACCTTCTCTTAACATCTGCTTCTTCCCGCTTCTCCTTCCTGTCTCCTTTTAATCAAATTATGTGACTGTCAGGCTATATGACATGTTCTATGTACTTGTGGTTTTTATGCCCTATGCTTTATTCCCTGTACTTCGGAATGGAAATCTTATATTCAAAATTCTTTCCCATTTCGTAATTGAGAACATATTTTGATTCACTTCATGCTCTTGTCAGGTAGTGAGACTAGTGACATAAAAAATAAGGGGATTCACGTTTGTCAAGTTCATTTCCAGACTTCCCAAAAGGCTTGGTTGACCTCTGCTTCAACCCACTTTTATATTGTAGAGCTGACAGCGTTCCTCCTGACACTTCTGTGTGTTTTTCAGGATCCCTTGTAACGTAAGGTCTTGAACTTCAAATTTCTCTCTCTCCTACAAGTGCAGGACAACTCAACACCACTTAGACTGACCGCCACATTCTCCCACGTCTGCAAACAAATCGGGTTCTGATATTATTTCTCTTCTTTCTCCTCCCTCCCTCCCTCCACCTTAAGAAATGAGGGAAAATGGTTGCAGAGAAATAATAACTGTCTCTGGCTTCCCTCCCCAGAAACCGTCTCTCCATAATCTTGGCCCCTCAAGTCCTGGTAACTCAAGACTCTCCAAAGTTTTCAACATGACTTTATTTAAATTTTTTATTGAACAAAGCAGATGCTTTGAATTCATAATGAATTAAGGGACTGTAACTTTTTCTCAATGTCTGTATTGTTTGGTGAAAGTATACTCTCCCAGAAGGCCAGAACAAACGTGCCTTTAGTGCCAGCCTCTTCTGTGCTTGGCATTTTCTATATTTTTGTTAAATTTTAACTGTCTTTAGAAGGAACAGACGAAGGGCAGAAGATACAAGATGTAGGGAAAGTTATTCTTAGAGAAGCAACAGTATTAAAACATAATTATCAAAGATCCTGAAGTGGAAAGCACTGAGTGTGCATGGGCGTGCGTGCGTGTGCGCGCGCGCGTGTGTGTGTGTGTGTGTGTGTGTGTGTGTGTGTGTGTGTGTGTATGTGTTGTGGTAGAAGTCACATGGTCCAGGAACTTTACAGCTTGCTCATTTCTACTCCACTTTCTGTATTCTTTTGTCCCAGAAGAGATGTAAATGCTGTAGTGGAGGCCCCCTGTCTCGCTGAGCTCCATATAGTTCTGGAAGAGTTGTTAGCAGAACAATCTGAGAAGGAACTTAGGTAATGGATTGTGTGAAGCAATGGTAATGTTTGAATTAAAACTATAAATCAACTATGCAAATGAGTCTGTCCCCAGGGCAGAAATGCAAACAGCTTGTAGAAGGAAAGCTAATAAGCCCTGTCTCTTTTCGATTACCTCTACAGTAAGTTTCCTAAGCGGAGGGTCTTGTGGGGACACCAAGACAGGGTAGCTCCAGGCATTCCAGGAACTCTCAAAGTCACTTTACTGGGACCTGGCAGTGTTTGGCAGTCACAGGCAGGGCTTCACAATTCACATCTGTGTCTCTATCACAAAGCATTAAATATGCATCTGATCAAGACAGCAGCAGGAATATGTAGCACCTGGGGGAAAATTTGTTTGAAATTATGGCCACATGTTCCTGCCTCCCTGAATTGGCTTTAGGTCTGAATTCTCATAAGGTAGTAAACCACACAGGGAAGGAGCAGAGAATTGCTGTCAGCAGTTTTGGTGGACAATAGAGGGACAGACAGAAAATTAAGGCTAGTTACCAAAGACAGGACACAATCCTGCCCATGAAATTTGACGAATAGCACTTTGTTGGTGACTATAGACCACCAACATGTATAAGGGATCATACACATGTCTTGGTTGGTCCAAGATGTCTCACTGGATACCCATTATTCTAGGGTATCATTACAGGCCCCCTGGTTAGGATGACTCACGAGCTCTCTACCCATATTGCAAAGTGAAGATGGCCTTTCAGATGAGTCAAGCAATTTGACTAGCATCCCCCCCCAGCCAGGAGCACAGTGGGACCCATAGCCCAGAACACAGTTGTAGGTACATTAACGACAGCTGTACATGTTCTGTCTCTAGAATGATCTAGGCCAAGGTTGGATAAGGAGATGCAGGGGAGAATATTTGGACAGCAAACAATGACTTGAGGTTCATTCTTTGCCTGGAGTGCAATAGGTCTGAGAAATAAACCCAGAAGTGAAATTTCTTAAGCTCTGCAAGAAGGTGGCAGCCGAGGGTGAGTCTTACTCCTAACCTTTCTGGGCTTCTTTTCTGAATGTGGGAGGTGTAATGAGGGAGGGAGGGAGGGAGGGAGGGAAGGAGGGAGGGAGGGAGGGAGGGAAGGAGGGAGGGAGGGAGGTGGTTGTGGGTATTGTACGCCTCACCAGAGTCTCTTATGGACTCTAAAACCAGAAGATAGTGGCAGGCAGGCAGGTGTCTGCCAGAAGGTAGGGATGGATCTCAACCTTGATAGATAAGCTTTTCTGTGTCAGTGGCTTCAGACAACGATGTCTGACTTTCTGGCCTGCCACACTTGCCATCCTTTGCTGTATAGGAATCTTGTCCATGTCATACCCACTGGAACTCATGAGTCCTTGATTGCAGAAGTTGCATATAAAAAGGAATGTGGTGAATCACTCAGCAGCTTTGGAAGTTTCTTTGTCACAGGCTATATTTTGCCTACATTTCATAGGCCACAGAGAGCCACCTGGAGGCGCCCAATTTCTCAAGGAAAGAATGTCATCCCCCTGACACAGGGTACAGAAAACAGGTGTTCAGGAAGCATCACCAACTGAATTGAGGTACAGAAGGTATTCTAAAACATCTGATCCACAGATGAACCAAAATAATGTCCACTTCTTCCAGGGAGGTGCTCCCAATGCTTGATGCCCCAGTGACTGCTCAGTCTGTAGCCCCAGAAGGGATCGGATCTGACCAGTGTTCCTCATGTTGGCAGATAATCACCTCAGGACCTGGAGACAAGAACTTCCAGGTTACCTTCTGGCTTGAGCACATCAAGAAAACAGCAGCTGCTGTACAGCTGGCACCTGCTATGTCCCTCACGATTGTCCTTACGGCAACAATAAATTTACTTGCCACCAGCACAATTTTTAAACAGAGTAAAAAAAAAAAAAAAAAAACAACCAAATACTACAGTAACTTCCCAGGATTGAAGGATCAGGGACACAGACCCAGGTGGCTTGTTATTTCATGCAGAGTATTCCTTTTGTGCTGGACCAACTAGCTAAGAAATCAAGACACTCCATTTAGTTCAAATTTGGCTAATGGCTTTCTCTCTCTCTCTCTCTCTCTCTCTCTCTCTCTCTCTCTCTCTGTCTGTGTGTGTATTCAATGGTGCTCCCCAGGGAAGACAACCTTTGAGGACATTTTGAAATTATTTTATTGATTCTCAAAGAGCATTAAAAAGCATCCAATCATGAAGTGGTGAGTATATTTCCTTTCCAAGGCTTTTTCTTGGTCTTCTTTGATGACAAACACCCGGATACTAACCGTTACTTCCAGTTTAGAGGAAGAGAAAGAAGACTCCAGACGCTGATCCACTTCAGACTTTAGACAACAGTTTTTGACTAGATAGAAAAAACTTGGGTTCACTGTTTTCATACTCTTAGTTTTACTATTAATGAAAATTCTCATTGTCTTCTTTTTCTCTGACCTCTGACCTCTCAGCCTCCTCCCTGAGTCCAAATTGTTGCTCTGAAAACCCATCCTCCTGGGTACGTCTCCAGATTCCAGTCTTTGACTTAGTGCTGTCTCTGTGTGGAGCCTAATCACCACTGTGTTATTTCACCATTTCAATGAACTCTTTACTTAAACAAATATTTAAGTATCCCTACCATAAATGGAAATCTGGTATCACTTTTCATTATTTTGCACCATTCCCATTTCACAGGTGTAAATCTTGAGGCTTAGAAGGTATATACATAAGATTTCCCAAGCAGAAATTACCCAGGTAAATAGAGGCAGGACTAACTTTAGCATTAAGGTTTTAGCTGGAATGAAAGCACCAGGGGAGGTAATCCTGCACCCACCCAGCACCATATAAACGTCAGAACTGGTTGATGCTCATTGTTACTACATGGTTTCCAGGATCAGCTCTTACAGTCTGTATTAGGAGCTCCTGTCATGAAAGCAGTACTCCCTATTGGCCCCACCTTTAGCACATATTAGAATCAGTCCAAGAATCTTCTGCAATAGGTATAAATGGGCCCTGAGACTCTGCATTTCTTTGTGTATGTATATATTCATGCGCACATGTGCACGTGGGTACAGAGGTCAGGGGGCAGCACTGGGATGTCATTCCTCAGGCACCAGTTCATTCACTTTCTGTGGCCTGAAGCTCACTGATTAGGTTAGGCTAGCTGGCTAGAGACCCCAGGAGATCTGTCTGTCTCCAGCTCTCCAGGGGGCATCCGGATGTCCCCAGCTCTGCAGTGCTTGGTTACAAGCTGGCACCGTAACACTCAGAATTTTTTAAAACAGGAGTTCTAAGACTTGAACTCCTTTCCTTGTGCTTGCAGGCAAGCTTTGTACCCACTGGACTATCACCCTAGCCAGGGCTCTCTGCATTTCCTTAAGATCACATGCTGTAGGCTGCCCTGCCCACAGACTGTAGTATAAGTGACATAAAATTCTCAAAGCCTTCAGAGGTGGATGGATTTGCTTTCCCATGCAACGCACTCAGTTCTGCCCTAAATCAATATACAGCTTATGCAGCCCTGTGGGTAGCATCCTGCAGGACCAGACAGGGCTTGGAGGCTCATCCCAGCAGCTTCAGCATAGAGAGGAAGAAGCAGAAGAGAAGCACCCAGGTTCTAGTCCCTGCTCACAGCCAGCCAGAGGGAAGCTTACTAAACAATATTTACATGTCATAGCAGTGACCTCCCTGGGCAATCAAGGGCACAGCAAAAGGATTATTACTGAAGCTAAAGAAAGAGCCCACCAAACCTGTAGTGAACTAGCACTCACTTGGGAAAGGCGCTGATCCAGAGACTGGAGGGCTCCTTGCTGTCTTCCCTGTGTTCGTTTATCTTTTTGTTTCTTCTCCTCTGGCTGACTGGATGCTAGGCTGGTACATAGTGAACAGTTAACAGGGCATCAGACCCTTTTTGGAATCAGTGTATTTAACCCTCACTCTTATACAGAGGTGCGGATAAACATTATGAACCCCGGGTCAGTATAGTGAAGGATAACTCAGACTCAATTCTAGGCAGTGTTAAAAGAATTATTGGATTGTGGGCGGACTGTCTATGCACTACCTGGAACTGTAAACAGAGTTGTGTATCTGTAACTACATCTCAAGAGCAATCCTCTCCCTGGCTGGATGGTGCAGTTGATGAAGAAGCACCCCGAACTCAATCTTTCTTAGCAGAGGAGTCAGCTTTTAACGTTGAATTTTCCAACCATCTCCCTCAAGAGATTTCAGAATCTGTCACTAAAGAGAGCACATAACAGTAAAAGGACCCTAAGCTAAGGATGCTTTTAAGTAAATCTATATTTTAACCCAGACTCCTCAGTGTACACTTAGTAAATGGAAGTTTGTCTGCTTAATGGTGTTTGCTTAGTCTACTGTAGAGCGGGAGACTTCCATGCAAAGACTTGACAAATGATGGATCTCAGATAGAGACTGTTCTGGAAGATGGGATCCAACAGTACACTAAAGATGTCAGATCTCCCTCTTAGAGCCAAAAATGATAGCTGAGTGGGTCTTGCTATCATAGCGATGGTTTATCAGGGACTCGCTGAGTAGAAACCCTGCACTTGCTGTAGGTATGATGTGAGTAAAACCAGGTGCTCAGGATTCCGGAGACATTGTGAAGTATCACATCCTAAGATGACTCATTATTTCAGTCAAGCCAAGACACTAGGTAGCCATCTCTGCAAATGCCAATAAGAGCAGCCAGAACTGCTCCTGGATGAGTGGAAAATGTGCAGGTACCCAGGTGTAAGAAAACAGGGGGGTTAGGGAGAAGGGTGGCCGCAAAGGCAGCTCCTGCAGGAGGATCTAATTGAAAACAGCCAGAGAGAACAAGGTTTGCTGTCACAGACAATGCCAGCCAATCAGCAACTGCTATTTAGAAGAGATACTTTCTTGGGACCAATGGGGTGCGGGTTGAGGATATTAAACAAGCCTGCAGCAGCGTTCAGATGAGATTGCTGCAGCGTTTCCTACCTGCTCCTGGAGTCTGTGTCATTGACTCTGGGCCACCTCACCTCCAACCCCCAAGGGCAGGTGGGGTCAGGCAACAAGTAGTCCAGAGCACAGACAGCACCCAGGCCAGATGGTTGGCAGAGTCCTCCAACGTCCCAACAGCAGCAATGGTCATGCCAGAGCAGGGATAGGTCTAGGCTTCAGGCCTTGTGAAAGACTTGGATAGCCCCACTTAGGACATGACTTCTGCAGTGGGTGGAATTGCAGAAGGCATCAAGTCAGTTGGGTCCTTCTACCAACATGTCCATCCAAATGCTTGTATTCATGAAGAATCCACCTCCTTTCCTATGTATGCCAATTGGTAAGAGGATGCAATTGGTAATAGATTGGGGGTAGGGCAGCTTTGTAGGAGAAGCAAGAGAGATTGTTTCTCCCCAGAGAGTCACTGGAGCTAGGTGAGAACTTAGAGATGATGGGTCACAACCTCCCCAAACTGAGACCCCAAAAGGGGAGTTGAATTTTCCAGATCCAGGATGTGGAAAGAATGGGCCTGGATGCCAATAATCCCAAACCTCCTGCAGCAACAGCTTATACCTCCACTCAGCTGGAAGGCTGACATCTTGTTCTAATCATGGCACTCAGTTTGTGGCAATGAGTAAGCATGACACCAGCTGTACTGGGAGTGAGACAGGCATGGGTGTGAAATGTATAACTGTTGGCCAATCACTGCTGCTTTTCATTCTGCATGTGTCTTGGTTTACTGACTGATACAATGGGAGCATAAACAGTCTCTATGCCTGCCTTGTAAGTGGTGTGTAAAGACCATAGAAATGGGAGCTAGAACTCAGGGGGTCTTCTAGGTCTAACTTGGCATTTTCAAGATGCTGACTTCCTTATATTATCTCAATTGACCTTGGACATTTTGTGTGTGTAGCTTGTACAGACCCAGGGGGTCTGTGATCTGAAGGAGGTTCATCTGGATCTTAATCCATAGGTGACACACTTCCCACTGTACTTTACCCACCCGGACCCCCCAAGTCATCTCTCTGTGTCATGAATGGCTGTAAGACAGCTATCCTGTGTCATTACTTCTGTTGTTATAATAAAATCCTGGGACCAAAGGCAACTTAAGGAAGAGTTCTTTTAACCTATAGTTTAGTTCCAGCATGGAGTGGAGTCCACTAAGGCAAGTAAGAAATAGCTGGCACTAGCAGCAGAAAGCTGGTTGGTAAGAGTTTCTTCTACACAGAGGAAGGATACAGAGGAGAGAGAGAGAGAGAGAGAGAGAGAGAGAGAGAGAGAGA
>JADRCH010000089.1:6650402-6672838 GCA_019843965.1 Rhynchomys soricoides
TGTGTGTGTGTGTGTGTGTGTGTGTGTACAATTGATGCTCATCTATACACATCTTGCTTTCTAAGCCTGTTTAGCTTTAACTGAGAAACACTGACTGAGCAGCAGAACACCTACCTTTGTCAGCCAGCCTGTTATTGGTTGGGTGAAGATCTTTGTAAAACTCTTGCAACCTTCCTTATTTCTCAGAACCTCATATCATATAGGCAAGGTCAGTGCCCCAGCTCTGCTCATCCCAGAGACGTCATGGGGAGCACAGGATTCCAGATGAACCACACAGGATCTGTGCAGAATCATTACTGTGGTTCTTATACCCAGTGTCCCACCTTCACGCTGCATGGTCATTATGTACCCGTCATCCTGGCTTTTAAGAAGCTGATGTAAAGGTATCTCTGAGTTTAAGCGTTTAAGATCTGCCTGCATAACATAGTGAAACTCGGTCTTGGAAAACACAGTAATGGGGTGGGGCAGCACTGATATCTCATGATCATCGAACTGCTACCCCATCACCCCACTCCCACCCTCTCCTCCAGGATGAAGACCCTTCACCTCATTCCCTTCCTCACCCACTCTGCCAACTTGTCTGTTGCATATTTGAGATATACTAGATGATTTGTATCTGAAACTCAGATTTTATTCCTATATATGGGAAACCCATCTGTCTGCATTGTTTATGTTTATAACTCCAGATTATGAAAATGCTATGAAAGTGTCATTGTTAACTTTCTTATCATACTTCCACACACACCCCCAGGTGAATACAAAGGACACAAGAGTGGGGACCCTTCTCCATCTTATCTCTACTTATTATAAGTCCAGGCTTTGCAAAATGTCATGGTAGGATATGATAAAGAGATGCTACCAGACAGTCTGAGGGACCAGCCCTTCACAAAGAGAGGAAAGCCTAGGCTCTCTTCTCCAAGGCATTTTTTCTGGTCTTTCTTGGGTGCTGGTGTATAAGAGTCCTTTCAAGCTTCATCTCCATCCCTCTAAGGTTCTGAACACTCCTTGTTTGCAGTCTGCAGTTTAGATTTCTCTCCTGGTACAGGGACAGTAGCATAGGGCTAAGAAGTTCAGGGTGTTTTTCCTCTGAAATGTGAACAATCAATTCTCCACATTCCAGTTCTGCCACAGCCCTGGGCTCCATGGATCGCAAGAAATGGGTTTGCCATACACTGACAGCATTTCATTTATCATCACGGAGCTGAATGAGGGAAGGCCATTAGACTGGGTGTGATGTTTTATTAGTGTGTTCTTCTGAGATCTGTGACTCTGCATAACATAATGCATAAAAATGACCCAAATTTCACTTAGTAAGACCTTTTCAGGCTGTTCTTGCCCAGCTGCTGAAACCTGGATCAGACTTGTCAAACAGCAACATCAGAAGCCTGTGATTGTTATTTTTAAAGCAACCATACCAATGTGGATGAAATTTAGCCTAATTTGAATTGTTTCAGAAATGAGTAATAACTCTGGTTTCTCTTACAGTAAAAACAACCCACTCCTTCAAGATTTTTCAGAAAAATAGATAGATAAATAAATAAATAAATAAATAAAAAAATAAATAAAATATAAAATAAAATCAGTGATTCAGACTCCAGGAACTTGTGATTCAGAATGTCTTCCCAGTGTCTGAAAGCAGTGGCAAATGCCACAGTGTTTGAAGTCGGTGCTTCTAAGTGTGGTTGAAATTGTCCATAGCCCCTTTTGATTTAGAGTGTCGTATGGCTGTCAGATGCACTGCATTTAAGGAGAGATGGCTCTCTCTTTGCTTTGGAATTGAGTTTTAAATTGAACAGCCTATCTAAACAGTCCTGTCATATGAAAACCCAAAAGAAGATCTCTGTGTCTTGCCTCCTTGCTTTGGCAAGATGATGACTTCATAAGAGTTAGCGCCTTGGCCTTCAGGCTCAAATAATTGGTTTCTAGAAGAATAAAAGGGAAAAGATCAATAAAACACAGGGATTCTTTTTTCTTTATTATTACAAAATTATTTTAATTATTTATGTTACAAAACTTGCTCCCCTTCCTGGTCTCCCTCCATGCATTCCCCTTCACTGCATTCCCCCACCTCTGAGAGGGTGCTCCCCTACCCAAGAGGAGTAGATAGCAAGAAATAATCAAATCAGAGTAGAAATCAACTAATTAGAAGCAAAGAGAAGGATACAAAGAATCAACAAAACCAGGAGTTGGTTCTTTGAGAAAATCAACAAGATGGATAAACCCTTAGCCAGACTAACTAAAGGGCACAAAGACAGTATCCAAACCAACAAAATTAGAAATGAAAGCAGAGACATAATAACAGAAACTGAAGAAATTAAAAAGAAATATAAGATCTTACTACAAAAGCCTATACTCAGCAAAACTGGAAAATCTAGATGAAATGGATGACTTTCTAGACCCATAACACATACCAAAGTTAAATCAAGATTGGGCAAACTATCTAAACAGTCCCATATCCCCTAAGGAGATAGAAGCAGTCATTTAAAACTGCCCAATCAAAACAAGCCCAGGACCAGTTGGTTTTAGTGCAGATTTCTACCATACCTTCAAAAATGAGCTAATACCAATACTCCTGAAACTATCTCACAAAATAGAAACAAAAGGAACACTACCTAATTCATTCTATGAAACTACAATTACTCTGATACCTAAACCACACAAAGATCCAATAAAGAAAGAGAACTTCAGACCAATTTCCCTTATGAATATTGGTGCAGAAATACTCAATAAAATTCTCGCAAACTGAATCCAAGACCACGTAAAAACCATCATTCACCACTATCAAGTAGGCCTATCTACCAATGTAATACACTATATAAACAAACTCAAAGAAAAAAACCACATGATCATCTCATGAGATGCTGAAAAAGCTTTTGACAAAGTCCATCACCACTTCATGTTAAAAGTCTTGGAGAGATCAGGAATTCAATGTCCATACCTAAACATAATAAAGGCAATATACATCAAACCAATAGCCAATATTAAATCTGAGGAGAGACAGCTAAAATTAAGGGCCATTTGAGCAAAGTATGGAAACCTAATACCAGAGAATCTTTCTGAAATATGTACATATATGAAGAGGATCTAAATGAAATTGCCATGTACTGGGGAAGACATAGCCTCAACTGGACATCTCTTGTCACCAAATGAAGTCTCCAGGATAAGGATTGGGTTACACCCAATTGAGTCCTTGACCAAAGTGGTCCAGTGGGAATCCCCAAACAATTGAGGTTGTTGCAAGTCTATAGGTTGCTCTCTACAAACTGATGGCAAGACACCATTACTATAGACAACACAGACTCAGTTCTTTGAACATAGACAAATTGAGCTGGTGCCTATGTAGAGCCTTCACTTCAACATTATATCATCTTTGGCACAGGAAGGTACTCTCCATGCTTCCAAAAGAGAAATGCAAACACCAGACCAGCCACAAACACTTTATCTACAATGATGTCCTGCCTGCAAGATATGCTAGGGTGATGGTGGCACATAACATGTGGGAGTTTTACTTAAAACCACTCTAGCAGTTGGAACCCATACCAAATACTGCCCAAATGATAAGAACCTGAGACTAAATGGCCCAGGAACCCAGGGTAAAATCAAATACTGTTCTGAAAAAAAATTAGCAATAAAATGACTCCTAATTACATCCTGCTATGCTCATAAATCAGTTCCTCTCTCCACCACCATCAGAGAAACTTCCTTTTGCAACAAATGAGAAAAAATACAGAGACCTAGAGACAGGCGATATGCAGATAGTGAGAGACTTTGGAACACTTGGCTCTAAAAGAGACTTCTTCACCGAATCTCTCCCCTCAGGACTCAGGGGACCCAGCTGTGGAGGAAGCAGAAAGAGTGAAGAGCCTAAGGGGATAGAGAACATCAAGAAAACAGTGCCCTCTAATTGCTGCAAGCGAAGCTCATATGAACTCACAGAGACTGGGGCAGCATGCTCAGGGCCTACACCTTTCTGCTCCAAGGCCTTTGTGGATATTATATGCCTTCCAGTTTACTGTTTTTATGGGATTCTTCAGAGTGCCAATGGGCAAGTCTCTGTTTCTTGTGCCTTCTCTTGTGTTCTTTTCCTTCTGTTTGGTTTGTCTGATTCTGGTGTGTTAGTTTTTGTTTTATCTTATTTTATTTTATTATTACCCCTTTGTGCTGGCTAATATTATGTCAACTGGAAACAAAGTAGAATTATCTGAAAGGAGGGGACAGCAGTTGAGAAAAATGCCTCCATAAATCCAGCTGTAAGATAGCTTCTTAATTAGTGATAGGGTGAGGGCCCAGCCCTTGTGGGTGTTGCCATTCCTGGGCTGGTGTTCTCTAAGAAAGCAGGCTGAGCAAGTCAGTAAGCAGCACCCTCCATGGCCTCAGCATCAGCTCCTGCCTTAAGGTTCCTGGCCTCTTTGAGTTTCCATCCTGCCTTCCCTCAGTGATAGAATGTTTCCTGGAAGTGTAAGCTGAAATGTCAACGTTCCTCCCCAAGCTGCCTTGGTCATGGTGTTTCATCACAGCAGCAGTAACCCTGACTAGGACACATTTGGAAGCCTATTTGTTTTCTAATGAGAGACAGAAAGAAGTGGATCCAGTTGAGAGGGAAGGTGGAGACGAACTGGGAGAATTGTGATCAGCATATACTACGTGAAGAAAATCTATTTTCAACAAAATTAAAAAAATACCAGCTACAAGAAAAAATATTATTTAAAGGAGCCAACAACTCTCAATGGATGGCTATTTTTGTATGCCAGGCAATATTAGAAGTACATAAATATACTAATTAATATAAATCAAAAGAAAATATTGAAAGAAAAGACATAAAGTTGATTGGTTACGTAAATATAGAAGAGTTGGAGAATAGATGAATATGATCCAAACACGAACACGAGATTCTCAAAAACTTATCAGAATTTCTTAAATATTTTTCCATTTAGGCATAGAGAACATATGAATATAATACATGTATTTTCAATTCAAGTTGCTTCATTGACCTTTACAAAAATTGGGATTAATTTAAGCATTTACAATCTAAGATTAGAAGAAAAAAAAATCCAGGCATGATGGCATACACTTGTGATCCTAGTAACCTATGTGGCAAAATTCCAGGCCGAGGAGAGACCCTCTCTTCAAAACAAAGATAACTGCAAGTCACCTGAGAAACGACACTCAGTTGTTTTTTGAATTACACACACACACATGCATGCATATATATATATACACACATATACATATATATACATATACATTCACAGGCCTACACACACCTACATGCACATGAATACATTATTTGCACACTCAGGTGTGCCCTGCACACATATATTTGCATGCACATGTATACGCACAAAGAAAATAAACTTAGGAGAAATAAAGCGAGGCATACAAATATATTAATGAGCAACACTGTGAGGAAGAAGAAATTCTAAGTAAGTTCCATGTATAACATTCTGGAAATTGTTGGGTAAGCCACAACAGGCTGTGATGCAGAATAATACACTCTGTGATGTTAGAATTTGTAGCTCCCGGGGACAATGAATTACAAGCCTCTTCATGTGGCTTCCCACACTCTACTGAGAAGGCCAGACAAATGGCAAAGTCCAGCTCTCATTAGCCTTCAGCCAGCATGAAGCATGAACTGCACAGCTGTATCAAGACAATTGCCTATTGTCAGCAAGGAGTGAGAAGCATTCTACCAATGTGGAAAGGCCCATAGGACATTACCCACAGTGCTTCTCAGACTGGGCCTTCATCCACAGCAGTGTCACTCAACTGTCCCTAGCTGCTCTGTTCCAGAAGGCTTTATATCGCTTGATTTTGTGTGGTACTGTCCTCCAAACCTGGCCCTCTGGCAGAAGGGACACAGATACCTCTGGAGTCTGCCACACTTTAATGTCAGGGAATTCTGACCCGAGTCTTACTGGCCACTCTGTTCTTCCCATGGACAGAATTCAGAGGCCAAGTGACTGTGGCTCAGCGCGCTGAGTTACAGCCACATGGCAAGCATGTCTTCATTGGCATATTCTTCTTCAACAAGGCCTGCAGTCCTCATTTACCTCCTGCCCAACTCTGGATGGGCCAATGGATTAGCCAAGGCCTGGCAGGCCCTCCTTTCCTCCTGGCTCTGGATTAAAGGGGGCTATTGGGCATGCTTTGCCTTTGAGGTGTATTGATTTTCCTCAAATGTAATCAGGAGGAAAGCAGAATTCTGGGTCACTGAAACAGAATGCAGCAATACTCTATTGTCAACACTGTATTACCTGGTATAGTACTGGGGGGAGGGCATAGGGACATCTCAGCCTCCAAACCTCAGAATCTCACAGTGGTTACTATAATGAGAGCAGAGGTCAAACATTAAATCATTGATCAGGATTCTAGGGCCCAGGAGGCTGCACCTGTGTGTGTTCTGAATGAAAGATTTGGCCTTAAAGAATCCTCTGACCTCTGACCTCACATGTCCTCCTGGGTCAGAGGCCACCTTCAACTTTAAACTCTTCCCTTTCCTCTTCACTCTAGATCCTTGCAGTGGGTTATTACCACTCTAACTTACATTCGGATACCTTCAGCCACTCTGCACTCAGAGTGAAGCACTCTACTAATGTAATTTTCATCTTGGAAAAAAGAAAGAAAGAAAAAATACTAGAACAAGGGGAAATAACAAATGCTAGCCTTAACCGGAGAAAACAGTAATTTCATCTGCATGTTATGGTTGAGTCCCAGATTCAATGACCTCTGAATGAGACGGAAAATATAATAAGCATGATTCTGAAAATTGAATAGCTGACATTATTCATCGTTCCAATGGTGATGGATGGAAGACAGTAAATACAACAGACGAGATGGTTGCTGGTGAACTTCTCTGAGATACCACCTTTTAAAAATAGGCTGATTTCACCTTTCAATTTACCAACCGTATTGTGGAACAAGAAACACAGCTTCCCAATGTGAATTGTCACATTCCGAGTCAGAATTTGAAAATATAGACACTTTTAAATTTACAGAATTAATCTTCTGTCTTTCATCCAATAATAACAAAATTGAATCTGCAAAGTTATGTTCGGTGCATGATTTTCAACTATGTAATTATTGTTTAAAGATACATGTCTTCAATTTCTTCTTCGTCCTTTCGAAATTCAAACCCATTTCAAACCTTCTGTTAATAAGCAATTTAGCTCTCAGAGAATGGTTTCTTCGTGTTAGTAATTAAGTGTTATATTTACACAGAAGGAAATAATGAAACGCAATCCCATCCAGAAAGAACATTCTAAAACATTCCATCAAGTACAGACACATGACCCTGAACAATCAGAATTTCTTTTTATAAAGCCAACACAAACTCCTGAAGCTATTTTACCAGGCAGGAATAAGAAAGTCTGATTTCTTGGAATGATCTATGCTTTCCAGATGAGAACTGAGGAAATAGAAAACATGAATTGAAATGTGTGGCACTGTGAGGTTATTGCATGAGTTCTGATCTTAGGCCTTGCCAGTGTGGCTGAGGTTTTCTTCTTGGACAGTAAGTACCTTCAGGGCAAGGGTGTTCCTTGACCATAGGATGGAGCTGTGAGTGTGACTTTTTCTGCAAAACAGAAGTACTATCTTCTATAATAAGAAGCAACTGACTTTACACATACATGCACGGCGTGTCTTCTGACCATGTGACCAGTACTCTGTCTGAAGCTGCAAGAAATACAAAGTTGAGTAACATGGAGCCTACCCTCGTGAGTAATTTGATCTGATCACAGAAATAAGATAATTAAAATTTTAATAAGCAAAGGAGAGAGAATGTGAGTGATTATGGAGACAAAGGAAAGGAGAACACGGAGTCTTGGAGAAAGGAAACCTAAGGCACGCATAGCGTAGGAAAGAGGATGTTAGATAAACATGTAATCCTTATTGTTAGCATTCTGTCTAAGCTCCTCCCCACAGTTACCTGGCAACAGCCAGGTAGGTCTGACTTGCTATAAAAGGGGTTGCTTGCCCCCTCCTCCCTCTCTTGCCTGTGCTCTCTTGCTCTCCCTTGCTCTCTTGCTCCCCGTCTCTCCCCCTTCCTTTCCCTCCTCTCTCTCCATGTGCTCATGGCCAGCCTCTACTTCTCTACTCTCTCCCTCTCTCTGCTTTTCTCTACCTCTGCTACTCTCTTAACCCCCCTCCCCATGCCCTGAATAAACTCTATTCTATACTATACCATCATGTGGCTGGTCCCTCAGGGGGAAGGGATGCCTTGGCAAGGGCCCACCGGGGAGCCCCCTTCCCCCCACATGTTACCACACCCCTATAGAACATATCTCCACTTATCATGTCTATTATGCACTGAGCCCAGTGCCGAGATTTTACTTGCAATAATACACGTGAGATAAACAACTGATCCCAGTTTACAGGACACTTTCTTGTTTTTCCACTGAAAGTCCCAAATCTAGTATGCCTCTTAGTCCTGGACACTGGCTGGTCATTCCACAACACATAATCCTATCTGTCCAGCTGTCATCTGCATCATATAGATGGCAAGCTGAATGGTTACTAATGCATGGAGAACTGAGCTCTGAAACAGTGTTCTTATTCCTGTTGCAAGAAATAGATCTTTATCGTAAAACTGCCTTTTCATGGTAGCACCCAAGTGACAAGACCACTACACAAGGAACTGGGCACGAAATTGTGATGCAGTAAACTGTTGATCTCTGAGAATCAGTAAGTCTCAGAACATGGTTGGTTTGCTCTCAAACACACTAATGAAGTGAGCAGAATGCCACAGCTAGCCAACCGTTCTCCTGTCTCAGAGTCTCTCTAGAGTCTAAGGGTACTCTCACAAACCATAAACAAACTGACAAAAGCACCTTGAAGATAAACGAATGAGTCCTGCTCCCAGTGTTTGAAGCTCTTTTGTTTTTACTTGTTTGAGCCTTCCCCATGTTTCTCCCTGTGGCAATATTTAACAACGAGAAGAAGCTTTCCTTAAGCACATTTCCCTTTCGTTACCAAGCTTCAAACTTCATTTCTTTCTCTTGATAATAGGTAGAAGAGGCTTTGCTCCTAGACTTTTCTGTGAGAGAAGAAATAGAGTGTCCAGGTTGGGTTTTTGCTATTGTTGTTGTTGCTGTTTGTAGAGTTGTTGACATAAACAAGAGTTATCTAGGAAGAAGACTTAAGAAAATGTCTCCACCAGATTGGCCTGTAGACAAGTCTCCAGAGCCTTTTCTTGATTAATGATTGATGTTGGAAGGCTCAGCTCATGAAGTGGTTCTGGCTGCTGTCACAAAGCAGGTTGAGCAAACCCTGGAAAGTCAATCGTTAAGCAACATTACTGCATGGCTTCTGCTTCAGTTCCTGCCTCCAGGTTCCTGTCCTGGCTTCCCTCAGCAATTAACTATGGCATGGAAATGTGAGCCAAATAAATGCTTTCCTCTCCAAGTTGCTTTTAGTCAAGGTATTTGTCATAGCAATGAAAAGCAAGCTAAAACTCAGGGAAAACAATTGAGTCACAAGACATATAACCACGCATATGTGTATATGAGCAGCTTTTCTCATTTTACAAATTTTATTTGTTCATTGGTTTTCCTCTTTACCACCTTTCATTCTCAACCTTTAGATGACTTATTTGGAGGATGGATATGGGAATCCAGCATCCTATCTGTTGACAGGTATGCCCTCCATGGTCAGCCTAATTCTGCCATCTAATTTAAGACACCAAAGCAGAACAAAGGCCAGGCAGAGAAAGTGGTAATTTCCATGAAGAGCATTTCTCTGCTGAATTCAAGGAGATGCATTATGCAGAAACCAGGATCAGAGTCTCTGAGCTGGGAACATTCATTTAATTGCATTCTATAATGTTCCTGCCAAGTCGCCAAACCCATACATTCCCAAGCTCCTGTTTATTCAAAATTGAAATCACTCCTTTTGCAAAAACAAACCATCCTTCTCCATCGGGTGCCATCTGGTTGGTCAGAACCTCATTTCAGAGTCCATTTAATGATGAATTATATCAAAAAATTAAACAGAAACCCCATTAGTAATGTGAACAATATTCCCACACTCATGAAATATTTAATGAAAATCAGGAGCCAGGGAACTGAGTTTGCACACAGGGAACCTGTATGAGATGATGTTCATTGAATGCAAGTAAGCACTTTCCAAAAACCACAGTGAATACCTAAAAGGTGTCCTATGTTTTTCTGTTAGGGACAGTAAAACATCCTTGCTGTCTTGGTTGATCCCACTCATAATACTCTGAGATATCTCAACATATTTTAGAAGTCCAGGGACATTCTTCATATGCAAACAAATGAGTGGAAGCCACCCAAATAGCTGACACTGCCTTCTAAGGAGTCAGAGATATAAATGGACACAGCACACTTACTCTTCAATGGTGAGTGGATCTGATCATAGTTAAATGACAGAGTCTCTTAACAGAACAGGTAGCAGAGGGAATTTGTAAAAATGGGGTTAGTTATGTTCCTTCAGAAAGCACAGTGACTTTTCTTTTGTGTTCTTTAATGTGTACTCATTTGAGCTTCTGATCAGTCAGACCACTCCACCAAAGTAAACACGGTCATTCTATTCTCATGTTTCCCACCCCTTGAGTAAGTGTGGAATCAGGATCCAGATATTTGCAATGGTGCATTTCTAAAAGTTATTGAAGAATGGCAGAAGCAGCTACTACTTCTAAGGCTGGGAAGAATCAAAGGGAAGCTCTGGTCTTGCAGAGCTTGGACCCAAACCCCTGGGGTACGTGAACAGCTGACAATAGTGTCTATACTCAGAAAAGAATTCCATAGAGCCATGCAGGGCCAGACTTTTGAGAAGGCCATATTGTGTTTTCAAGTCTCAGATACAACTACTTCTGGGATGGTGGTGAAATCACTAACTAGACTCACTTGTCTTTCCTGAATGCACAGAGGGACCAACCACCAACTGGCTCACTGCAGCAGAAGCAGAAAGAAAATAGGAGTAATATCTGCTCGTGTTTTATTAATTTATCCTGGATGCCCACTAAAGACAGGGTGGAAATGGAGCGGCTAGCTAGCAGAACCACAGTGCTAAGGTTCAAAGAGGAGGAAAGAGAATGGTGAAGAAAGAAATAAAGTTTTCATACCCATCAGTGGCCCCGCTTGGTTTCATTGACTAGATTAGGCTGAACCACTGGTGTAGAACCTGACATTTGGATCTGCTCAGGTGTGCCTGTTTTGCTTCCCTTTGCCCACTGTCTGCTTATTCATCTGAGTATTGTCACCCTGCTCCCATGGGCACTTCCTTTGGAAGGACTTGTGAGTTTCCATGTTAAAATTCAAATGTGGTCTATAAGCTCCCTGTAGCTCTCATTGGTCCTACAGGACCCAAGAAGAGGGATTAGGGAGGAATATAAATATATTGATCCCAGAAGCAGTTGTATCTGAGACTTGAAAACACAATATGGCCTTCTCAGAAGTCTGGCTCTGCATGGCTCTATAGAATTCTTTTCTGAGTGTAGACACTAATGTCAGCCCTTGTCACACCCCAGGGCTTTGGATCCAGGCTCTGCAGGACCAGAGCTTCCCTTTGATTCTTCCTAGCCTTAGAAGATAATAATAATAATAATAATAATAATAATAATAATAATAATAATAATAATAATAGATAGACACATATATGTAATTTTAGGTACCATGTTTCCTTGGAGTGAGCTAGCTTTGTGGTCAGTTATCACTTTGTTTGATGGTCAGTCTCAATCATAGGCTATAGTCATCAGCTTTGGTAAAAACAATAGAAAAATTCTGTCATCCTTTGAGGTATAGCTGAATTTAAAACACCAGATTTCTTGCCTCTATTCTTGTTCTCTAGAAAGGCGGGTTGGGTTGTTTTGCCAGCTATAGAGTTTGTCACTTATAAAACACCTGTCCAGTTAGATCAGAAGAGTGATAGACAGGTCCCATGTTTGGCAAGGTTTTTGTTTGTTTTTGTCCTGAAGACCTTCCAGTATATGACACTAAACTTTTCTTAAAATCATAGAATTAGTGTGCCAGACTTCATTTGTTCATTCAAAAGGTAATTATCAGACAGCTACTAGGATCTAGGTGATTGTGCACCAAAGGGACAACACTGAGCAAACAATCACTCTCCACAGCCACCTTCTACTTGGGGAGAGTAAACAAACAAATACTTGTATTTATATACAAATAAATGGTATAATGTACTAGATTACATGTTACATATTTATGACTGTGTAAGAGTTGACCTAAAGCTTAGTACTTTTAGGAGCTTAGAGTTCCTTCTAGTCCCCTATGTGGCTGCAACCTCACCAGTTGATCTATCTAGGAATGGAGCATCTGTTTTCAAGTTGACTCCTGGGGCATGGTCACAGAGTTTGTCCCTTATTGCGTGTTGTTCTCCAGTGACATGCTTACAACTTGTCAGCTGGTTCAGTCTGAGAGAAGAATCCTACAGAAAGAGAAACTAAAGTAAGACTGACAGTGAGAGAGACAGACCACTGTTTCTGTTGTATTCCATTAGTCAGTGTCAATAACATGTGGGAGGCAACCACTCCAGGAATGGTGTCTGGATGCAGGGCTCATCCAAGGGCTTTGGCTGCTGCTACAATGAAAATGGGAAGACGGGGCTGGATGCTTTATCTTGATGGTGAATGTCAGAGGCCACAAAGGAGACCTAAAGAAAGTGGAGAACAGCTTTATGGCTTGCTTTCCAAAAGACTCCATCCCAGAGTCACCTTCTCTCTGCCCTAGGATTACCTTCTCTCCTCTTCTTTCCATAGAAGTCATTGAACCCCAGACATACCCGCACAATCCTCAGTTTCACTAAGAACACACACCTTGCTCCTGACCCCCAGTCTCCATACTCTGGCTGCTCTCCTTGCTGTCTTGTTTCTTCCCTTTCCATTGTGGGACACATCCTTCACTCCTGCTGATGGCTACTCACCTCTAGACCCCAAAAAATGGTTGTTACAGACGATTAGAGAAGTGATCCAGTTATCAGTTTACTTCCTCTGCATTCATCTTCAAGAACGTAGCTTCAACTGCTGTCTAGAATTATTTAACAACAACAAAAACTAAGCACCAATTATCCTTAGTGGAGTGATAGAGCCGTGTTAAACATGTGAATCTATGTTTTTTGTATATCAGTTGTCTTCAGACAGTGTTGGTTTAGGAAGCATCATATGGCACAAAAATATGTGGCAACTTATTGAATGAGAACATTCTGTGAGAAAAAATATTTTTGTTCCCATGCAGCAATGTTTCCATTAAATTTCTTCTAAATATTCAAAAAAGAAAGAAAACCCTCAAAGTGACAGCAGAATACCCCAAGGAGTCTAGAAAGTATGAAAAACAGAAATCTTACTTAGATAATGAAAAGCAGATATGGATGTTTCTTCTTCATTTGCCTTTTTAGCAAAGTGTTTTCTTTCTGAATTACAGCACGTCCTGGTGTCCCAGCAGTACTGTTCTCGAGGCAGCCATTCACATAAAAGGACAGTTGGCCATTCACAGAACAATGACCCCTTATAGCTGGGAACTTAACCATTAGCTAAGCGGCAGCATCTCTTTCATCTGACTCCAGAGATCCCACATGGATCCAGCTTGTTATGGCTCCCAAAATTTATCCCTGAGAACACCAAGTACCAAAGCTTTGCCAACTGTACCCTGCATGCAAATCACTGACTGTTTTATTAAGTGTGGGTTCTGACTCAGCAGGTCCAATAGTGGAGCCTAAGGGCCACCATTTCTAACAAACTCTTGCGTGATCTGTAGAAGGTAGCCATGTTCAAGGTAAAGTTAATATTCAGTCACTACCAGTCTACCTCCCTCCAGAGATGTTTCCTATTTCCTTTTTATAAAAACTGATTTAAAAATAAGCCTAGTGGAGAGCTTTATAATAACTCAAACTAAACTTCTTATATCGCCTGGCAAAGTGATTCAACCAGTTCTTATCCCACAATGCAACGTCAATTCCAGGTCTCTGATCATACCCTCTTGTCAGTCTGAAGAACATGTTCATTATACATTTTCATAATAATTGCTTTGCCAAAACGCATGAGATATGAAAGCCAAACAAAACTAGAGCCTTATCTACCTCTATACCTGATGCCCTGTGTTTCACAGTTCCCGGGGTAAAGCATTATTCTTTAGACTAACCAAGAAGGAAAGAAGACACAAAGTTTGGAAGGAACAGAAAAACAGGGTTAGATCTAGGGGCTGTAAGATCAAAATAAATTGTATTAAATTATAAAAGATGTAATAAAAATGTTATAGTAAAAAAGCATTGTAAATGTACTAGAGTCAATGGGAGATTTCTTGGCTTGTTACCTCTAAAGTAGCTGTAACTTCATCTCCTACCTCAAAATACAATGCCACCCCACTCCCAAGGCCACCACCCAAATCCAAGTGGGAAGGTAGCATTTGTGCCCAGATCACTTTTGAGACCCAATGACTAGGTCCTCACAGCAACCTAAATCAACTTAATGATCTCCATTTTGACTAGAAGGTTGGAAAGAATAAATCCATAAATCTGTTTCATCTTCTGCCTGCCAGCTGCTGCCCGCTAGTCCAGTCAACCCCTGTCCATTGCACATTCCAGATCTCGGTGCACCTTTCTCTCACAGACAGTGATGCTCAAGTGAACTGGATTTTTTATTTGTTTGTTTGTTTGTTTATTTTGTCTTTTGGGGGTTGGAGCCGTCACAGATCTGAAATTCAGTCAATGTGGGCCTCTGGGCTAGTTCAAATTCACCAAGACTAATACCATAGACCATCAACCATATCAGTAATTACCAAGCATATGAGAGGCTCTTCAACCCACACATTTCTCAGAGCACAACTTCAGTGCCACATAAAGTGACCACAACCTCAGTTGAGTGACAGTCATTGGTATTCTAGCTACAGCCCAAGTCAACACCAACAGTGTCAGCTCTGGTGTTCAACCCTGTGGCTTCTGAGGTTGAGAGGAATAAACTTATTTCACCACCAAAGACTCAGAGTCTGTAGAGACCATGCAGCTAGTAAATGGCAGGATCAGGATCAGTTTGTATTTAAAATCTTAATCCCAAATCCCCACGCCCTCCCCACTACTCTGCCCCAGTATGACTAGGTGACAGTTTTGATCCTAGAGTTAATGGCAAGATCTGAAAATACTTCCTATGCATCACAATCTTAAGCCTTAACACTTTTGTTTCTTGGCCTAAACATGCTGACTTTAAAACTGGAAAAGATACAACCCGAACCTAATCTGGGGACACCATGTGCTACAGTGAAGACTTTCTGGGGACAATGTAGGAAATAAAGGAGAGGCTACCTGTGAAAAGTTCCAAATTCCCACCCTTCTGACTTCCCTAGACTTTTCTGTGTTTCATACATTGCAATTTAATCTTAAAAGCAGGCCCAGTGTAAAGAACACCAAAGTTGGGAGTCTCAGACTCACCCTAGCCTAGCCACCTCTGGGGGCTATGGGCCTCAGACCCCTTGTACCTCAGTTTGCTTATTCAGAAAGCGAACTATAAGAAGATTATTGGGGGCCAAGTGAAGTTACATGGTGATGCTCTGTAAGTAGGGTGACCCTAGAAAGGCCTTCTCCTATGCATGACATTGCTGAACTAAGGGGCAGGGAGTGGGTTCAGGGATAGTGGTTAGGACAAGTAAGATCACGAGGGGGCAAAGCAAGAATTTCTTAGAGCCTAGAACATGCTACAACCTGTAGGAAAATTCCCAACAACCACCCTGCCTTGGGAAAGGACTCGAATGTTCCCAAAAATTGGATGTTGGTTTGTTTTTTGTTTTTTGGGTTTTTTTTTCCTATTCCACATTAGGAAAGTTGGCATCATCAGTGAAGACTCTTTGGGAAAAGGAAATGTGTGTGGTCCACTAATGTTCAGCCCTCTCCCAGAAGAACCAGAGAAATAGCAATCTTAGAATCTACCTCGTGGGAATAAACCAGAAACTGTTTCCTGAACTGATAGCCTGGGAGTTAACCAGCCATCAAAAGTGTCTTACAAAAGAATCTACCCATCATGGACACTAATCCAGCACTGTGACTGAGGAACCTGAGAATTCATCATGGTGAAGTAAATGATCCTACAGAGCAACCTGTGGGTTGCAACCCCTCTGGGGTCAAACGACCCTTTTACAGGGGTTGCAAATCAGTTACCCTGCATCTCAGATATTCACATTATGGTTCATAACAGTAGCAAAATTACAGTTATGAAGTAGCAATGAAAAGGATTCATGGTCAGGACTCATCACAACATGGGGAACTCAGTCTGGATGTAATCTACAATCTATCTCTTTCTGTATTGTTCATGAAGAGTGAACTCTCTTTCCTTAGTTGAAAAACGGACTCGGCATCCATCAACACACTGCATCATATCCTGTTTTTCTCAGTCTCTGAAGTAAGAAATAGACATGAATCAAACAAGGAGAAATGTTAGCATCAAATTGATAGCTGGTATTTGGACCTTGGGATTCACCTTGAATGTGTAGACAGGTGTAATCCCTAATATTTTACCATTCTGAAGACTAGCGCAAATTCTAGAAAAATAACCACCCATTTTCATTCCCTTAAAAGTCACTCAGCAGTGAAGACCCATGAGGGCCTGAAGATGACCCGACCAGTAATTGTTCTGCTGTGTCATTACCAGGTTTGGATATCAGGGTAACACCGACTGTGTGGTCAGCAATATCCTTCCCATTCTGTATTACGGAACAATTTTGAGCACATCTCAAGGAGTATCATCTCCTTCTTCATTAAGAACAAATGGCAGCACATAGTTACCCTGTAGAGGAACTCTAGTGGCGGCAATAATGACATGTGTGGCCACTGTGGAAATCAATATGGAAGTTTCTTTTAAAAATAACAAAAATAGACACTGAAAATAGAACTATCATATGACCCAGGCATACCAAAAGACACAAGTCAACAGTGACATGTGCACAGCGACACTCTCTGCTGCACTGGGTACAACTGCTAAGCACAGAAACTGGCCTGCAAGTCCATCAGCAGACAGATAGATGATGGAAATGTGGTCCACATATGCGGTTTCTGTTATAAAGATAAGTGAAATCATGACATTAGCCGGAGAATGGAAAACCTGAAATCATTAGTTTAAGCCAAATACGCCAGATTCGGGGAGACAAATATGACAAAGACTTTTATGTAGTGTTGAATCTAAATTTAAGTGTGTGTGTGTGTGTGTGTGTGTGTGTGTGTGTAGTCTGTGTGCGTCAGCAGAAGGGGCGCTGAGGATGGAATTAATGCAAGAAGAAAGAACAGAACTTAAGAAAGCAAGGATGGTGTGGATAACAGGATACATGTGACACAGAAGCGAATGTCACTTGCATGGAGAAAGGGGACCAGAAAGAGGAGAGCAGGTGGGACAGGAAAGGAAAGCAGAGGATAGGAGTAAAAGGATAGATTTACACACACACACACACACACACACACACACACACACGTAACTGCTGTCATGAACCCATTATTTTGTATGCCAACTTGGGGGAAAGGAGGAGTAACAAATAAGTGTCTAGAAAACAAGCCCAGGAAACCAAGAGGCAGAGGTCCAATGCCCTCGCTTGTCTCCCTGCTCCTTCCTCTAAGAGCTTCGTAAACAGCTGTCAGGGAAGCATTTTGCTGTCCAGGGTAGGATGTGCTGCCAAAGTGGTGTTCCGAAGTTAGAACTGGTCCCAAGCCTTTGATCTGTGTGGAAAGGATCGGGTACCGTATCATTGCCCTGGATTCTTTTCTCAAAGACAAACATTTTATCACCGAATTAATTTATGTTCACTTGGAAATATTCCTTAATTTCAAAGTTTCCTAGCCGTGTCCTGTAGGAAGTGAAATTGGAGAACAATGGTTGCTTTGGCCACTAAAACTTTTGGCAGCTAGCCTGTGAATATAGGATAGAATTCATAACTTTGTCCTACTGGGAGAGGTTTCCAAAGCAGCCAACTTCTCTTCAGGAGTCCAACATTTTGAACCAGCACTGGAGTGAGTTGCAAGGGATGTCAGTGCTGCAAGGTATCCTCAGAGTCCAGCCTGGGATGTGTGCTACTATTTATTCATGCAGTTTCCTTAATGCATCCTAAAGCATGGTGCATTGCAGAGAGCCAAAGGAGTTCTGTTCTCCTCCCCAAGAGAGCTATCAGTACATAATCACCAATTAGAGGTGAACATGAGGAGAAAAAAGAACCCACTTGTGAAGAAGTAGTGCAGAGAGAATGCCGCATTCTCAGCAAGTGATGGGCTAGATGCAATCAGCTGGGATCACCTAACTGGCAGGATAAGTTCTCCAGCCTGTCAGAAGCTGAAGCTCCCCTGATCCTCACTCACTGAATATGAATGATCCATTTCAGCTCTATGTAGGCAAGCTTTCACATCAAAATGATCTGATACTGTGGTCACAAGTATCCAGACCTCATCACAAACCTATAGAATCGCAACTTGGGAATGCTCAGTGTGTCTCACGTCCCATTGGAAAAATTGCTGCTGAGAAAGCAGCTGCTTCAGGAACTGGCTCTACAGTTGCTAGGCTAAAGCTAGCCTTTCACTTATTCTTTGGTTCAGAGTATACCTTTCTAGGGTCTTCCAAGGGTGCTACAGCAAACGGAAAGTAAAGCAGGATTTCTCCAATTATGGTTCCTAGAAAACTGGTCCTTGCATTATGTCCATAAAGAAGGAATTTTATAATCAAAGAAGTCACTGTACTAGACAAAGTGGTGAATTCCCAGTTGCTGGGTAGCTGCAGTATTCACACTCACTGGGTCCACATGTGACAGGCTCCTGAGCATCTGGAATAGAAGACATGGACTAATGGTGAGGTCTGCAGTTCGGGGGTAGACACTGGTTTTCCTCTCCAGAGACATCAGTCCTACTAATTCTGCCATAGTCACAGTGCAGAGGAAAGAAGAACCTCTCCTGATCTCTTAGACCTATGTTCCAGTCCTCCGTGGAGGACTGTCACAGCAATCCCAAGTTGTTTTCCAAGTAGCAGCTCCTCATGTCCTCCAAAATAGTCCCATTATAGCAAATTTGGACCAAGAGTAGAAATGGAGGCACAAGGTATTCACAATGGCTTCAGGACACAGTCACTCATGTTCACCATTGGCACTGATGAAGCTGTAGCCAAGAACTATATATACCTTAGACATCAGTGTGCCTCAGAGTATCTGCCACAGTCCTATGCACCACCCAAGTTCTCAATAAAATGCACAGGATAAATGGATTAATGAATGCATGAGGTCTGCTTTCCTCTAGCATCCAGGGTCCCCTCTAAGCTATAGGCTTCCATTTCACCTGTGGTAGCCTTTGCCCTATCATACAGTTGAGAGTTATCATGGAAAACTTATTAACATACTCAGAAAAGCAGGTGTTGAAGCTTAGAGTGGAAGAGAACATCATTCTTCCTCTCTATGACCTCACAGTGCAATCCGAGAAGTTTGCTGGACCACAAGGAGCCAGGGGATGACTAGAGTAACACCACCAGTCATTTCTTTTGTCCTTCATAGGCTTTTAAGCTCCCCCAAAGTAGAGACCACTTTCTATTACAACCACCAGCATTATGATATTTCTCCTTATCTTATAAGTTCCATGAAGTCATGAGTATTTGCTCTGATCCTAATGCATCTCAAATATTCAAATAATATCTGGCTCATAGTAGGTACACTGACTAATCCTTATCAAAGCTAGAATCACATGTTCACTTCTTTCCAGGAACTAGGCCAAGTACTTTCTAATTGTTAGTTCAGCTGTAAGATAAGAGATGCAGGAATGTCCCATGTCAATGGACAGACTGTAGACCTGAGCACCCTGATTGCAGTGAATGCATCTTTGCCCACTCCTACCCCTACTGAACAACTCCAGCCATGTCTCTGTGTCCCCTATGGTTCAATGGGATAAACATTTGTCAAAGGAACAGAAGGACAACAGTCTGAACAGAATGGATGCTAACATACCACTGCCTGATCCTGTGATCTCAGACCTTGAAAGATTTGGCCCTTCAACCCTCCAACATAAAGCCATTCTGGCAGGATTGCCCAGTGAGACAGCAGTCTGAATCCCTGCCCAGCCAAGCAGCTAACAAGAGATTTATTGACAAGAATATAAAGTCCTCAGAGAGAAGTGGGATCTTCTCTGACTTGTTAAGTGAACTATGAGTTGGGCGAGACAGAGAACAGATTGCTTCCTCTGGCCGCAGCTCTCCATGGAGTTTCTGTCTAGTCAGGCTGAAGTGTTAGACCACAAAAGGGCTGCTGCTCCTCCCCTTCATCCCACAGTCCAGACAGAGACCTGGAGCCTGAGGCGTATGGGGCATAGCACTTTGGGCCATGGCAAAAGCTTGAAACTCTAAGAGGATCAACCCTGTGTACTCATCATAGGGATCCCATAGGCAATGCAAATGGATATTCACAGGAAAGGAGTAGGCTTATCCCCTATCATGTAATTAGAAAACGTACCTTACAATTATCATAGCTAGTTCTCTTCCACAAATGCCCATTAACCATCTCCTTGGGGTCTAAGCCTTCAGTAGACACTTCTTACTTATTTCTGCATCGCTCAGTGGTAGCAAAGCTATCAAATAGCGTGTAGCACTTCGGTTCACACTGAGAACTTCCTTCTGCTCATTTTTGTTTTGATCTCAACCAAGAACATGAAGGAAGCATAACAGGGTTCTCTGTTTCTCTGTTTCTCTTTTTTCTTTCTTTTTTTCCCTTTTCTCTTTTATTCTTTCTCTGTCTTTCTTTCCTTTCTGTTTTGTTTGCTTGGTTGGTTGGTTGGTTGCTTGCTTGCTTGCTTGCTTGCTTGCTTGGTTGTGAGTTTTTTGTTTGGTTGGTTTTGTTTCATTTTGTTTGTAATTTTTCTTTGAGAGCCTTTCTATATAGGCCAGACTGAACTTGCGATATCTGGTCTCAGTCTCCCAAGTGCTGGGCCTGTAGCCATGTACTACCAAGTCCAGTTTAAGATTTGTTATTCAGTACGCCTTGTTCACAGCCTAGGAAGCCAGGGTTCTGAGAGCTGGCACTGGCAGCTAAGGTTCACCAAGTGCTCAGATTGTCCCAGGCAGTATGTGGAGATGTCCTTTCTTACCCCACCAGCCATGTAGGGTAGGGACAGCATCATAATATTTGCCTCATACAAGTAGGAGGATTAAAGCTTCAGAGGATAATGCTTAGTTCCCCAAAGGAAGGCGTGCTATTTAAAGTAAGCTATGCCTTTGCACTGGTTCAAGGCCATACTGTCAGAAGAAGTCAATCGATCACCTCAAGGCCACGCAACTCTCCTCAGATGATGTTCCATGCAGACTTGGAGTTCCTGCAGCTATCTTGGCTACTTGAGGAAGTTATTAATTACTATGAGGAAAGTCCTGGCTTTCTAGCATTTATCATCTGTTAGCAAAACAAAGGCAATACAGAGCTAGTATCAAAGCATGCCAACATTTGTCCTCCAGCCTGGTGATAAGATCTGTAGATAGAAAATGTTGTTTGTGTCCAGAATATAATGAACACACACACTGCTGTGCATGAGATTTGGGGAATCAGTATGCACTACTGCCTGGCTCACTTTGGTAGCATTATCTATTGCCTATGGCTCGTGGGCGGTGCCTACACCTTTTGCTCCTTTGCATTTCAGTAGGACTGTGTGACTAGTCTTGGAGAATAAGCCATGGGTGAAGGTAACTCCTATTTCACCTGAGTAAAACCTAGAAAATCATAGGAGAATATGCTAAGAGCTTGTCTCTTTTTCAGAGAAATCCTCTGATGGGAAAGCTTTCTGTCAGTGGAAGTCTAAGTTTCTTTTAGGAAAAAAAAGAAAACAGAAAAGAGCTCCCAGTGACCTGCATCAGGCATTTATTACAGGAAGGGTGTTACTTTGACAAAGCTCAGCCTGTTCTAACCAACCCTTGAGTGTGATAGCATTTGAAGGGAGGCTGGGCTACAAATCGGTAACACGTCTTGACAATCCTGTAAAAGGAATATGGGTATGAGAATTAGAAGAAGCAAGAAAAGGCAGACTTCCTCAGCCGGTAGATGTGCATTGGAAGTTAGGGTTCACAAAACATGAGTTAGAGATTCAGCAGGATAGGGCCATGAAGATACCTCAGGGCCAAAGCCAAGGTTAGACAGAGCCATAGGAACTTAAGCAGCTAGAGATGACTTCATGCTGTCCTGGTGGTAGGGACAACACTCTCAGGTCGTGGGGAGAGAGCACCGTCAGGTCATGTGTGAACTATACTGTCAGGTCATGTGTGGACTCCACTGTCAGGTCATATGTGGACTACACAGTCAGGTCATGTGTGGACTGCACTGTCAGGTCATGTGTGGACTGCACTGTCAGGTCATGTGTGGACTGTACAGTCAGGTCATGTGTAAAATGCACAGTCAGGTCATGTGTAAAATGCACAGTCAGGTCATGTATAAAATACACTGTCAGGTCATGTGTGGACTGCAGTGTCAGGTCATGTGTGGACTGCA
>JADRCH010000089.1:6672848-6687081 GCA_019843965.1 Rhynchomys soricoides
TGTCAGGTCATGTGTGGACTGCAGTGTCAGGTCATGTGTGGACTGCAGTGTCAGGTCATGTGTGGACTGCACAGTCAGGTCAATGTGTGGACTGCATTGTAAGGTCATGTATGGACTGCATTGTCAGGTCATGTGTGGAGCAAGCACTGTCAGGTCATGTGTGAAGAGAGCACAGTCAGGTCATATATGGACAGCACTGTCAGGTCATGTGGGGACTGCACTGTCAGGTCATGTGTGGAGCGAGCACTGTCAGGTCATGTGTAGACAGCACTGTCAGGTCATGTGTGGACTGCACTGTCAGTTCATATGTTGATTACACAGTCAGGTCATGTGTGGACTGCACTGTCAGCTTACATGCATAACTTTAACAGACTGCATTTGTAAGCAGTGTGGTGGTAACCGATTGGCCTTCTGAGAAACTGAAGCCAGAAAGACAAATCAGGAGAATCTTTCTAAGACCAAAGTCTAAAAAGCCCATACTTTTGAAAGTCAGACCCATTCTCACAGTTTACCAGAATAAAAGCAGGGTTTTTGAGGAGGGAAGTTTATATAAGTCAAAAACCACAGGAAATAACCCACAGGTGTCCACAGAGGGATTTATTCCCAAAGGACCAGCCCAAAGCCTTTCCATAACTCGATTTGCATTTATCCTTTGCAGCCAGTCATACTTTGCTGGTCTACAAAAATCTAGGAAAGTAAAACCAGACAAGATGAGATATGGCCGAACAACTAGCCATCCTAAGACGCTCTTCCAGGGACTAGCTTCCCCCATTGTAATGTGATTATGGCTGTGACCATGGCTCTTAGTTATTTATTCATTCATTTATTATTTTATCATAAATATTCATCGACTAACTCTTTTTCCTTTTTTTTTTTGGTTTTTTGAGACAGGGTTTCTCTGTATAGCCCTGGCTGTCCTGGATCTCACTCTGTAGACCAGGCTGGCCTCGAACTCAGAAATTCAGAAATCCGCCTGCCTCTGCCTCCCAAGTGCTGGGATTAAAGGCATGCGTCACCACTGCCCGGCTGACTAACTCTTAAGTGCTGGTAACGACACCATCTCTCAGGAACATAATATTGAGAATTTAGGCACAGTACTTTAAACTCCTTAGAGTCTAAGTCTCATAGAAAAGCAAGAGATACACTTTTGTCATTTCTTACTAATTATAAACTGTGATAAGATGCAAAAGAAGTCCGGGTTCTCCTAGAATACGTAAAGAAAGGACCTAATCTAACTGCTGGACAACAACAAAAAATGGTTAGATTCTGAGGAAGGGAGAATTGAGTTAAAACTTGTTTATTCTTTAGGGAGTGGTGAGGATGCAGAAGGAGGCAGAGCAAACAGCCATGGTGTGTTGAACAGAGAGCCCCAGGTATCTGGAGTTCAAAGCAGGAGGAGACAAGAGAAAGAAAGCTGCAGAGGTTTGCCAGTTCTTTTATGTGACCAGTGAGGCCACCTGTGGATAAGAGAAAGACCCTCAGGAGCCACACACTGAGGCTTAAAGAATGGGGTGAAAATGGGCATAGCTTAGCATGTGGGATGCTGGGGCAAAACTACAGTGGGTTCAAGGTCAGCCTGGCTCACATAGCAAGACCAAATAAACAACATACACTCTGATTGGTGGTGGGTTTATAGTAACCCAGCTAAAGTATGGGAAGTTGCTGTTTTCCACTGAACTGGCTTGTTTGTGGCTGTGGAGAGGGATGTGGTAGTTAACTTTAAATGTCATGTTGGTACAACCCAGAGGATGCCTATAGATCTCATTGAGTTGTTTATGGACAGTCTTCGGGGACCGCCTTAATTAAGTTAATTAATGGGGGAACACCTAACCCACTGTGGTCAGTATTATTCTGCAGGCAGTGCCTGCAATTGTCTGAGTGGAGACAGCATGCTGGGCAATGCATCTGCTTCTCTCTGCTCCCAACTGTGCATATCAAGTGACTGGTTGTTGTTCCAGTAGCTTTGACTCCCTTGCTATTATGGACTGTAAGCTGGAATTATGAGCTAAAATAAAAACTTCCACTAGTGTTGCTTTTTTGTCAGGGTATTTTATTACAGCAAAGAAATGAAACTAAAACAGAGGAGGCGGATTAGAAGGGTGTGTAAAAAGTCACAAAGCTGATACAAGTCTGGGAGCCATAGACAGAGTTGAAAAGACACCAATATGTGTTTAGTGTTCCGGATCACACAGATGTGTGGATGATGTTGATACTTTAAAGTATCCTTTGCCACAGGAGAAGCTGCATGTGGGACAAAGGAAGGCAGTTAGTTAGGCTTTAAAACCCTGTAAATAACAATGGAAAGAAATAAAGAGCTGGGCCTACTGATGATGTTACTCTCTAGTCCACTGATAAGGAAAACTGAGTATGAGCATGCATGTGTGCATTTGTGTGTGCACGCATGCACGCCTGTGTGCAAGTGTGTTCATGTGTGTGCATGTGTGCATGTGTGTGTGCATGCATGTGTGTGTGCATGTGTGTGCATGTGTGCCTACATGTTTGTGTGTGTGCATATATGTGGGTGTATGTGTGTGCATGTGTGCACATGTGTGTTTATATGCATATACATGTGTGTACTCATGCATGTGGAAGCCAGAAGTCAACAGTAAATGTCTTCCTCAGTGGCTTACTGCTGCACTGTATGTTTTAAGGACAGGGGTCTCACTGAACCTGAAGATCACCGATTTGGTTAAATTTCCTGAGCTGCAAGTCTTAGGTTTCTTCTGGCTCTATCCCCCAATGCTAGATTACAGGCACAAGCCACTGTGTTTTTAGAATAAAATATTTTTATTTATTATTTGAGAACTGCATACATGCATATATTTTTTATCATATCCATCCCCACAACTATAGTCTTCTAATTTTTCCAGGCTTTCCCTACATTCCCTGAAAACTTTATTTTCTTGGTAATAACTCAGAGTTCAATTAAGTCTCACCGCATTTGCATGGGTATGGAGCCATCCACTGGAGCACCGTCAATATACCAGGGACTATACTAAAAAGAACTGGCTCTCCTCTTCCTAAGCCACCACCTGGCTTTTTATGGTGCTATGGACCCAAACGTGGCTCTTCCTGAGCACACAGCCAGTGCTTTACTGACTGAGCCAACTCTGCAGCCCAGAACTCTTATTTTTAGTACTTACTTTTTAGATTTATTTTATTTCGTTTAATTTTATTTTATATGCATGAGTGTTTTGCCTATATATACATTTGTCATTTCATGCCTAGTGTCCACAGAGGCCAGAGGAAGATGTCAGATCCCCAGGAACTGGAGTTATGGATGGTTGTGAGAACCTGGGTCACCTGAGAGTGCAACGTAGTCTACTCAGCACTGTACCAGCTCTACATCCCAAGATGGCACCAGATTCTCTTTTGGATGCCTCCCTAGAGAATACTGAGCTTTAGAAATGACACAGTCTTTCCAGATCCCTGACTGATGGAGCTGAAATAAGCCTGTCTCACTCTCAGCCCATGAGCTACATTGGCAACTGATCTGATTCCAAGTTCAGAGCCACAGCATGTGACCCCATCCTTTTCCTCTGGGTTTTTGCATCTTATGCGTGTTAAGCCCAGCTTTGGCAGTTGACTTAGGATCCACAATAAGAACTTCTTACAGGAATAGACAGAGAGTCCAGGCAAAATTGGGAACTGGAGCACAGCTAATGGTTTGGGGTTTTCCATTGTTTACAGGAGAATCCCATTGACATCCCAGAGGAACACAGGAAGTCAGTGTTCCAGAAAATAATTCATTTCTGGCAAAGGAAATCAAGGAAAAACTTCCTGGGAAACTTGCTCTCGGTTGCTTGCGTAGTTTTGTCAAGTGGTGATCGGGAGAGACAGGAGAGTCCAGGGATAGCCAATGGCAACAGCAGGTCCAGCAGATGGGAAGCTAGGTGGTATATCTCAGCCCTCCTCCAGGGTGTCCCTGCTGTGAGCACATAACCCTTATCTGACTTTACCCATTGAGGCTGATTGCCATCATAGAGATACCTTGAGAATGCTTCCAGGCTGGCCATCTTAGGTATGCACACATTGGGAAATAGTCAAAAAGTGTTCAACATAAGGATGAAAAAGAACTTTTAACAACTGTTTTAGTTTCATCCTGGTTCCTTCTCTTCTATATCTATACACAAGACCTTTGTCCTTAGAGACGGCACCTGTTCCTTCTGTGCATTTCTCCACCTTCAGTATCTTCTGTCAGAAGTCCTTCCTCCTCTTCCACATTCTGTCCAAATCTGACACACCCTTCTTGATGTAGTTCAAAGGCCTGGTCCATAATAGACTCCCTTCAATCCCCAGTTATGAGGTAGCTCCCTTATATCAATGCCCCACCACAGCCTACCTCTCATCCGTAGCCTTCCTGTCCAGTCTCAGAGTCCATCTAGTGGGATTTGATTGTGATATGCCTTGAACCCAAAGCCTGTGTCTGATTTCTCTTCAGAGACTCAGATGTCCCAGCACATAAAGTGAGAACTCCATAAAAGTGCAGCAATCAGAGGGCTGAGCTGGAATCGAGAACTCCTGGGCCTGCCTTACAGCTTTGACATTGAACTATAAAACACATAGGAGTGATAGAAATCCACTGTACCCACAAACAACTTCTTCTCCATGGCCTGAAACCTCAACACAAAATTCTGAGCACCTAGAGGTTTACAGCCAAATTTACTTTTAGTTTTTCTGAATTTTACAGCTGTATCTTGTACAAATTGCTTCCTGCCAGTACATTGGTGCTACCTCTAAGGCTCAATGGGCTCCACTAGGTGGTAGAGGATAGACCGTGGGATAAACACTTACTTCCCTGCCTACTAGGATGCCCATGATAATGTCCAAGTGGTATTGAGTGCTGGCCTGTGTATGTCCTGTATACACATGGACATGTGTAGTCAGGACATTGGACAAGCACATCTGTGGTAATAGATCATGTCAGCTTTCCATTTTGAAAAATGATTGTGTTGACTCATTCAAAAGTGGAGCGGGTGGGAGACACAGAGAATGGGAGGATTCTAGTCTACAGTGGTAATCCTGTTACCAAAACCCACATGTTTATCTTTCTCATTTAGCCAAGCCCCAAACAGCCCTCTGCAGCAAATCACATTTAAGCAGAGCAGATTATTCAATCTGTAGCATAAACTTCTAGCTGCACCTTGCTGAAGAGCAGCCTCTGTGGGTAAATAGAAATCGCATTAGAATAGCAACATTTGGATAAGTAATGCTATTTGCCCTGATTTAGAGTAAACACAGCAATAGGCTCGGGCAAAGCTGCCCTTTTCCCTTAGAAATTCATCAAAGTCCTGTAATTCAGAGGCACTCGGCTCACTCCTTAGGCAGAGCAGAGGAGCACTGGGATTTGTATACAGAAGCTAGGGGTCTTGATAAATCATTTCAGCATTCTAACCTGGCCTGTGGGGAGGAGATGTGGGCTCCCTCTTTCTTCTTTTGTCAGGCCGGCATCTCCTGGAGACCAGTTCACAAGACTCATGCAGACCTGAGAAAGATCAAATGTCCATTTTTCATTTGCTGCATAACTGTAAAGCTGCCAGCTTTTGCCCAAGGGAATATGAAAACACCAGGCAGTATTGACCTCCGCCTTGGGAGTTTGGCGGCCCAGGGAAGGGGAAGCTCTGCAGGGAACAGAGTCCTTTCGTACCTGGCAGATCCATCAGCTTTCTGTCCATATTCCACCTTTAGCCCAGGGGGAAAGGGAGTCAGAATCCACACTTGATAAGTAAATTACTGAGGTTTGTTCCAAAGCACCCAGAGATTAGAAGAACAATAGCTAAGAAAGAAAATAGGAGAATTCGGTTCAACCTCTTGGAGTGAATATCCTGTTGGAGAAAGAATTCAAGCTCCATCTGGCTTTGCTCTGTGGTACCGCCTTGTGCTCTAAAGCACAGTGGTACTAATGCACTAGGCTAGACAGTGTGCAGATCACAGAGTTTAAGATCTAGTTCACTGTGGTCTAGGGAGGTAGAAAAGGCTGTAATGGCCTTCTACTCAGGGTTCATCCATAGGAAGTTACCCTAAAGCTAGAGAGGACCAGATGAGAAAAGGCCATGAACAGCACCATCTAAGATTATAGTTCCTTCTGATTATGCCAGACTAAAGATGCCAGCTGAGATCACAGAAAGGACATGGGAGAGTACATCTTGATTATACTATTTTCAGTGCCTTTTTTCACCTAAAGAACTGATGGCAGCTTGTGTAAGAACATGTTCTAGGAAAGCCTAGGTAATGGTCTTACTGATGAGTGGCAAGGCTCAGGCTAACTTCAAGTTGGATATCCCAAAAAGGCAGCTCCTTAAATATACTCACTAAGGTTAGACAGTATGAAGGTACACCCCACCTGGGTACTTTGTGTCTTAAACCTTCATGTGATGTGCGACAATTGTAAGATACATCTTTTTTTGTTTCAATCCACTTATTTATTAATTTTCCATGAGATTTGTTTTACTAAAGTTTGTGAGCACCAGGAAAAAAAAAAGCAGAACTGTCCATACAGTCCATCTGTCCTCTGAAGCCCCAGCCCGGTGTTCCAGCTCACAATGTTGCAGACTCTCCTGTCTACGAAATACACGGTGTCAGTCTAGAACCTTCTCGGTCCTGGAGCATTCATTGCCCAGGGGAATTCCTTAAAGCATTTGTGCCCACATTTGAGGAACAGAGTGGAGTTCTTAGAAGAGACTTAGAGCCTGGGAACAGGAAGGCTGTCTCTACTCCACTCTAAGAAAGTTTCTACCAAATATGGGGATCATCTCCCACATCAGCCAGCAATGCACAGGAAGAACCATACCTAGTTCCTATCATGTCTCAGTTTCAAATTGTAAACACCTATTAATTGTGAATGTTTGGCTACTGATTAAAAACAAAAAAACACCCCCAAGTGATTTAAACAGAAAAACATTTTTCAAAACATATTATTTTTTATTTCATGTATGTGAATGTTTTGCCTGGATGTATGCTTGCATATGCACCACATATATGCCTGATGTTTTGCCTGCATGTATGTTTGCATGTGTACCACATGTATGCTTGGTTCTTGTGGCAGACAAAAGAGGGAGCTAGACCCCTTGCAACTGACGTTACAGGCAATTGTAAGTCACCATGTAGGTTCATGGAACTGATCTTGGGTCCTCTGCAAGAGGACCAATGAGCCATCTCACCAGTCCCAGAAAAGCACATTCTTTATCCCAGCTAAGGAGAGGTAGGATCAACTCTTCTACTGTTTAACTTCAGACCATGTGCATATTTGGAATACCTGGCCCTCAGATTGTAGCACTATTTTGAAAGATGTAGAGTCTTCGGGACAAGAGGCTACTGGAAGGAGGTCACTATAGATGGGCCTTTGAAGGCCGAACAAGGTCTAGTGCTCACTGTTTCCTGCCTGCCACTGTGTAGATGAGCCACCACCTCACACTCCTACCATTGCTGCCACCACTTACTTCCTGCCAGGATGAGCTGAACTAGCCTGAAACCACGAGTGAGAAGAAAGAAACCTCTCCCTCATGTAGATTCTAGGTGGTGTCTGGTCATAGAGATACAACTAACATGGAATAGTCTCCGGGTGCCTAATTTAGTGTCCAAGCAGGAATCATGAACACATGTTCTTTTTAGCTTCCCCTGCCATGCTCCACCTACTCTGTCTAGGCAGGCTCCCTCAAGACCCATGGAAAAGGAACACACTTTTAACTGCATATCAACAGAAGGGAGTAAGGCCTTTCCTCCTGTGGTGTCTGTGCTTCTTTCACTGGTTTAGGGGAAGAAACTCTTACCCAGAAGTCCTCTCTATGGCATTTATATCTCATTATCTTTTACAGTCATGTGATTTCTTCTATACCGGACCTTGGCAAGGTGAGCGGGATTACTATGACAGATTAACACATGCCTTTAAAGAAGGCTTTCCCTAACATCCCTGGATGATGAAGCTTTAATCAAGGAAATCTTTGTAAGCTAAGAAGAAAGTACCAGAGGTCATGGCTTCCTCTCCTGTGTTGTATCCCATGATGACAAAACCTAATATTACAGAAAGTGAAAGCCACATGTATTGTCCATTTGCTGCATGTCACACACCATCTCAAGTACCCTAAAGGACACTAATTCCTGCCTCTGTTGCGAGCTGTAATTGTTGCATCTGCTCATTTCTTTGAGTTCCCTGCTGGAATGCAAGGTCAGAAGGCAGAGTCACACTACCCTGGTTCACTGTTCCGGAAGTGTGCCATTTACACTCAGGCAACATTTTTTGAAGATAGAACTAAATCAATTCCATATTGTCTGAGATCTCCCTCTTCTGCTTCCACCAGTCAGCCCAGCTATCTGGTACAGAGAGGTGAGAGGCCAGGTGGCATGCTGAAGATCACTTGACAGCTTCAACCCTAGTCTGGCATCTTCCAAACTCTTTCTCTGTCCCCAACATCTGCCAGCCCGTTAGCTACCAATTGCAGCTGGGATCCCTCCTCTCCTTCTTTTCCTCTGCCCCGGAAGTGTCTATGCATCATGAATGGAGCCTCCCTGCACGAACTTGAGTACACTGGTGATCTTGCCTAATGTCACCACCATGTATGAAGCCTCTCTTCCATTTTTCTCTGTGGCTCAATTCCTTTAGAGAAGATAAGGGTTTAAAAAGCCTCAGACTCTAGGGCCGGACTGCAGGTGTGTTCCAGCCTTCTCCTCCTTTTGCTGATGATCTTGACACAAGTTTCTTCCCTTCTTTGGACCTCACTTTTCTCATCAGAAAGATGGTAATAAACATTGAACACACACACTAGAGTTATTTAAGAAAACCCAAACCTCCAATCCAAGCACACAGACCCAGGTAAGTACCCACTATCATTTTTCATTTCCTTCTCCAGGGACCCGTAAGATACTGAAGACATTTCTGCTAATGCAAATTTACCCATTTCTTTGTCTGTTTCCTCAGTGAATCTATCTTCTCTCCCTGCCAGACAGCACATCTCCACCACAGGCATTACTAAAGTCTGCTCCCCACTTCACCCTCCAGTTCCACCACAGTAATAAGACCTCGACAGATACTTAATAAATTCATATGAAAATGAACAAACACAAAAGGCCTTGGGCTCCAGGGACGATTCTCATTTGAATTTCTGCCCTCCCTTCCCTACTGCCCTCCCTTATGCATCTCTTTTTCCTTCGCTAAACCAGATTAAGACTCGATGAGACCAAACTGACAGTCTTCAGGCATTGTCACAATGGGTGGGAGTCGACTGTAATCCTTCTGCTGTGTGGCTACTGGCAGTTGATCAGGCAGGTGACTGAAATGAAGGTTTCAGTCACCCCCTAAATGTGATAATGTCTTACAAAATCTCAACCCTCCCTACAGCATCCTTAGAGTCATTTAGTGGCATTGCTCCTGAGGCACAGGGTCTCCAAGAAATCTTAACTGGCCTTCAGCTAGTTTCAGAAAACAGACCGTACTTCTAATTGGCAGCAAACTGGTGGATTCTCTGAAATAAGGTCAGCTGTGGGAAACTACAGTGGGAATGTTAGAGAAAGTGGCTCCAGGCCACATCTGCACACCTCAGATTCATTGTGGAAGACAGAACCAGACCCAGCCTGCCACATAAGCCTTCCAAGTCTAGGCTGTGGCACAACTAGATCTGTATTAGGCCTTGCCTATAAAAGGCCATGGAAAGTGGCCTGCTGCCAATAGCTTTCCAAGGCTGCTTTTTGATACACACTCATATAAACTAAAAAACAAACAAACAAAACTCCAGTGATGAAGAAAATCAGGGCCATTGGCTCATACTCATGTCAAGATCTGTCTGCCTGAGTAAGTCTGAAACTGAGATCAAACATGACAGCACTGTCACTGAGGCCACCCCAGTGGTACCTGTGCTTACCCACAAACAATAAGGCTGCATCAGCTTAGAACCTGGTCAGCCAATCAGTTTTACTCTCAAGAAGCTTCTGATCTGCTATGGTGGTCTCTGAGAATGCAGCGTGCAGGAGGAGTCTCTTAGTGTACTTCAGCTCCAGAAGAGAGACTGCATTGATCATTTGGCAGTGTCTACTCTGCCAGAGGCACAGGAAGTGAGACTTGAACACTAAGTATTTGCTCCTCTGAGTAATAGGTAAGGGAGCCAAAATTCTATCTGAAACACTGAAGGATCTCTCAAGCCATTTTGGGTTATTATTCATAATTTCAATGATTGTTTCCCATTGCAAACAGTCACATAAATCATAAATGTGGATTCCAAAGCTTAAATCCAAATTTTAAAGTTTCCAAACAGTGGAGTCTCAAAGGAGCCTCTGATGGGTCTGTCATAGGAGGTGGGTAATAAAGGAGAAAATTCTATATTTCCAGTGTCACTCCTGGCAAACTCCTCCCTGCCTTGAAGCAAGCCCTGCACATGTGCTCCCTATTTCTGTGAGCTTAGGTGGGTACTAAAAAGAGCAAGCTTGCTCATTTTCACCTTCTCCCAAAGGAATTAGCTGTGAGTAGCTTGCCTGTTTCAGGTAGCTGGAGTGTCCCTGGGGGCAATTTAGCATCTCTGGCCTCCCTGACAACAGTCATTAGGAAATTTACACATCAGTTGTCTCCAGTGACAGCTAGAGATGGTTCCTGGTTCCAGAGTCAGATGGGGAAGTCAGGCAACTGACACAGCAAGGTAGAGCATCTTTGCTGATCTGTCGTGCTCTGCAGTCTGCTGGGAAAGGCCGTTGATTTGGGAGAACAGGAGGGTTCTGTGTTTGAACCTGGAGTCCCAGTGACTAGGGGAAGCCTGGAACAAAGACAGTCTGATGATCTCTAAAGATAGTTGATCTTTTAAAAGCTTGGTTCTGAGGACTTCAGTGCAAGTCAAAGAAAAGATGAGGGATTCCATGTGAGGCAGCTTCACTGGTGTCTCCCTGGCTTTTCAGTCTTGCTTTCCAGTTGAAGAAAGATATCTTCCCATCACAAGGAGAGACACTCAGAAAAGCAACAGGCTGGAGCCAGATACTGGCTCAAAAAGCCATCCTCCAACCCAACTCTTGCATTGACAGCTGCAGTCGTCTCTAGTTTCTGAGAACCTTCTTGAGGAAAAGCTCAACAGTACTGTATTCTGTTCATGAAGTGGAAAATTCCCAACGGAAGGGGGGGAAATTCAGTACAAGTCTAGTTGGAAATGAAGTCAAATCCAATTAATTTACCACAATATGTTGTATCGCTTTGGTATTGTAATTAATTCTCAGTTTATAAAGTAGAGCATGTCCCTAAAGACATAGATAGTCACGGGATGTGCCCTGCGAATTTATTCTCACCTTGTTGGCAGCCTGGATTCCAAGGCAGCAGCAAAGTGTACAAAGGTGTATATGATCTACCTGTCGTGCCTTCCTGTGGTGTGGCAGAGAGGGTCTTATTCACAGATCAGATGGAAGAAGGCAGGGACTGACACCAAGGTTGTCATTAACCTCCACACTTTCACAGTGGCATGCAAGCATTCATATGTACATGTATAAACAAACACACACATACACATACACTATGTAACACACATATACAAAACAATGAGGGCTGGCAAAATGACTCATATACTTGCTACTCTTGCAGAGGCCCCATGTTCTGTTCCCAGCACCCACATGGCAGCTCAAAGCCATTGGTAACTCCAGTTAAAGGGATCCAGTGTCCTCTTCTGACCATCACAGACACCGCACATACATGATATGCACACATATATGCTGGCAAAACACTCACATAATGTAAAAATAAATGTTTTAAAATATATAATCAAAACTAAATAATATAAATCAAAAGGATTAATAGATCTTGGATATGTGTTTGTGTGACTGTTTGTGGTATATACATGTGTGTTTATATGTGTGTATGTGTACGCATATGTGTACATGTATGTGTAAGTACATGCATATGTATGTATATGTATATATGTGTGTGTGTATATATATGTATGCATATCTGTAAGTGCATGTGTATATGAATATATGTGTAAATAAATGTATATATGTGTATAAGAGAGTGTGTGTGTGCGCACTTACATGCATGTATGTGTTGTGTTGGGGATCACACAAAGGGAATTATGCACACTAAGCAAGAATCATTCCACTGAGCTACATCCTGCAGCCCATAATTGTATATTCTATGAACAGTCTTATACTAAGTCTGCTGGAAAGAACAGGTCAAGGAGTGTTAAGCATAGAAAGGAAAGTAACATGGTTGGCTGTGTAACTGGATGCAGGATAAGCAGCAATGTTAAAAAGATCCCCCAATATCAAATAAGACACAAATCTTTCTCTTGTGTGAACCCTTAGGTCAGCCACACAGGGTTCTGTCCTACAAAGATAGCATGGGTACACTGAATTGTATCAGTCTATTATTCTCATCTCTGGATCCTAGGCTAATGCGCTCCATTTACTAATTGCCAGCCATGCAGAAGCGTGCAGAGGAAGTGTTTAGTGTCTAGTAACTGGCTTTCTGGAGGGAAAGAACTCTGATTTGCAGCATGTGTTCACTTCTATCCTTTGGCTTTTGCATGTCGACCCTTTATCCCATAAGAATCCACCTACTCACTGGATTTTGATGATTTCTAGCTGTAAGTACACGAAGATGTATCCCTTGCTCTTGACCTGGTCCCTGACCCAGCTCTTTATGGGACTCCAGTTCCCAGGACGTCCTGCTGCTTAGTGGACATGTCCACTCATTTTATATAGGGAATCAGTCTAAAGCAAAATCAGATGGGAAGCTCTACAGAGCCCTGAACCACAGCTCCGGGTTGGTGTCAGAAGCAGTCATATCTGGGACATTATCATGTGGAACTAATAAAGAAGCCTTGGGAGCGGGTCTTTGTCTGTCAGCATTCCTAATAAAGGAAAGAGCTCCAAGTCACAGATAGTACCCTCACCCTCCTGCCATCTCAGATGTGTAACTCCCCAGGTCATAAGGAGGCCAGGCAACAAATTCTAAGCAGATGAGCTCCTAAGATGGGAAAATATCTTGAAGGATGTCTCCTTCTGAGCATGGATTATAAAGCCTAAAAGTATTCAAACAATGAGCTGCAAAGAAATTTGGAGTCAGATAGTTCAACCCTCTACAGCTGGGTAAATGCTAAGGTTTCAGTTCTCTTAAAACAACTTCCAGTAAGTGGCTAATTTAAGTCTTGGCAGCATGAACAACACGGATGGTACATCAGACTTTTGCTTTGTTTTCCATTTTGCTGGAGCTGGAACACAGGACCTCCTGCAAGCTGGCTCTTTACCTGAGCTACCCCTGCCCCCATCGAGCCATCTTTGTTCATAGCTCAGGGTGTTTTAGAATGCAGAAATTGAAATAGAAATGCAGATGAAAAAAATGACATCAGTGTTCTAAATGCCAACACTGAATCATTACTCTCTTTGGTTCATCACAAATCAGTTTAATTTGTTCAAACACACACACACATACACACACATACACACACACACACACACACACACACACACACACACACCCCTGGGGGAAGTGCTGTACACAGAGATGATAAGAGCTGTGCTAAAAATCGTTCCTCCCCACCCACTTTGATTCCTTTCCAAGAAGTTGGAAAATGCCAAGTGTCAAATATTCCCATTTACTTGGACCCCATGGGGGGGGGGGCGCTTTTCACTTCTTGGAGATAACACTGAGAAAGAGGCTTCAGAGAGAATTCTAGTCAAATGTCCCGGTTTGATTTCCTTTCAGGGAGCAGAGGAGGAGGAGGAGAAGGAGGCCAATTAAACCACTGCCTCTGGCACAGTCATCTCATCACAGGCTTCTGTGGGGTGGAAACGTCTCTGGACCACCTCCACTGTGCTCATCTCAGAGTGACTCTCCTCCTCTGAACCATCTCCAGGCTAATGACAGAACATTATTCCAGTCATTCGAGCAAGATCACATTGCCAATGCCTGACGCTAGGCATTTCTATAAGAGATCATTTAAGGCTTCTTTCCATGTCAGAAACAGAAATCTCACATTAGGTTAAATACAAGGAAACACCACAAGTTCATGCATCTCTAATGATGGCTGGCAGGGCCCACTGGCTAGGAAAAAGGATAGCAGTATGTTGCTGGCTTCAGTGAGACAAAGTGCATGCAAGGGAACTCTGATGAAGCACAGCTACACACAAGCTACAACTCTCGAAATGACTGGAAAAGAGAGCTCGCAGAAAAAGAAAGATGGCTGGAGATATAGATATGATATGATATGGATATAGATGATATAGATGATCTAGAAGATATAGATGACATAGATGACACAGATGACATAGATGA
>JADRCH010000089.1:6687091-6725139 GCA_019843965.1 Rhynchomys soricoides
GATCTAGAAGATATAGATGACATAGATGACACAGATGACATAGATGACATAGATGACATAGATGATATAGATGATTGATATAGACGACACAGATGACATAGATGATATAGATGACATAGATGATATAGATGACATAGATGATACAGATGACATAGATGACATAGATGATATAGATGATTGATATAGATGATATAGTTATAAATATAGATATAAACATATGGAAATTTTTGGTCTCACTTTTAACCAAAGATGTTTACATAGAACTATTTTTGTCTGTAAGACATGAGAATACCCACACACTTATATATGTATGTTCCTTGTGTATATGTCCATGGATAGATACATAATAAATGGATGACAGTATGATAGAAATATGAGAGGAAGGTAGATAAGTGAAGATGATAATGAGAAATATACATTTGGGTGTGTGGGTTAAACACATTAGGAATTACCTGTGGGTTATCAATAATACGTTGGTGTCACATGAAAGAAAAAAATTGAAAGCCCTTCCCCAATTCTCTACTTCCGCCTTCCTTTGTCTTCCATCATCTGTCTGTCTGTCCACTCTGTGAGTCTGGATCTGTGCCTGTCTCTGCATCTGTGTTTGTCTGTTCTGTGCTTGTGTGTCTTTTTCTCACAAAGGGCTTCATCCTCTCTTTACTGAACAGTGGGGAAACATCACAGAGAGACAGAATGAGATAATTTAGAGAAATCTTTAACATAGTTTTATAAGGAACTAAGTCACTAATTCCAAAGGACCCCAAAAATTGACCTACTGACACATAACAAATGGTACTACAGACATCATTGTTTATCAGTCAATATCTATACGTGTTGAATATTATTTTAGAAGGTTGCTTTCAGGCTTTGTATTTGCCACTTTCATCAAACAATTCCCTTGCATATGTTCTGGGTCAGGGGCCTGGAAGACCACATAACCTGAGGTTGTGAGTATAAATTAGCTTACCTTACAAAAGCTGACAATATCAGAGACCCGAAGCAAGTAAGATTTGCTATTAGATTGCTCTCTTAAAAACAGACAGGCTGAGCACACAGTAGGACAGCTGTCTTATGTCTTTAAGTGACCTCAAAGTGTATTACTAACTCAGGCTGTGAGGCAAAAGTTAGTTTGTTAGAACATAAGAGATATTCATTATCATAATATTGCTTTTGTACAGATGGCTATAAGTAGATAGTGTGTAATCATGATTGGTAGTAAATGATAGGTGATGTGTAATTATAGATGATCGATGAGCAATGAGAGAGGGAGAGAGGATAATTAATAATGTAGGAAGAACAACAGGAGCTCACACCTGCTGGGCTTGGAGCACAGAAGGTCCTCATCTTATGCTAATAAGATTAGCATTTAGTTCAACTCCCTTAGAAAGAAAACCAGTCCTTTACAGCAAAGACTTTAAAACGAGACTTGTTGAACTATCTAAAGTCCTCTTAGAAGGTAGTTAAGGGCAACTATTCATACTTCACGTGTGAAATCTTCCCAGTAGCAATGTCTACAAGCCGTGTAAGTGATGACGGAAACCTACAACGTAAAGGGTTGTAGCATGCACATGGTGGAATATTACACAGCCCTCAAAGTGGTATGCAAATATGATCCCAAATAGTACAAAATGCAACCGTTGTCATGATTTAAGCAAAATGCTGACGTCAATATAAGCTAAACTAAGGACATAGAGGCTAGGAGAGAGCCTAGAAGACCCCTGGCCACAACTTGACAACTAGACAGTTAGACCGTGAGATAGGATTTTATTCTTATTTTCATTTTTTCTGACTTCACAATGAACAAACATTGTGCCAATAACCGGAGATGTATATGAAAAGTAAGTTCATTTTAAAAATATAAGTAAAATTGAAAAAGCAAAGGGAGGGTGTGCAAGGGGGTATCTCATTCATGCCTCTGCTCTGGAGAACATAAACTCATTCTGAGTGTTAATCTGTATGCAAATAAGCCTCATTTCATATGCACAGGCTCAGGAGGAGTGCCAGGGTTTGCAGATCCATTAAAGAGAGACTCTGTGATGACCCTGCGGACAGCCCCTATTCCAGACCTCAACATAAGAACACTATTATTACAGCAAGACAAAGCGCATGGTGTCTTCTAGCAATTAGGGAATTTACCGCAAGCAGAGTAGGGAGAGACTCAGGAGCGAACAGACTTCTCCGAAGATAAGGGAGAGCAAAGCACCACCAGCTGATATTTGTGTTGGGAAAGGCGCAGACAACTCCTCCTTTGCCATTTGGAAAGGTTAAAGCCATAAACCACAACAGTAAAATGCAGCGGGACCCCTTAGAGTTGCCCAATCTTCCCACAAATTATTCTGTGCCCTAGCCTTGCGAAGACGAAGACCCTGTGGTGAGGGAGCTTCCTTCCAGCCAGCCCTGAATGACTTGGCTCATGCTAAACTATGGATTCTCATTAGAAGGTGTTTTCAGGAGTGTGCTGACTTCCCGGCAAGCTAAGTCTTCACCACTGAAGCTGTTCCTACTTGAAACATCTAATAATATTTTCTACCACCAGATACATGGAACAGAGACAGGCATGGTGTGCACACACCTTTAACCCCAGCACTCGGGAGGCAGAGGCAGGCAGATGTGTCAGAGTCCAAGGTAAGCCTGGTCTACAGAGAGATTTCCAGAATGGCCAGGGCTATACACAAAGAAATCCTGTCTTTAAAAACCTAAAATATAAAATAATAATAATGATAAAGTTAATAATAATAAATAGTGATGATGATGTGGCACAGTTTAAGAAAGTATAGAGTAGCTGTGGTTCATTAGCAATCACTAAAATCCAACCATGATGAAAACCCAGATATAAAATAACATAGCATTTACATAAAACCTACACACACTCTTCTGGATACTTTCAATCGCCTTTAGACTATTTATGATACCGCATGCAGTCTAAATGCCATGTGTAGAGACTAATATAAGGAGAAATGTAATTTAAAAAGTGTCTGTGGTCTGTGCAGATGCGTTTTTCATATTTGTAATCTACTGTTGTTTGATTTAGTATATATTGAGCCTGTAGGTAGCGAAGCTGACTATTTAAAGACGTTACTAAACAAGCGGTCTCATGACAAACACTGAACCTGGGTCAGTTAACCTGGGGACTAGCACATCATCAGCACATACTGTTTATCTTTCTTCTCTCTGAGAGAGGAAGCCAGAGAGAGCACAAGCCCGGCAGACAGTTGGGTTTTTCCTGAGTGACTGTGAGTCCCAGCTCAGAGCCTGTACTCACTGGCAATCATCTTCCATGCACTTGCAACCACGCCCTGACAGCACATGCATGTGGCTGAGTCTTTGATGCTGTGGAGCTCCCCAAAGTGCAGTTTTAACCACACCTCCAGCTCAATTGTTTAATTGGAAGCACTTGCCCAAGAAACCAGAATCAATTGCTTGTCTCTCAGCAAACCTCGAATTGCACATTACCCAAAAGAATCGTCCTGAGCTCCCAGCAGTTGGTGGTCAGGTTGTGAGCCCTGGGTGGACCCAGGTCACATTCAGCCTTGGATGTCTACTCTTTCTATGGCCAGAGTGACTGGGGAAATGGAGACCTAAGTAGGACTCAACTGATTCTGCTGAGCTTAGAAATTCTCCCCTCCAGGTCAAGGTTTGGGGCTGACTCACAAGCCATTTCCTGTCTCGGGGAACATGGCTCCTACACGATTGAAAGAGCTGATTCATCACGTTAGCTGAGTCTTGCGCTAAAATGAGTGCTCTCTGCTTTGAGTAAAGCCCAAGTCCTGTGGCACTATAAAAGAGTAAGGCATTTGGAGCTCAGAACCTTCTGGTTCAGCTCTGCGGCTCACTTGTAACATGAATTAAATGGACCATCTTTCTTTGGAAAATGATTCTTTTCTAGAAGACCATTGAAGGCTTAATAAGGATTGTTTGTTTGTTTATTCCTTTAGCATGGCTTCAGGAGCTATCAAACATTTATGAGACCTTGTATAAAAAGACAGATGTTTGTGAACTTTTCTTGCTGAGAATCTGCAAAAGTCCCCTGAGAATCCATAATCCCCAAATCAATTAAAAGCCATGGCTTTAACTGTTTCCAGAATTTGCTCACAGGAGTCCACAGCAGTGCAGATTGTTGGCAGACAACTAACTGTCTAGAAGCAGGGCTTGTGCAGCAAGAATACTCATTGTATTTGCACCATAGGACACAGATCAATACAAATAGCAAAATCTTCTAAAGATGCCGTTCACTAACTAGAGAGGATGTCAGTACCTCCGGTGTGAGCCACCTGTCTGCGTTATCTTTCTCAGTGGTGCTGCTTTTAGCACAGAGGCACACCCTTGACTCCAAGGTCCCAATCAGTCATTCATTTCCATTTAGGATTACGAGGCATGGAAAAAATACAAAGAATAAGATGCTTCCCCCAAAAAACAAAACCAAAATCAAAAACCAAAACCAAAACCCTGGACTGAGGTCAGGGGATAAAGTGTACGCAACACGAGCTTGAGGACTTGAATTCAGACCCCTAAAACCCACATAAAAGGCAGATAGATGATGCATTGGTGCAATCCCAGGTTTCCTATCATGAGATGGGAAATAGGAACAAGAAAGTCTCTAGATAATTGTAGACCAGCAAGCCTGGTGCATACAAAGACCGTGTTTCAAACAAGCTTAACAGCAAAGATTAACACCCAATGCTATTCTTGCTGTCCTTTGTCTTCCACACACATGTGCATACTCAAACACATGCACACACATGCACATGCATGTGCACACCACACACACACACACATACACACACACACACACACACTCCTAGAAACCAGAGTAGCAGATGAAGTACAGCTATTTATGAAGTCAAAGAGTCATGTGAGTGTCCAGTCAATTAATCCAGATCTTGGGTATCTCCTTCAAACCTTCTCTCTTCCTCCCATGTCTTTGTTTAATTTTTTCAAATGCAGCCCCATTGTCATCCTATCCACCGAAGTAACGCTGTGAATCGGCATTGGATCAATGATAACAAACTTTGCCAGAGAGAAAAGTTTGATTTGCATAATCATGGTGTTTTAAATAATGACAACCTCCCTTTCAGGCTTGGATGTCAGCTTTCCTGGAGGTGTGAACATCATTATTTCCTAGGAATAATCCACAGGAAAACACCCCAAAGCAAGAGCATATTATTACCAAACCTCTGATGGGAGATGTGGAAGTTGGCATCAAGTGAATGATGGCAAATCATTAAATATGAAATCTTGTTTCCCTGTAGGTCTCCCTAGAGAGCAAAATTAATTCAGAAAACTTCCTTGGGGGAAAGTGAGTCTTTCCTTGAAAGCATGCATGTGATACAGACTGTTTAAAACCCTCATGGGCTAGTGCCTAGCCATAATGACCTCTCAGGGGAGCTTCCCGAGAGCTTATACGGTATCATTATATGCCAAATGCTCTTGGGGACTCAGAGAGTTATTGGATGAAGATGGCCTTGGGTTAACTGGCTTGTGGGTAATCTCCCATTGACCACAGTAAAAACAAAACCATCCCTACAACTACCAGACACTTAGTGAAGCAGTAAGCCACATCCTAAATGGTTGGTCTTTGGAAAGCAGTATAAATTACTCTATGTCCTTGAAGTAACTGTGCTCCTACTATTGAAAATTATGTTTGTAAAGAACATATAAAGACATGATAAGAAATCTTATAGTGTGTAAAATAAGCCAAGAAAGGTTCAAAATTGCACACACATGAAGCACGATACCAGCTGTGATTACAAATTAATAACCTCCTTATCAAAGATAATCAGTAGTGACATTTGGGGTATATAGCCTTTTCTTTATAAGCGACTTTTCTCTTTCTTCTCTGTAATTCTGTGTTGAAAACAATAACAAATACACCATGCATTACGGGTTTTCAGAGAAACAAAGACATTAGGAAGCGCATAGAGATTTGTTTATTTATTAGAAATATTTTTGCAGAAAACATTTTAGAAGACACACCTAATGTTTTGAAGCTCAAGTGAAGCATCAGGGAGACTTGACAGAGAGTATCCAGTCCAAGAGTGAGGAGCAACAACACCCAGGCAAAAGCAAATGGATACTTCAGCATGAAAGATATTTCAGAGAGGAGGAGAGGGAGAGAGGGGGAGGGAAGGAGGGAAGGAGGAACGGAAGAGGGGAGAGAGAGAAAGAATATGCCATGTTTTTCTTTCTTTCTCTATTTAGGCTCTTAATGGATTGGAGGGAACGAGGGAGCCCACAATCATTGGGAACAGGTATATATTGTCATTGTTCTTTTGTCTGCTTCCTTCCTTCCTCTGCTTCTCATCTTCATCATCATCATCACCACCACCATCATCATCATCACTGGCATGCTCACATTTTATATACTACCAGGTTTCACAAGGACATTGCCACACATGTATATGAGATTCTTTGAGCATCTTCCCACACTCTCTACTGCTGTCTTCTTCCCCCCAACTTAAGCTCCCATCACTCCTTGAGGCACTCTCATTTCTCCTGTCTGGTTATCTTTTTTCAAGCTCAAATGTCAACATCTTCCAATTACACAAACACACACACACACACACACACACACACACACACACTGAAAAATAATGTTATGAAGCTTGCAGTGCTATGAATGGGTAACATCTAATCAAGTTGTTGGCAAGAGAGACCCCATGGGAACCCCCAAACCACCCAGGCTATTTTCAGAGCCATTGCTTTTTCTCCACAACCTGACAGGAAGGCCCTAGTGCTGAGGACAGCAGTACAGAACTCACTGAACATGGAGAAGTTGAGTTGGTGCCTACATAGAGCCTTCACCCCTACGGATTTCTACTCATGATACTGGAAGGTGCTCTGCACGCCTCCAAAGGATAGTAGTAAACATGTCTACCATCAGTGGCCACTGAACCTACCTGTGAGTTCTCACCCACTTTCTCCAAGGTAAGGGACACAAAAGAGGACACTGGTTGTATCCTAGCAGAGGTCTACCTTTCCCTGTTTTGAGTTATGTGCTTTGATCAAGTGGCTCAGTGACTCTCAATCCCTGCCTATAAAACATCCCCAGTCCTCAGTGTGGTTGAAATGATCAAACTAGACCTTACAGATAAAATACTGTAGTCACAACTGTTTGTGCAAGTTAACACCAGTCATCAAATCAGATGTTCATTTCAGTCCTATCAGCTATGACAATATATTGATCCAAGAGGCAGGGTAGCTGTTTGTAGGCAAGGATAGCCCATTGCAGAAACATATGAAAATTTATCACTAATTCAAGACTGTCTTCACTTAACATCTCAAGTTAAAGGTGACAAACACTTACAGAATCCTGACTTGAAAAATCAAGAGAGACTGAGGTAATGAGAGATGGCAGTGGAGAAGAAAACTTTTGAGCACGTCCTTGGTGGCTGTCTCTGTCACTAGTTCACTAAACAAACATATTTATTCCTGGGAGATGTGGCCAACATGATCTTCCTGCAACCCAAATGTAAGGAACCAAATTTATTTCTGGGGTATATTTGCACCTGCTTCCCTTTCTCCTTCCTCTACCTCCTCCCTTTCTCATTCTTCTGTGTCTTTTTTGAAACAAAGTTGATGGCAGCCACACAAGCAATCAGACACAGGAGATTTTTTCAGGTTATGCAATGTGACAGAAAGACCAAGGCAGGACACTGGGTGGGTCTACCCAAAGAGTTTTCAAAGGCTAAACAGGAGAGAGGAGTGAGTGATGGAAAGACTTGTCTCCTTACTTATTCTGTCACTTCTGTAAGAAGGAGACCTGAAAGAGCAGGACTGTTCCACCCTGTGTTTGCTTTGGCTTCGTTATTCAACAAGCACTGACTGAAGACCCGGGACAGACCATTTGTGGCCAAGGGTAGAGCTGCAAAGGAGAAAACACAGACTCATAGAAGCATTGCTTCTTATCCTGTGAAGCATTCTTCATTTAAACTGTCCATCACCTCCTCAGTTAGATGGCTGCACACAAGACAAATTGTTAGGGCTGCATGAGATACACCTACTACTTGCTGAAGAAACCATTGAAGCATTCTCAGAGAATGTGCTGGCTCTTGAAGGAGGAAGAGTTGGCATTTTCTGGGCAGAGGAAAACAATGGATCAATCTGGCAAGAAAAATGGATTCATGTATGCAGTGGCAACTTAAGGGTTCTTTGGGAAGTCAGTTATACTGGATGGTGTTTGGCTGGAGCAAACACAGGAAGGATGATTTTGCTGAAGCAGACACAGGTGAAAGGATGTTCTGCTAAAGGAAGCACATGGAAGGACACATGATGGAGGATTCTTCTCTAACAACATGCATGTTTTGGTCTGCCTTACATTGTGCAGTTGAGTTCCATCTGTCAGGACTCCATAGAGAGAAATGCATCACAGAATTTCTGGTGGTGTGCCACAGCTTTTTGCTACTTCTGCGGACTTGGGCTGATTGGCAGAGTGATGTCAGCTGAGACAGATGCAACACACTTGGTGATGCAAGACCTGTAGAGGGCATGTGATGTTTGGAGAAAGTATAAATAGGACTCGATGGACAGTGACAGAGGCTGAGCAAGGCTTGTTTATGGAGCTAGTTGTGCAATGCTTATTGGTCTTGAGTCTTCAAAGATCTTCTCTGAGATAGGCACAAATGAGAACTCCTGGCGTCTCACCTGGTTCCTCCTGCTAGTTCTTGCTGAGGCTGATGCCTGGCTGTCTCTGCTAGGTAGTACCACCACTGCTGGTTCATGTTTGCTATCCCAACTCTACTGAAATAGACTGTTGGAATATCTGTGAAGTGTTTGTGAGTGGATCAAGCTGTCATTGCTGACCTGTGAACTGAACTGCTGATTTCCTGACAACACAGACAGGAGTTCTCCAAAGACCATTTCTAAACTGGTCCACTTCCCTGTATCCGTCGCTTTCCACTACCTCTGATGGGTAGTGGGCTGGAAGGGAGGTTAAAGCATTTACAAACCATCCTTAAAAATAGGTTTTGAAAAATTAGTTACATATGTATATGGCTACAGTTCCAGAATCATCTTTGGAAGAGGGGGAGTGTGCTGATTAACTTGTGTCCAGTTGACAAAGTACCAGATGAAAATAGCCCAGATTTAACAGACTTCCTACCTGAGAACATATTTCCAGATGAAACAAGCATTGAGGTCAGTTGACTCAATAGAACATAAGGCAGAGGAAGGAAACATTCAACCTCCACTTCCCACCTGCATCCTTAATCCAGGAGTCTTCATCAGCCTCGATGATGGTGAAATTCATAGGTCCTCTCCCTCTCAGGGAATTAGACATAAAGTGGGCTTCTTCATTGCCTCTAATGGGCATCCAGCTGGCAGAGAGCAGATCATAGGACTCTTCAGTGTCCACAATTACTTGATACTATTGTGCATAATAATTAACATAAAAGTCATCATAATAAATCACTGGGTTTTGTTCTCTAGAAATCCCTGAATAGTACAGAAAGACTTGATATAGCATGGGACTGGTAAGAATACCTGAGTTCTGGCTATAAGGATTCATGGCTGCCATAAGGTTTCTATCAGCTGATAGTGAGGGTCCATAGAAGAGTTTTCTAAGTTTGCATTAGATGTTCTCGGAAGATTATTATAAGCAGCAATCAGAGACAGGGAGACAACTTAGGGGAATTAAATGAGATCTGAATGGGCCATCACTTTTCTAGACAACACTGAACATCCCCAGTGTGGCAGACACTTAGCTGGTTGTGTGATGAACTGTATAAAAGACAACAGGCTGGCAGGTATTCAAGGAAATTTATTCAATCATAATCATCAGGACAGCATCAAAGAAGCCGCCTCCTAAGTTGCATGCACTTCTTCATTCAAATCCTCAATTATATCTATTCAGTGGCTATTATTTGAACATGCCTTGAGTTCAGAGCATGGGATTTGACTGGTAGTGTAAAGTCAGGTCTAGTCATGCTCCTGTCTTGACAAGTAGGCCAACCTCCAAACAAAGAATCACCAGTGGTACAATCATTGATAGTACACTATGATAGATGCCAGAAGAGTCATCTGGTCCAGCCCAAGAGCAAACCTGTGGGAATGCTTCCATGCTGGGCAGAAGCATAAAGGATTAAGATAAAAAGCATGGAACAGTGCTTCAAAGAGAAGAAACAGTGGGAACAAAGACCCAGAATCAAGCAAGGAGTCAGTGTAGTCAAAATACATGCCAAAGGGGGTAAAGTCTGAAGACAAGGAACATATGTCAGAGGAATAACAAGACAAGCAGTAAGGTGTCTGTTGTTCAAGCATAAATTCATGAGTCTGATCCTCTGCATCCACACAAAAGTCAGGGACAGTGGCAAGCATCTGTAATCCCAGAGCCCAGGAGGATTCCTGGGACTCTGGCTAGCTAGTCTAGCTGAAGTCTCCAACTCTCGATTCTTTGAGAGACCTTGACACAAAAATAAGCTGGAGTCTGATAAAGGAAGATACTCACCATCAGTGTCCACCACTAACTTCACATAGATGTGCATGTGTATCTGCATCACACACACATGAAGATGCACACACACACACACACACACACACGGAAAGGGAGGAGAGAGACACAAAGTGAGATGGGAGAAAAGAGAGAATTCAAAGCAACAATGGAAAATTCACCGCTCATTTTGCTAAAGTCCAAGTCCCCTGCTGGCTACCCTTTGGTCAGTTAAAAATCATTTTCCAGAGAAGGAAAATGGCATGTTCTTTTTTTCTCCATTTTCTCTTTAGTGCCAGTGAATGAATCAATATGTCTGGCTCCCAGTGGAGGCTATTTCTCTCTCAGCACATTTGGTTTACAGCTCACAATGTGTGGCTAGGGGATCTCAGCCTTCTCTTCATTTAAGTCCAGCCTTTCCAAGACTGGTTGTTGCTCACCTGAGCAGGGTACTTCTTCCATAGATACTAAACTGATAGTCTCTCTCACATCCTGCAGTTTCACATGCCATAAATTCCAAGCAGCAAGGGAAATTCTGTCATGACTGACCAAAGAGTTCTGCAAGTGCTCGCAGGGTGTGGAGACTACTGAGGAAAGCTAGGTGACATTGCAGCCACCCAAGCTTCGAAACCTTCACCCCATGGCAAGTATGTTAAAGATCAATCATCTATCCCCTGCTGATAGTAAATAATGTATAGAGATGTCAATCTATCCCTTCCCATAAAACTACTTATGGGTTCATTAATTGGACAGAAAGCCTGGGTCCTCTGGATTAACTGAAAATATTTTTGCTCCTTCCCTCTCTTCACCTTAGGCAGAACATTTTTTTAGGTAAAAATAATTTTTAAGTGGCTTTTTTCATGTATGGAGTCAAGGAGTCTATACATAATATATATATATATATATGGCTGAGTTTGTATACAACTTTCTTTTTTAAAAATAAAGTCTGTATTTTAGTTGATAGGTAATTGGCAGGGCTTTGTATAAACAAAGGTTTCAAGGGTAAAGAGTGGGATTACTGAATGGCACCAAACACTGTCATCATCTTGTGATGCTGACCTGGCTGTGAGACTCTGAAAACCCCTAGCAGAGAAGATTCACTAAAGCAACCCATAATCACATTTTCTCTTCTCTGTGTCCAGTTTGACATAAAGTTTGGAGCATGGAATTGTTCATTTTCTTTTCTTTTCTTTTCTAAATTGGATATTTTTCTTATTTACATTTCAAATGTTTTCCCCTTTCCAGGTCTCCCATTCTGAAACCTCCTATCCCATCCGCCCTCCCTCTGCCTCTATGAGAGTGATACCCCACCTACCCACTCCTGTTTTCTTGCCCTGGCATTTCCCTACACTGGCCTAGGGATCCATCCCCCAAGGGCCTCTCTTCCCACTGATGTCCAACAAGACCATCCTCTGCTACATATGTGGCCAGAGCCATGGGTCCCTTCCATGTGAATTCTTTGGTTGGTGATCCAGTCCCCAGGAGCTCTGGGGGTCTGGCCTGTTGACACTGTTGCTCCCTCCATGGGGCTGCAAACGCCCTCAGCTCCTTCAGTTCCTTTTCCAACTGCTCCATCAGGGACCCCTGAGCTCAGTCAAATGGTTGGCTGTGAGCTTCCTGCTCTGTATTTGTCAGACTCTGCCAGAGCCTCTCAGGAGATAGCCATATCAGGCTTTCATCAGCAAGCACTTCCCGGCATCCATAGTAACATCTGGGTTTGATGGCTGTATATGGGATGGATCCCCAGGTGGGGTAGTCTCTGGATGACCTTTCCTTCAGTCTCTGCTCCACACTTTCCTCCTATGAGTATTTTGTTCACCCTTCTAAAAAGCACTGAAGGCTCCACATTTTGATCTTCCTTCTTCTTAGGCTTCATATGGTCTGTGAATTGAATCTTGCTTAGTCCGAACTTTTGGACTAATATCCAGTTATCAGTGAGTACATACCATGTGTGTTCTTTTGTGACTGAATTGCCTCACTCAGGATGATATTTTCAAGTTCCATCCATTTGCCTGTGAATTTCATGAAGTCATTGTTTTTAATGACTGAGTAGTATTCCATGAAGACCCAGCTATACCACTCCTGGGCATATACCCAGAAGATGCTCTAACATGTAATAAAGACACATGTTCCACTATGTTCATAGCAGCCATATTTATAATAGTCAGAAACTGGAAACAACCCAGATGTCCCTCAACAGAGGAATGGATACAGAAAATGTGGTACATTTACACAATGGAATGCTACTCAGCCATTTAAAAATAACAACTTCATGAAATTCGCAGGCAAATGGATGGAACTGTTCATTTCTGCTGAGAGCATTGTAGGCAATGGCCACTTTATGGGTAGGTAGAAATGTACATAGGGTTAGAAGGTAAGTTAGGCCAACTTAGGTAAGTATTCCTAACCACAAAACATTTCCTTTAGAAAAATGAAAAACACCTCTTCCAATCAAGATTCTCTGAGGAATTTTAAAAACCAATTCTGAAGACTACATATTAGAACCAAATGTACGAAGTCTATGACCTTGAAGATTCATTCCCACTTAGAGCCTCCTACACTGAAGGATGCCCAGGTAGCTCTCGGCCCATCAATTCCTTCAGTGTAAGTCCAGTGGCAGAACTCATGAGGAAGAGGGGGGAAAGGAGAGAAGACTGGTTTATGTATGGATGAAGTTGCCTTCACCAATGCCAGGTATTGGCTGAACACACTGAATACAATGAGAACAGACAACTTACCTACAATTGATATGCTGAACAAAGTTCTCTCCTCTCATTTTTTTGTCCCTGGGCAAACCTAGAAAATTCATTCAAGCTTCCGACTCCCAACATGTATACTCAGTTAGAAGTGAGCTTCTAATTGTACAACCACAATTCAGTCCTAACCCTGGGCAGAATAACCAGCAAGGAGCTGAGCATGGACTGGTCTTCAATCCTCCCTCTCCCTGTTACACTCCTTTCCTCTGAGTGCTCAGTGGGGGTTATGATGAGTAGGAAGAAGCAGAATTGTTCTTTAGATGAATCTCCTATTCATCTAAATACTGATGGGACTCTCACTATTGCACTGATAATGTCTCTTTCTACACAGAGGAAATCATTGTCACAATCCGTCAATGGTTTCATATTCAGTTGCTTATGCCAGGTGTCACCATGGCAGTAGGCAGTACCAGCAAGATGGCTCAGTCCCAAGGATCTTCCCTGTATAGTGGACTTAGATGAAACTCACATATACTTGTCCCTGTCACTTGCTCCATGGCTGATCCAATCTCCTCACTTATTCCTCTCTCTATGTCTTTACTACTCAATAAGAGACAGGACATGGATTTCACTAACTCAATGAATTCAGTGGTCTTCCTCTCAGAAAATGCCATGTCTGTCTTCCAGTTCTCACAGGAACCACCCACATCCTAGAAGTGATTTTTCCAAGCACAGCTTCTTCCTTACTTGGTATGACTTTGGACGCAATTGCAACTCTCCCCATTCCTACTGAGAGGAGAAAAGATAGCAGTTTGCCACCATAACTGTTACCACTCTTCTTCTCCTTAAGGCCTATGGTCAGATTTACCAAAAAAAAAAAAAAAAACGTAGAAGGGAAGGATAAGATGCTAATGGGCTGGATGTGGCAGCAAAGCTATTACATCCCCAAGAAGCATCTCCTTCCAAAAAATTGTTAGGATGTCAGAGAACGTGGAGTATAGAACTTTAGTGTTTGTTCTAGAAATTCCAAAACCACAATAAACTTCCACTTAATATCCTTGTATATGATGCACATGGAGACACCAAGAGTTCCCTTTTTAATTTTAATGTTGAATGATGAAGGTGATTTAAAGGCAGAGGATTAATTACAGAGATTCTTCTTTCAAAGACAGAGGACGCACAGCCCCTGACTTGTAAGAGCTTATATGGTGCTTTGGAGTCCGAGAAAACATATGTAAATATTAAACACAGAACAGATTAAACACAACACACACATAGTGTGCATGCATGCAATGTTAATAAGACACACAAGTACACAGTGAGTACGTATGGAGTTCAAAGCGGATACAAGAGATTGTGTCATGGCTCAGAGAGATTCTATACTATACTGAGTTGGCGACCAAAAAAAAAAAAAAAAAAAAAAATGATCAGAATGTCACTGTATCCTGAAGAATCACAGACAAAGTCAGGGCATGTTTGCAAAAGACTGTGACATGGAGGGAATGTCTGGGAGGCAGACCTATGATCTGGTTCTGTGGATATACAGGCAACTCATAGGTAATTGGGATGGGGAAGTGTCAGCTGTAAAGTCAGGACCCTATCACACAGCATCTGAAGAAGCAAGGGAGTTTCAGACCTAATAAAAGGTGAGATGCAGGCACAGGCAGAAGAGGCAAACAACAGCAAGTCCTAGGCTTTCCTTTGGTTCTCAGCCCACAAGAGTTAGGCAAGTGTTTTGATTGTTTCAGCAGACATCCAAGGACAGAGGTGAATTGAAATGGGAAAGTCCTGCGGGATCTTCTAAGTTATACAGGTACCTTGCATGTTCATCTAGAAGGGGCTGACCCTACCATAGGCATGAATAAACCACATTCCAATCATCTGTTCCTACATCTGTGTATGTTTCTTACCTGTCTCAGATTCTCCCTGTGTGCTTTAGCTACTAGATGCCATAACCCACAGGGCCTTGATGATTTTACTTAGGGCTACAGAGATATTGGATTCTTGGACTTATGACTTTTCAAGTCCCATCATGGTCATGCTATACCAGAAGAATAAGAGATTCCGGGCAGTGAAGAGTGAAGACACTGCTGAGGAATCTAGGAACCTGTCCAGATGTTTGGTAATGTCTCAAAAGCACACTGCTCTTTGTTATGTGCTTGAGGTACTTCTGAGCCCATGGCACTGTTCTGACATCTTCCCTGAAGGAGCAAGTGACCAATAGCTATGCCCTGCTTTGGGGCTCAGGAATCTCATGCTGTCAGTGAGATACCTTAATTTTAGAAGCTACAATCACAGCAATGAGACAAGGTATTCTGGCAGCATTGACCTAAGTCTAGAGCTTCCAGTCTTCAGCACTTAATGGCTCTGTTTCTAAGATATGAGTCTAGAAGCTGAGACTAGATGAAAGACATAATGGTAGCTACCATACGCATATATTGCAGGCTTATTTAAAGAACGGTGATTTTCTTTAAATACAGTAATAGTGATTTTGTTTCCAAATGCAGATTTACTCTGAACTGAATGATGATGAAGAGAGAATGTTCCTTTCTTTTTGATGCAAGACATTTCTCAGTTTCTTGGGTGGGACATCTGAGGTCAACTCAAAGGGAAAGAGTTCCATGACACTAAAATGAAACTTCTCAAGCACACATGTAAAATGGCCAGAGTTGAAGTTTGAGACCTTCACCTGGTTTGTTTCTACTTCAAAGAAGATGCTCTAAATTTTATAACTACCAGGAAGTGTGTTACAAACCTGTTCTGGTGAGGTTCACAGCTTCCTTCTACCACAGGTCCCCTTATATAAACAAACCAGATGTCCTTTATAGGACACTCCCCAGTGGAATAAATTCTAAGGACATAAAGAAATGCAAATGATACAACAAAATCCTAAATTATTTGTTCACATTCTTTTTGTAAGTTTATTATGGTATTATTGAGATAAAACTTCTAAATACTTGTCTAATAGGCTAATTCTATCATTGTTGGCATGATGGTTTATCTCCATTTCCATGTTGACTGAATTTAAGAAGACAAACTCTTGCATGGTTCAGTGAAGGCTATTCTAGAGGATCAACTGAAGAGGGAAGATACACCTCAAACATAGGTGGAACTACTGTGTAGACTTGAGCCTCAGACTCAATAAAAGAAGGAAAAGAGAACAACAGGAGAGTATCAGTCCTCACTTTCTGCTTCCAAGTCTATCAAAATGTGGAAAGTCATTGTCATGTGCTAAAACTGTGGTAACTCTGCCATTCTTTTACTGAAAGGGGAAATGTATCCTCTGCGAGCCAAATTCTTTTCTCAGAAGTTGCTTTGATATTGTATTTTGTCACAGCAACAACAGAAGTAACTAAGGTACCCTTAAGAACTAGTATCTTCTAGGTAGGAGATAAAGAGAGTTGTCAGTGACAGGAAAACAGTGCTGGATTTAAAGAAATCATGAAGCCATCATGTATTTGATTTCAAAACAAATAAAACAATATAGTTCTTAACTGTGTGCAATGAAAGGCTCTAGAAAAGCCTGGAGATACTTCTTATACTCAGGGTGGAATATTCAAGATATGGCTAAAGCATCTTATCAGGCCACGTCGTTACTCTATAAAGACAAGCATAGATGTGGACACAACTCATAAGCCAGCCATCCAGACAGGAAACATTACAACATGGTGTGAACTGCAACTAGAACATGTTAAAATATACCAAAGGTGTTCAAATCTATGATGATAAAAATAAAGAAATATTAAGAGGCAAAGAGATGGCTCCAAGGCTAGGAATAGTTGCTGGTCCTACAGAGGATGTGTGTTTGGTTCCTAGCACCCAGAAAGATGTTCACAACCACTTGCAACTCCAGTTCCAAGGGATCCAGTGCCCTCTTCTGGCTTATACAGGCACCAGGCATAGACACACAACACTTCATATATGGAGGTAAAATACCTATACATATAAAATAAAAAGTCTTTACAAAACAAATGTTAAAATGTGAAATTGGGCTTTACTTAAGAATGCCTTGAACCAACAATTTTGAAAGCTGTTAAATAAAAGAAAACTGTAGTAAACACCTTGCCTTTTCTATGGGAACTGTGTTACTGAATAATCAAACAGTTCATGTGGGTGGTTTCTCTTGACAACAGTGTGGAGGTTTGGTCTTGATGTCTATTGTAATGCTTTGTGCGGCCCTCAGGACCAGGAGTCTGCACATGGACTGGTGACCCTATCCCCAAGCTAGTTCTGATTGGTCAATAATGATGCCAGCAACCAACAGCTGGACAGAAGAGACATAGGTGGAGTTTAAGTTTACCAGGCTTGGGATTGGAAGAGAACCACAAGGAAAAGAAGAAGGTGCAGGAGGAAGAAGGAGAAACTACTATGGATTAGATGAGCCATAAAAAATGTGGCCCTGAGGACTTGCCAGTTGGAGGTAAGAGCAGCCCAGATGAAACATATCAACTCATAAGTAATAATTTGGGGTTATTAATAGGAAAGTAGATTTTAATAGCATAGAAGATAGGTATCTGCCCAGCTCTTGTGCTGTTTAAGGCTTCTAAACATAAAGACTGTGTGTGTCTTTTACCCAGGAACTAAAGGATCAAAAGGCAGAGTATAAACCCAGAATTGGGATTACATAATTTCTACAACACAACAGTATGCCAGGTAGTTAAAGAAAAATTAATGATAGAATTATAGTATCTCCATTTGTGGTCATTCAAGAGTTAATGATCCAAACAGTGACCCAAAGTAGCTACCAATTCAATGAAAAGTGACTTCCAGATTCCTCTAAGTGGAAGAGCACCCAGCCACCTTTGAAGGAGGCACGAAAAAGAAAGGATACTCAAACACAATCAAATATCTCTATCTAAAGGATGACAGATTGGGAATAGAGAAATTCTACTTGGGATGTAACTGGCCAATTCCCATCACAAGACCACAACCAGGACTCTTTATCATGAACATTTTAGGATGGAGTTCACACCAAGAGACCTAAAGGTCATGTAAAACAATCGAAGTTTGTCTGTATTATATATATATATATATATATATATATATATATATATATATATATATATATACACACACACACACACACACACATACATAAACACACATACACCCTGGAAGGATGGCTCTTGACTTTGTTCCTAGCACTCAGGATGCTGGAGCAGGAGTATTTCCATCAGTATGAGCCCAGCCTGGGCTAGACAGTAATTTTCACAACAGTCTGAACTATACTGTGAGACCTTGCATCTAACAATAAAACCAAAGTTGAGTGTTTAGGAAAATTCAAACTTAATGTATTTAAGCCAATAAAACTAGATGCTAAGTTGATACATGATGGTTAGAAATTATTGTTATCTTTGCCAAAATAATGAGACTAGGGCTAAAAATGTGGTTAACTGTTTACCTTCTGAGCTACTGTCTCTGCTTGGACATTCCTGAGGAACAGCCTGAGCATGAGAGGATGAAAGAGAAGAAAAGGAAAGAGCAGAGAGCCAGTGGTCAGGAAGTTCAGTGGTTGGGAAATTCAGCTGTTTCATCTGTCACTCCACAGAATCATCTGGGAAAATGCATCCGACAAAGAACCGATTTCTAGACTGAATGCATACATAGTGAAGGAAAATTTGAAGTACCAGACAGTGCCATGCATACCACAATGAATATTTGTAAGTGCACGGAACCATATTGTGAATATGGAAACCCCATATCCAAGGACCACAGGAAATACTAAACCCCATTTCTATGGACCAGAAGGAGCACTCTTGGCAAAGCAGCCTCATTTAGGGTTATTAGGGATTCTTCTCATTTTACATACTTTGAGGAGGAAGGGTCATCTGCTACAGTGTTTATGCCCTAAGTGTGTGCCTGTAGTGAGTGAGGGTTGACGCTCATTACCAGCTGTCCAGCACATTTACACTATTCTTAGTGTAGGTAAAGTACAGGTACCACCTACTGTTCCCTATGAGAAGAAGACAGCATCTTGATCCTATTTAGGGGCTGAAGGGGCAGAAGTGGCCTAGGGTCAGTCAGACGTGGACTGAGTGCTCCAGAATCTATGGTCGTGTGGAAACACTATCATGGTGCCGTTTCTGCTTCTTGGAAACATTTCTTCTCTTTCCTTGGCACTGGAGTTTCTATAGATTAGTTAACTTAAACTCTGAGAATTTTTATAATTTTTTTAAATGACACGATAATTATGCATAATTAGGGTATTATGTGTTGATGCATGCATACACTGAATAATAATCACACTATGATCATTTACATATCATCACGTCAAACATGCCTGTGGTGCAGGCAATTCTTTGTTCTTGCTATTTTGAAATACATAATGCATTATTGTTGACTCTAGGCCTCTTACTAGATCTATCTACCGCAGATAGATAGATCCCCAGGATCTATCTACCGCAAATACCCATAAACCACAATCAACCTCAACACATCGCAGTCTCCCTCCACCATCTGATAACCATCTATTGGCTGCTTCTACCAAGATCCTGTTCTTCATTCTGTGCATATGAACCCCTAGGGAGACAAGCCCCTCCTCTTCTCAATCCTTCCCATCCCTTAAGAACCCAATGAAGAGCCTGTGAGTTAAAGAGCACTACACAGATAGACTCTTGGTGTGAAATCTGGTCCAGCTACACTCAGGAAGCAAAGACTCACTTTCTCATTCCCTGTGAGCTGGCTAGAGACTCCCTTTCATTTTCCATGTTCTCAGCTTTCTATGAGTACCAACTCAGTTTTCCACCTTAGAAGTAAGGTTGTCTTGGAAGACTCTAGATCACTTTATGCCTCATCTTTTGATCCATAGTTCTGTACCAGAGGAATCAAAAACACAAATCTCTGAATTACTCAAACTCTCAAATAGCTGTTTCCACTAATCAATAACAATTCTCTTTCATGTCATTTGCTCTTATAAATGAAAAATTGAATGCTAGGGGAAGTTTAGCTATGTAAATGTTCTAATTAGTTAAGTTTTTATTCCATTTCATTTGTTCATATGGGTCTGTATTAATACGAAAACTTTTATCGGTCAACTCCAAGGTTATAGAACTTTACCACTTCAAATAGATGTTAGAAAAGTTGCTCACATTACATTTATAAACTAAATTTTATTAAATTTATTGAGCAATGTAACTATTTACCATGCACTTGAAGGGAATGTTTATTCATATAAGAGCCATTAAGCTGTTTGGGCCCTCCTATGTCCACACATCCTTTTTCAAGTCTAGTGAAAACCACGGATCTTCATCCTTGGAAAATGTTCGAAAGGGTCATGTGTTTACTTGCTTGGGTTTTGTTCCACACAGATCTTTCAAGTACATCTATGGCCTCTGGGGCACCCAATATGCCCCAAAGAAAGATAAGATCTAGTTTAGGTGGTCAATCATCGCTAAATGACCATTCTGTCATGAAACCAGTAGATCTGCATCCTCAATAGTTCCAGTATTGACAGTTACTCTCAAGTTCCTGAGCTTTTCAGAGAAACAACTCATGTCGAATGTAGGCAAAATTTACCAAGGTTACAAGCACACATTAACCAAAATCAAGCATTTCCTTCCTACAGATGGGTCACATCAGAAAATGCCCTTCTTATCTTCCATGGCTTACCTGAACCCCAGTATCTGCCCCCTGCTTTTTTATTCCCTGCCCCGTGGGTGTTTCATAGAGTTGCCCGGAGGGATAGTGTTTCTCATCACACTCAAACTGATGCTTTAGAACAGGCAGGAGTGAGAAATCACTAAAATGGGGGGAAGGGGATGAACCCTGGAATGTCTTAGAGGAGAAGGATGACGCTGTGGTGTGACTCCTGCTTTTTCATTTTCTAGAAATCATGAGCACCCAGTGGAGTCACTGAACACTTTCTTCACCATCTGAAAAGAGTTAAGAAGTCCTTCTTTCTGTGATTATTCAGATGGTCCCTGCACACTTGGAATTTATGAAACAGGGACCCTAAGCAAAGATGCTGCACAGAGCCAGCCTCGTCTTAATCAGCATACAGATCTAGCAAGATCAAAAGCAGGGACCACATTCCTTTGCCTCCCCCTAAATTTAAGTGTAACTAACTTTCACACACAGAGAACAGTTCCTCTATGTTCCCCATAGACGGATTCTCAATTTCCATGGCTTAACCTCATTATTGAGACGCAGTTCAACAGTCTCCACTCAGTAATAGTTGAGTGAATAATAGCTACCAATCAACTTGATTTCATTGACATTTATGGAATTTTCCACCCAACAACAGCAGTTACTAAATAGACCAGACTCTGGATTAAGAAATCTTAACAGGAAAAAAAAAGTATTAGAATTTCTAAGAAGGGAAGGACATCACAGCCACAGAAAGTGTCACTCCTGACACTTGGTATCAAATAAGAGATCAACAACAGAAAGGTCTCTGGGGAAATTTTCTTCAAACAGTCAAAAAATAAACAGCATCATAAAAAGCTTATAGGCCAAAAAAGAAGAATAAATCAAAAAGGAATTTTTAAAAAATACTTTTACTATAGGGAAATAAAATACAACACACAAAAAGTTTGTTGGGTATTGCTAAACAAATACTTGGGACAGTTTATGATATCAAATGACTATATTAGAAAAGGGAAAAGTCGAAAGTTTATGAAATCAATTTTCTACTAAGTTTTATCAATTTATTAATAATAAATATTATTTATTATGATATGCAAAATATAAATAGATAAAATGATAAATAATAAACATAAAAATAATAAGTAATAAATATTCATGATCAAAAGAGAAAACAAAACAAAAATTTAAAAAAAAATCAATGGACAAATTAATATTCATAGCTAGCTTAATCAGAATCTCAGTATTTCCTGCTCTCTTTGCTAGTGTAATGCCAATATCTATCAATTTATCTATATCTATCTACCTATCTTTCTTCCTTCCTTCCTCTCTCTCTCTCTCTCTCTCTCTGTCTTGCTCTCTCTCTGTTTCTTTCTGTCTCTCTTTTGTTCTTTCAGAAGTCTATGTGCTGATTGTAGAATTCATGCAGATACTGGAGAGATTGTCTAGCAGTTAAAGGTGCATGCTGTTCCTGCAGATGGTCCACACACTCAGTTTTCCAGCACCCATCTCAGGATGCTCACAACTATCTATAACTTCAGCTATAGGGGATCTGACACTTTGTTCTGGCATCTGTGAGCTTTTGCACTCATGTACACACACTCACACACACACACACACACACACACACTCACATAGAGATAGAGATTAACAAATTTAAAGAGTTATAGTTATATGCAAAACAGTGAAATTTTTGACTTTTAATAGTTTTTAATCTTTAAAATTCACACATGAAATCAAAGAACCCATGATGCACAAAACCTGTGAAATGAAACCAAACAAGATAACTAACATTAACTAATTTCCAGTGTCAATATAAAGCTATAATAATCGAGCCAGTATGATACTAATTTAAACAGATAATCTGTAAGTTTATATATCCTCTTTTTTGTCATGGATTCCATATTTGTAAATTCTTCTATTTGCTAAAATTCACAAAGGAAATAATGAAGGTTCTTTTTCCATTTTATTTAGTGCCCGCACACACATGCACGCATGTGTGTATCTGTGTGTGTGTGTGTGTGTGTGTATGTGTGTGTGTGTGTGTAGTATGTGTATGTATGCTTGTATGGAGAGAGACATGTGTGTATATGTGGAGGTACATGTGGATATGTGTGCATGGAAGCCACAGGTTAGCACCTGTGTCTTCCAGATGTCTCCCCATTCTATATATTAGGTAAGATCTGTCATTGAATTTGAAGTTCACAACTCAGCTAGTTGAGTCATCCAGTTTGCTCATTGGATTCCCCCATCTATGCCCCTAAGTTCTGGCATTACAAGTGGACCACCATGCTCCTATCTTCAAGCTTGCTAAGCAGCTTAACCACTGAGCCATTTCCCTCGATCAGAATTTTGACTGTTCATTATCTTAACTTCACAGGGATATGTCTGTCAAACATTACTCAGTTCTTTAAATGTATGTAGTTTGCTTTATGTCAATAAAAACACTTGGAACATTTCTCAATCAATAAATATGAACACCTGCTATCAATCATATGAACTGAGAGTTTTGCGTTCATTTTTAAAATTTGAAAGCAACAAAATAATGCTACAATACCATCAAACAGCATAAAATTTCCTAGCGTAATTTCAGAGGCTCCACTGATATTCACTAATATTTCTAGTTAGCCAAATGTGTCTGGGTGTCTGCTTTCATGTGGATTCAGCAGAGTGGGTTAAGCCAGAACAGGCTTTGTCTCAGATCTTGTTAAATTTCAGAAATGTTTAGGAGGATAAATTTTCTCCATATATAAAATTTAAAACTGTGTATGTATCATCATTACTGTTCAACCCAAGTATTTATCAGAGAAAGATATTGGTTTTGAAAGCAATGTAGAATAATGAAATTGGACACTCTTATACTTGTCAGCCAGACATCATTAGGAACCGAGACATAGCTCAATATATAATGGATGATACAGATAGGTATACATTAGATAATATAAATATATATAGAGAGAAATCATTATAAACACAGACAATATAAATATATACACTCATAGGTAGACAGCATTATAGACCCATATTAAACACAACTAGTATACATGTGTGATTTCTTAGCTCTGTTCTTATGAGATCCTTAGCACACACATAGAGAGAGGACTTAGTTACTAACAGTATTCTCCAATAAGAAAAAACAATTTCATTGGAGAAATGGCTGATTCTAGAGATGCACAGAGTAAAGTCCATATTCCTCAAACCATAATGATGGAAAGCAAATGACAGGGGTCTGCTAAAGGGATACAGGACACAACCTGAAAGAGATGTCAACAGCTAAAGCTGGAAACTGTGAGCAATACAAGAAATAGCATAGTACTGGCTTATAACCCAACAACAAAAGTGAGCATACCAGTAGATGCATACTAATGTAAATATATAATTGAACACATAAATGAGGATATACTTTCCTTGAAAAATTCAAAACAATATAGGTATGCATTCCCTTATGCAGAGAATGTAGGGTAAATGATTATCTAACCTTAAATATTGGCAAAAATTTAGAAACTCACTCCCAAGAAGAGCAAATACAGGAAAAAAAAATGGTTCACAATGAAAAACTCTGGTGGAAAAGTGCTCCACATGTCCTTGATGCAATATGATAAGATGGGGCCTTTCAATTCTGTTATATTCTCCAAAATTAATAACTCGAGTCTGTGAAGGAAGAAAGCATCCTAGAATCCAGCCACAGACCATCATACAAAATACCTGACAATTGCTCTTTACCAGTGACAGAATCATCATAAAAAGACTAAGGCTCTGACGTGGGCCAGAGGAGATTGTGAAGGTGTGAAACATGGGCGAGATGCAATTTTTTAGGTGAGAGTTTGAATCGGAAAAGTCGACAAGAAAGATGCAGCTGATGAGAGTTAGATGTGATGTCAGCAGTGATGTCAGCAGAAACGCCCTGGCTACAGCCTTTGTTTTAACAAATGAACAAGGACACGGCTATTCACATCAGGAGCCTGAGCAATGGCCATGCAGAACAGCACATTCTGCATGCTACCATTTTCAGTAAAGTTACTTCAAAATATCTTTCAAATTTTATCTTAAAACATGTCCGCCTCAGTTGAGTGCCCTAAACAGAGCACTTAAATCACCCCTTCAAGGCTCAGGAAATACAGTGGGAGAGGAAAGAGAAAGAACATCAGAGGCAGAAAAAGGGAAGGAGGGCTATAGAGTACCATCTTCTGAGCATAACACACCCATTCAGTCATGACTTCACGCTATCAGCCGTTACCAAATCTTGGTCTGTGCATTATGGAATGTATAGCCAGTCAGTCATGCATAAAAGAATGGTGTATGGATCAACTATTGGCTACTGGTAGATTCTAGAGGAGGGTTCTTTTCATTTTGTACCCGCCAGTAAACCCACCAGGCTTCATTCCCAGTGGTAATGGGTATGACTGGATGTCTTCATTACTCATACTCATTCAGACAGCTGATTAAACGATGTGAGTGAGAAAACAAACAGAGCCAACGTAAGACCTACAGGAAGGAAGAGGGGTAGCAAGAATGGGAGGAAGATCAGACAGGTTGGGGGGTCAGAATGATCAGACTGCTTTATATCCATATGCATGAAACTGTCAAAAATTAATAGAAAAGTTAAAAGAGAAACAAAAAGGCCAGCCACTCATAAAATTGGTTCAATTAAAACTGTCACAGTAGTGACAGAAGGTTGGCATCCAGAAACTGCTCAACTGGATAAATGGATGCTGAAATTTGGTTCTGTTCCCCGGCATAGAGAACATTCTGCCCAGGAGGTGGTAATACTTGTCTGCTCTGTCCCTAGCCCTAGGACTAAAAGTAGCATCTGCTCCTGAAATGGTGCTGGACACATCTGCTGTCACCTGTCAGAGGAGAGATGATCTAGGACAGACATTTGTCACATCTCTCATGCTAACCTGGCAACCAAGATGTGGGTTTGTTGTTGATGGGTTTCAGCAGATTTGCCAGTCTGGTGGAGGCTAGGGGTGGGTGTTGAACTGGTTGAATCTCTCCTAGTTCAGTATTCTCAACAGCTCAGTATATTTAAATACATAAATGGCTTTCTAAAAAAGGCTTACATGTATTTACATGTTATGTCATCTTTCCCAAGAGCAAAATCTCATGCTTATTCAGTTTGCTGTCTGACACTTAGGCTATCTTTTATGCTGTCTGCATCTCCTATCCAATCCAAACAGACAAGCCACTCACCCAGAGAGATGCTGACAGCAACCAGTTTTACTGCTTTTACCTGGGAAATCCCTACAGTTTTATGTTTTAAAGGAGGAATCTATTTTTTATTGGATATTTTATTGATATTTTAAAGGGTATCAGTTGCCTAGGCCATTAGATGAGATGTCACATATCTCATACCACTTTTAAGGATTACATTGTGATAGGTGTTAAAGAGTGCCCAGACTGCACACATCACTGATCTTCATAGTCCCCTGATCTTCATATTTTTTATCATGGATGCCAGTTCTCCATGTGAAAGGTCTCAGCAGCACAGTAAACAGCATTTGATCAAAAGATGCAGATGCAAGGTCTGTATTAGGGACAAGCCCCTCGGAAAGCAAAATCCAATTTCAAGAGCCAACTTATGCCAGCTAGGTGGCATCAAGGCAAGTTTTACAAGAAGCTCTCGGAGGGTGCGTGGCTCTGCCCCTGCCTGATGCTATGTGCCTGCTTGGATGTGTAAGCATTGCCCTCTACACCATTCTCTTAACTCAACTCATGGTGGCAATCCTTATATTAATGGAGGTAACCTAGACTCAGAAGGGTAAATATCACATCACGTGTTTTGTTTTCAAATGCAGATTACAGATCCTAGCTCTTAGAGAGAGAGAGAGAGAGTGTGTGTGTGTGTGTGTGTGTGTGTGTGAAAGAGAGAGAGAGAGAGAGAGAGAGAGAGAGAGAGAGAGAGATGCTGTAGGTTAGAGGTCATGAAACTAGAAGGGGGACCACAAGAAAAATGAGGGTGGTAACAGATCAAATGTAACATGAGCACAGAAGATTGAGATAGAAGATTACAAAGTGGGTCACAGGGATGGAGAAAAGAGGGGAACATATGATTGTATGCATGCATGAAATCTTCAAAAATATATTTAAAATATTATTATAAAACAGATGTTTGAAAAAATCTCATAATGAAATCTCTTCTACTAAATTAAAAATAAATTAATAATTAAGCAAAACTGCGATGTGTGTGGAAAGGTACTCTCCCCTACCGTTTGCTTTTCTTCTATGCAGTGCCTTTGGCTTGCCACGCCAGTGTGAATTCAGAAATCCACTTAATGTAAAGAGGCTGCTCCTCACTGATACCAACCGCATTCAGAGGAAGTCCATGTACTTAACAGATAGACAGCTCAGGGGGTTGATGACAAGGCCTGGAGTTTTATAGTAAGAGGCAGAGGGAAGGCAACCTTGCTGCCATCTCTCTGAAGAGGTGAGTGCAGTAGATGTCCTGGAGAAGCAGGGGAACCTATCCATGGGGAAGCAGAAAGGAAAAGAACACAAACATCTTACCACATTGTGAGTCAGAGGTACTATAAAAGGTTGTGACCCTAAGGCACACTGTTGGGACATTAGGAAGTAGGAACCAAAGCAAAGATGTAGAGGTCTACATAGAGTCGTTCAGCTGTTGTAGGGATGGTAGAGCCATCGTCACTGACAGCACACTGCCTTTAGGGGCCCTTATTCTAAAGACAGGTGCTAAATAAATAAATAAATAAAATTCTCAAGCTGGGCAGTGGTGGCGCACACCTTTAATCCCAGCATTTGGGAGGCAGAGGCAGGCAGATTTCTGAGTTCGAGGCCAGCCCAGTCTACAGAGTGAGTTCCAGGACAGCCAGGGCTATACAGAGAAACCCTGTTTCGAAAAACCAAATATATATATATATATATGCTGAAGCCATCAATTCTGAAGGTCTTCTCTGGTTGTCATGTCATTTTTCATGGGCTGTCTTTCTTTCACGGTGATTAAGCTCCACGGTGAGCAATGTGTGTTACCTTGAAAGCTCACAGCCCTCTAAGTTGCAACAATTCTGGCTAACAGTTCTTACAAAGTTGGTGTCCAAGTCCTGGGCTAGAGTGTCAAAAGAATTCAAAGAGAATATAGGGATGTGGCTCACTCAGTAGGTAGGCTTGCCCAGCATGCATTAAGCCCTAAGTTCAGTGTCCAGTACTGTATAACCCAAAAAATGTAATCTTGGCATTCAGGAAGTGAGGACCACAGACTCAGATATTCAAGGTCATCTTCAGCTGCAACAAGGTTGAGGTAGCCTGATTTACATGAAGCTTTACCTCAGAGAGACAGAGAGGGAGAAAAAGAAAGATAAATGGAGGTGAAGGAGGAGAAGGGGGAACCCCAACTAGATAGAAGTTTCTTCCTAGATTTTAACCCATCTGCCAGGCATATAAAGATGAGGACTTCCCACCTCCTCACCCTGTGAACTTTGTGGTGTTTACTCAATTCCCTGCTGTTATCAATGGTGACTGTGGACACGATTGATGGGCAAGTGTCTAAGACATAGGAGACATGGCTACCCAAAATAATTCTGGAAAGAGAAAAGCAAGAGCAGAACTCACCAGCTTCCTTGCACTCAATTCCCATGGCTGCCTCTGGCTGACATTTGGCCCATATGTAGCCACTCCCCGTACCCCCTAATCAAAGATCCTAAGACTCAGCACTATCTCCAACCAACATCTCCAAAGACACAGCATCACGGGGCTGTTAGCTCTCAGCTCTTTCCTCTTGCTACAGTAATTTCATCAAAGCTATGACCCTTCAGTGTTTATCTTAATGTTATGGAAATTTAAGTTTTATTTCAGGGAAGTTTTCTTAGATTTCATCTTCAGATATTTGTTCTGGGTGATAATTTCCTGTTTATTCTCTAGGGGAATAAAATTGGGCATGTGTTGGGTTTCATTTGTCTGTTCCTTGTCTATCATTTTCTCTCTAATTTGATTTAATTCTTTCTTTATTTCAACTTAATGCTGTTTGTTTTTATTTCTGCTATCTTGCAACGTATGGCCTTTATTGTGTTTTCAATAGAATCTCTTTTCCCTTCTGTTTAGAATTTCTTCTTCATTCATATGACAGGTTAGCATTTACAGCACACGGAGACACATAGAGAGGCACACACACACACACATGAAAAGAGTCACGTACAGAGAGACACACATGATCAATGCACATCCTCTTTCCTAAGATCTTACAACATATTACATCACCCCCCCACACACTTTTAAAAACCATCATTACGTTTTGTCTTGCACATGTCAGCTCTAAAATGACACTTTTCTGTTTCTGTAATTGTCCACTCTGTGCTCCTTTATCACTATCATGGCTAAAGGAAGCAATATTTTCCTGTACCAGCTTTTTGGTAGAGGCTCACGTGAGGAGAGGACTGGCCATGCTCAGGCTTGAGGAAAGGGCTTTATGTAGCCAAGTTTATCTGTGAGTTTTTCTAGGCTCTGCCATGGAGAAGGGAGAAAGGCAGCTGTGAGGCTTCTCAGAAAACAAAGTTACAGCTATCTTTGAGCATGCCCAAAAATAAAGTTGGCATTTCCTAGTTCTTCTTGTTGCTTTTAGATGCTTTCCAGGAATAAGAGAGGCGAGATACTGAGATGCCACCACCTCGTACTCAGAAGCTTAGTCACCTTCTCTGACCCTCGACCTTCTCCTCTGCTAAATGGGATGAAGTCAGTGCATATGGAATGCCTGGCACACTAGTCACAGTGACCCTGTGCTCACTCACTATAGTCTCAGAGTCTGGACATGTGGAGAGCCAGAGCTGTACATCCCACGGCAAAGCCAAAATTCGTTCATTATTGACTTTCCCAGTTCCCTCTGTCCTGGACATGAATACATAAACATTTCAGATACCGTTGTCTTTAGCTTTGACTCTGGGACATACCTAGCTGGAACTGCTCAGAACCCAACTTGCTGACTTGGAGTGGCTGTAGACTCACTGTTTCTTGGTCTTGGTTTCCTACATGGAATCAGCAGTAAGACTGCTATCCAGCATACTGTTGAGGTGTTGAGTGTGGAATCCATGGTAACCTACCATGGAAGACAGCACAGAGACAGCGCTGTAGAGTTACATGGAGCACTATCTCTGGCTGTGCAGCAAACATACCAATTGACCACCATCCCTCTGGGAATCTGTGGGACACTCATGGTCTTTTCAGTTAAACTGTGTGTGTGTGTGTGTGTGTAAAAAGAGAGTTGGATGAGTGTGTGCAAGCTAGCATGTACATGGATACAGGTTCATATGTGTGCAGATGTATGCAGATGCACCAAGTTGATGTCACATGTCTTTTTCTTAATTGTTCTCCTCTTTATTTCTTGAGGCAGAGTCTCTAGAAAGAGTAATGGGGTTAACTATGCCTGTCTACCTTTTATGTGATTCTAGGGAATCCAAAGTCTCTTCCTTGAAATTATGGACCAAGTGCTTTGTCACTGAGGCATTTATTAATAAAAAACCATATACTGAGTTATTTACTTATAAATTACTTATTTATTGGTTCTCTGATCATTTCCTACACGTATTCAATGCATCGCATTACTCTAATCTCCACTTTTTCTTATCTCTCTCTCACCCCTGTCAACACACCCTCCTTCCTACAAATCTTTACCACATTCATGTCTTTGTGTTTTGTATATTGACCTATTAAGTGTAACTAGGCTCTGTGAATGTGGGTTTGGAACATCTTGGGCTCCCCGGTGGGTATACAACTGAAGACAATGACTCCTTCTTTCTCAGAACCTATCAGTCGCTTATAGATCAGTCAGGAAGTGTAGGGAGCTGTGGACCCCTCTCCCATGAAAGCCCCATTTAAACTCCTTAATGCTAGATTTCTTGGCAAAGTAAGTCTTTCCTCTTCACAGTAATTAAATGCAGGTTCAAAATCCCAACAAATGTATTTCTTGTGGGTTTTTCTTCTTCTTTGACGAATGAAAAAAAAATATATATATATATGTATATATATATATATATATATATATATATATATATAACCACATGATACTGATATATGTGTAAACAGCACAATGGCTAGTCTCACTAATTAATAGAGCCATGACTCTGTGTGTGTGTGTGTGTGTGTGTGTGTGTGTGTGTGTGTGCGCGCGCCATATGGCATAATAGACACACCCGGCGCAGATTCTACCAAACAGAAACTCCTATCCTCTGATTAGGGCCTCCTCCTCCTCCTCACCCCTCCCCACACACCCTCAGTATCCAGTAACTGCCAATCTATTTCCTGCTTCTAAGAGCTCAACTCTGTCAGATTCTAGCCAGATCTCTTCGAGACACTGATTTTTGCATATGTCATCTGATCTCGGATTCTATACCTCACAAAGAAGGAGACTGAGTGCTGTAACGAAGTCAATATGGTTTTTTAGGCAGGCTATCTGGCTAATCGTATCTTGACTACACACCAAACACTAGTTAAGCATTTCAGTTGTTCCCTCTCATCAAACCTACAGTAACAAAGTTGCCTCCAGCAATTTTGTAGGCTAGATAGTTCAATATCTATTTTAAAAGGGGGATCATCAAAGAGCAAAAGCATTAAACCTTGTTCCCAAGACTGTATCCACATTAGCACCTAGGCTGATCTTAGTAAGCGTTGCTCAGTTCTCTAATGCTTGCATGCTACAAACCTCCAAAACTCCAAAGTCTACCTTCAGGGATAAAGCCTACGGTTGATTTGCCTTGTCCTCTGCATGCTTATAGATCAGTATGTATTTCTCTAAAATCAGCCCTGAAATGAATGCCTAAGAAACAGAAATCCATCGGTCACTGCAATGGTTAAGGAAGAACTGCACTCAGAAACCAATGAAGATAGCTGGAAATGGAAAGCCTGAACATACAGCAGAGAAACTGAGCAGGAAGGACAACTAACGGAATCATTTCTCTTCTTAAATATCAAAGCCCCTCATCAAAGGAGCTCAACGTCTCCTTATGCTTCTAGAGCACACTGGACATACAGGACCTCAGAAGAGATACTAGAGAGTCCAGCACTGATAAACACTAAGGCAGAAACCAGTATGTGCCCACTACAGGCTGTTCCGTTTGCTTCCTGTGTAAAAGACAGCACTGTAAACTCTCCATCACCTAGGTGAGGCCGAGAGAAAGAATATAAATCTGTAAAATGTGTTGGAATAATTCGTCAGCCTTCTATCCCTGACCCCTGAAATCCTTCCGATGTATTTCTACACCATCTCTCCTTTCAAAGGACACACCCCCAAGGATCCAGAGGAGAGACAGCTAGAGGTATAGAGAGTCAGGGCTCATATTGATGGTACAAAATTAAGCTATTCAGAAGAAACTTTTAGCAGGGAATTCTTGTGTTGGACTATCCTGCAAATTAAAATTTAACTTTCTTTTAAACCACTGGAGTTAGATGACTATTGGCCACTGTCTTGCCTTTTGTAGTGATGCAAATTGTTTCTAGTTTGTATCTTCAGGATAGTAATTCTCTCCTCTAACTCTACGGACTGCTATCTCTGGGAAACAAAGTGTAACAAAAATTTTAAATAACAAGAGGATCCTATGTTTATAATTTCTATTCCACAGAATATTAAAATATTATAATATTCCACCATCTTATGTTGGAATAGAATTTTCCCTACAAAATGTTTTGCAAATATACAAGACTCAATGAAACTTAGAACTGATGCTGTATTATAATATGTAGACCTTACCATTTGTGTAGGATTTGTTTTTTCTCATTTGGAAAAAAGGAATTCTCCCAACTTTCAATCATACTTTAGGTTCTAAAAAGATTTTTGGTCCTTTGACCCTGCACTTGTGGCTTGATGGACAAAACAGTGTTGCATGAGCTGCCCAGGACTCTGAGCTACAGAAATGGCAACAATACACAGATGTTAAACAAGAGCAGACACCTGAGATCTATCTCCAGTTCTGTTCTCACACTCACTTCAGTGATCTCCCTGCTTATTCTCAGGAAATGTCACATGACAGACATCTTCTCCCAGGCCAATAAAAGAGCCTGGGCTTATATTACATGTCTTCCCACTGGACCTGAGTGGCAGCTCTGTTCCACAGGTGCACAAACCCATGTAAGTGAGTAGAGACTCTCGACCTCAGCTTATTCTGCTATACTTCCTTTACAAGATATTTGGATGATTATAAAACTGCAGATCAAAATTCCCAGCTTCGTGGGATAGTATAAATTTTGATGTTTATTTAATTTGGGTAAGCTCTAATTTCTAATGAGTACATTGTATACTTCATTTTATTTCATTCCTGTTTTACTAAGGAAACTAGACACAGAGACTGGTTAAGTATCTTGCTACAGGTCATAGGGCTCATAAGTTATTTGTACCCTTGGTCTGAAAGCCCTTACCGGTGTGTGGCTATATTCTATGAACCAAACCTTAGTTCTCTTGCCCGTAGGAAGGGTCTAGCAGAGCTGTGGTGTGGGTATTGACCATCTTGACTGAAATCGTTGTCAGAGACAATGAATTAGAAAATGTGGGATTGTACTTTCAGTTTTCAATAGTTCTGAAGTTTTGAAGTCTAATCTCTAACGGCTGTCATTTTTATGTTTCGCCTTTCTCCTGATACATGTACCTGCCCACCATGGAAAAGTAAGATTTCTGTCACCATAGAGAAGGATACATTTAGTGAAAATAAAGGCTTGTGCCAGGATTATGCAAAGGAAGATGATGGAGTCCGGCAGCTGATGCAGAACAGTCTCAGCTGTGGGAGATCCAGTCTCCTCTCTGAGATGCTGTCCTCTCTCATACTTGCCCGGTCTTGCAAGACACAACAGGCAAGCGATACGCTTACTAGATGCTAGATAAAAAACACGATTTTGAAGTAATTTAATAGAGCCTCAATACCATGCTTAGGAGTTTCCCCTGCCTTCAGCAGGTGATACCTTACATACTGGCTCTGAGAGTGGTACCTGAACTGAACTCTGTTGCAAGATACAGCCTTCCATAAGATGCTCTAGGAAAAATGTGACAAGCATTGTCTTCTATAGGCCTCTTTTTATAAGCTTCTCAAAAATAGTCTTAACATGTTTGGACTAGGTTGCAATAATACAAGACTAGCCTGAAGACCAAGGAAACAGAAGGTATAACTCCCAGTTCAATTCCCACAGTCTAAGGATGTCAACGAGCATCAGAGGATGGATGTCCCAGTATGAGAAAAGAAAGTAAAGTCACCTTTCTTCTGCCTTTTTTTCTCTCCAGGCCACCCTTCAAAAGTGTGGATGATGTGCACCCAGGCTGGCAAGTTCACTTTTCCTTCACTTAATTCATTAATGCAAATGTCTTCCAGAAATACCCTTATGGACATTCCTAAGAAACATATTCTTCTGGTTGCTGGATATCTATGAATCCACATCATTTGCACTTAATACCATAATAAATATTAACCCTGTTCACAAGTCTCCCTTCAGGACCACTCCACCATCACAGGTCTACCTCCAAATTCCCTTACATAAGAAAATAGCTTTAAACATAGAAATTTAGAGGGATGGAAATATTTTCCTGGATTCTTAGTGCTCGTAAGAAATGGTGTGTTATTCAATTTTTCCTGATCATTTGATAGAATATCAGCTTCTTAGGTAGGGTCTTTCCATTCCCATTTTGGAAAATCAGACTCCTTCTAACTTGCATAGTCCTGGCTCCATCATCTCTCTCACCTGCTATCCCACAGCTTTTGCAGAGATGGCTCAAGGCCTTACCTCTTCTAAGCAATTTGTGAAGAATAGGGGGTCTAACCTACTTGATGTTAGGAACGTTATTTCTCCAACTCTAAGGACTTTCTCTTTATCCACTTGTATTTTGCCTCTCTGCATTGGATAAATAACGCATATTCATTGAAGGAAAATAAAACAATACAAAGAAGCAAAAAATGTACAAAAGATGGCATAAAGTAAACAAAGCAATAGAGGCAAAATCCCAGTGGATACATTATCATGAAATACTAAAACACTCTTAAATAATCACACAGGACAGGGGGAAAGAAAGGGACGGAATAAAGGGCAAAAAGGAAAAAGAGACTACAAACAAGAAACAGCAGACATAGATGTAATCATCGTGATGATCGCATTAAATGAATGAGAGTGGTCAAGTACACCAATTAATTAAAGTAAGCTATGCACCTGGGAAACCCGGTAACATTCATGTGCTTTCTCCATAAACTCCACTTTTAGCAGGAAATCAGACAGGGCTCATGCAAACAGACAACAAAAGTGCTCTGGGAACAAATGTTGTATTAATCACATTACTTCCTGACAAAGCAGAAGACTTCATTGTGACAAAAATTACTAGAAATGGCCACAAATTGCAAAAAAATGAATGCAACTAAGATGACATAATATCCTGAAATGTGCACACATCTCAAAATCACAGCTTCAAAATATATGGACCCAAAGTTCTCTGGGTGATGTTAAAAATGAACAATCCTACAAAACAAGTGGTGTTTTCAACAGTCTCCTCTCAGTGAATGATAGAACAAACAGGAAGACAGCCTGCAGGGACAAAGACCAAACAAGACTGCTAATCAACCAGACACAACTGAAAACATATTACTTTCTAATGCAAACTTAAAATACATGCCCTTTGAAATCCTGGAAGGTCCTTCAAGCCAGGTCATATCCTAAGGTCATAAGACAAATTTAAAACATTTTAAGTCGTACAAAGTAGATGCTCTGATCATAATGGAATCAAACTGAAAATCATAAACAAAAGAAGAAGTTGAAAAGTCAAAATAAACAAACCAACATGCTACCTAATAATCTACAACTCAAAGAAATATCAAGGACAAATTAACCTAAAGAAAAATACACAACACCTGTAAAATATAAATACGTTAGTATTCAGAGACTATCACAAAAGAGAGTTGAAGTTTTAACAAAGTTCCCACCTTAAGAACCAAAGATAAAATAAGAAAACAGAGAGAATACCAATATAAGATGTCAGTAAATTAGAAGAGAGAAATGTAGAATAAAATCAAAACCATTCCCCTGAAAAGATCAATAAAATTAAAGTTTAAGTACCTAGACAAGTAAAAAAGAGATAGAAAAGATGCAAATTATAACATAAGGCATGAACACATGATCTTGGTACAGGCACCACAGACATCAGAAGGATGAGAGAATATACTAACTCTAAGCACAAATACTAGAAAATGTCAACCAAATAGGCTAAGCCTTATAAGCCACAAATCATCGAAAAAAAACACCCAAGGGAACATTATATAGCCCAAATAATTCTATAACTGCCAAATAAATGAAATTTATATTTTAGAAACAGTGAAAAGCCAAATCCTAGACCTAGTCTCAATGCAAACAATAGCAAGTACTTAGAGAGCATCAGTATCTATTCCACAGAATGTCTTTCAGAAAACAGGAGAATAAATAGCTCCTTAACCCTTTGAGCTCATATCCTGATACTGAAGCCAGATCTGTACCTAAATGGAGACAGAAGAGGCAAGCACATGAACTACATGGTTTTGTGTCAGGTCCTCTGTGTATATGTTATGACTGTTAGCATGTTGTCTTGTGAGGCTCAACAGTGGGAACAGGTACATCTTTGACTCTTGATGTTCTTGGGATTCTTTTCCTCCGATTGGGTTCCATGGTCCAGCCTCTATATGAGGGCTTTTGCCTTCTCTTATTGCATCTTGTTTTGTCATTTGACTTTTCTCTCTTAGAAGCCTGCTCTTTTCTGAAAAGGAAACGGAAGGAGAGTGCATCTGGAGGAGAGGGGAGATGGAGGAAAATGGGAGGAGTTGAGGGAGGGAAACTGTGGTCTGGATGTACTATTAAATTAATTTAAAAATACAACTGTAGACCAATAATTAAAAATATCAAACACTCACTCATGATAAGAATTTTCAGGGCCTGAGAATATATACATATATATATATATATGCCTCAATGATATGAGACCCTGTCCGCAGGGTTTTGTTGTTTTTTCTTTTTGTTGAAGAAAAAACAACAAAATCTAAATGCTACACTCCCAATAAAAGCCAAGAATGTAAAACTAAAGAAAGAAAAACAAGCCAGGCAGTGGTGGCGCACGCCTTTAATCCCAGCACTTGGGAGGCAGAGGAAGGCAGATTTCTAAGTTCGAGGCCAGCCTGGTCTACAGAGTGAGTTCCAGGACAGCCAGGGCTACACAGAGAAACCCTGTCTCGAAAAACCAAAAACCAAAGAAAAAAAAGAAAAACAAGCAACTGTCTTAACCTCATAAAGCAGTGGTTCTCACAGGGGTGGTCTAAGACTGTAGAAAAGTACAGATATGTACAGTCCAATTCATAACTAGCAAAATTATAGGTATGAAGTAGCAACAAAATGATTTTTGTGTTGGGGTTCACCCCAACATGAGGAGCTCTGTTAAAGAGTCGCAGCACCAGAAGGGTTGAGAAGCAGTGTCATAAAGAGCTCTATAAATTACACCGCTGAGGTCACACTACGTGGTCAAGGGATGACCATTTTCTCCCTAAGACTGAAGAAATTATTCATTCTCATCTCACCTGCTCAGCAGTGTGCTTGATTACCAGCCAGTGTTAAGAGAGTGAAAAAAGTAAGACTAGAGGATTCAAAGCAAATTACATAATCTATTTACAATTTTTCTGTGAATAAAAATCACAAGAATGATGCAGAAAAGCACTTCAGATTAATAAATGAATCCAGAATAGTTGCAGAAGCCAACGGAGGTCAATTCACAACAATAATTTTAACTCTTTATGTTAGCAAATGGCAAATGAAAACATATATGTATATAATTGTGTATATATATATATACATATATATAATTGTATATGTACATATACAATATAATTCAAGAAATAAAATAAAATTTAACAAAATTATAACTGTTTAGTCAACGAAATAGGCATTTCTTAATTTCATTTCTGTTGCTATGATAAAATGGGGGAGGTCATTGTCCATCCTTCAGGAGAAATAAGGACAGGATCTCCTGCAGATTGTCACATCTGCATATCAAGAGCAGAGAGCTGCATGCACTCACACTATCTACTGGCTGCTGGCTGGCTTCCTTTGCTCTTATAATGTCAGCTCCCCCACCCCCCCAATAGAACACTGCTTCCCAGTGTGGGCTGGGTTTTTCCACATTGTAACAACCAAGACAATTCCCCACAGACTGGTCTCAAGCCAACTCAGTTTGACATTTCTCAAGACTCTCTTCCCAGGTGGTTCTAGATAGTATCAGGTAGACAGGTAAAACTAATCATTACAGATAAGAATCTATCAAAATTTATGAAGTCTGTATTTTGAAAACTACAAAATACTAGTGAAAGAAATAAAAGACTTGTATATATATATATATATATATATATATATATATATATATATAT
>JADRCH010000089.1:6731808-6768761 GCA_019843965.1 Rhynchomys soricoides
TACACACACATACACATGCACATACTCACACATATGCATCATATACATACACGTGCACATACACATACATATGCATCATATACATATACATTCCACTTAGGAGCAAGAACTCCCAGGTCACTTATTCTCTATGCTTCGACGAGTTGTGGGTCTGTGTTAACCTATATCCTTCTCTGACAAGGTGTGGAAGTTACACCACCCTATGAGTATACGGATAAGAATGCAGTCTGATGCCACTGGCATGTGCTTCTAATCAGTCTCTACATGTCACATAAGGAATTGTGCTTCTTAGATCGATTTCACTGTTGAGTTTATAAACTATAAAATATATGAGGGTGTAAGAAGATGAAATAGGAGATAATATTGCACATAGAAGTTCAATAATAGTATAACTACACTATCCCTACCTGGAAAACTACCCAGGAGTACTATGGAAGGAAAAAAACTCTCCTTGACCTAATCACTAATACAAAGGCTACAGGGGAAACATGAAGTCAGTCATCATTTAGATACCATGTTTCCTGGGCAACATCAGCTCACCTCCTCATCCTTGTACACTCTGCATCAGAACTCAGCCCCATCCCATTAGGGACACTAAGACTCTCTGAAGGGCAATAGTGGGAAGAAGATACTTGGTTCTTCTTCCCATGTGTTCCATAGCACAGGCTCTGCCAAGGTAAAAAGGAGGCTCCATGCTCTCCTGAGAAGGCCACATCTTTGGAATACATTTGGATAGAGGGAAGGAGCAACTCTTTCCTAAATGCACCATACTAAATGCATCAGTGTAGCTGGGTTTTTTCTTTCCTCTGAGATCACCATTCCAGTTTAATAGGCAGATAATTTTCCAGTCATGTTCAGATTGGGGTTACCGAGTGACTATGTTGACAACACATAGATAAGAGTGCTACCAATTCTTCAGAGATCAATTTGGATAACAGGATACATATCATCCCCAAATTAACAGATGCCAAGAATATTTCCACCAGTAATAGAGCCCCAAATCAAGAACTTCATGATTAACTCAATACCAGATGTATCCAATCAAAGACTTGTTTTACAATACCATACACACCTACATGCACTGTGATGCGATCTGTCATATTCACAACCCCATTGCTCTCTCACCACTGCTGATGCCTTTCTTCTCTCTAACCGTGCCCCTCCTACTTTTATGTGTTTTTGTATGTGCTGACCTTATGCAGATAGCCATTTCTGCTGTGTGCTCATCATCATAATAAGCAAGCCATACTCTGTTCCATCCTCTGGCTCCTACAATCTCTCTACCTACTCCCTTTCCCACCATCTTCCCTGGGTCTGGAGGGTGTCATATCAGTGACCTGTTTAAGGCCAAATAGTCAGCGATCACTTTTCTTTTCCTCTTTTGTCTACAGAGAAATTGAACATGGCCTCTGACAAGCACTATTAAAAAGAAGAAGAAGAAAAATGGGCCAAAGAAATGGTTGAAACACTAAGGACCAGATTCACAGAAAGATGTCAAGGAAAGAAGTGGAACAAAAATCTGCCTTGTAAACTTGGGTTCCCCATAATCTAAAGGCCTTGATATGAATACATAGCTGTCATTCCTTGGTCACTCTAAACTCAGGACTCACTTGGAATAAAGTTATTATCTCTGTTATCTAATTAGTTGCCTCTGGTTAAGACAAGCTTCATCTGTGTGATTGGAAATGGATAGACCACAAAGGTTATCATTAGTATTTATCTGGCAGGTGGTTTGAAGCTCATACCTGAAAATAGATTCCAGGAGAATTACTAACACTCCCAAGTTGACACTCGTAAGTATAGAATCCCAGGATCCAGTGCTATCCCAGCTTTAGCCAGAGCCAATGAGAAAGTTGAAAGACAAGTTATCATCACACATACCCAGACACCACCTTTGGAGATCACTTTCCATGGCCTCTTCCCAGTCTTCCTGTGCCCAAGCAAGAAATAAATAAATCTGAATCATAGAACCGATGAGATTCTCAAGTACTGTTCATATGTCCAAATAAACTAATCATACATTGATAGGAGCCCCAGAGATTTAACGTAAGGAAGTCACCACTACTGTTTGTCAGTTCAAAATTTTGAAAAAATGTCTTACTTTTAGGTGATTGAAAGTAAATATGTAGGTGGAGACCTATGGTCTAGTCGCTATACTCAGACAAGGATACAGTGATCACATGAGCCCTTTTCATAAAATATTTGTTTAAAATTTACTCACAGCCAGGCTTCCCTCTTAAATCCACTGACAGGGTCTGAGTTGGTCTCTGTTCTTGGTATTGATACGGCCCCATCTTATTTTACACAAACAGAGGGAAATCAGCATATAGAAATCAAATTTCTTCAAATCTCTTTTGCTCTCTTTTTTAGTTATAAGAAAGTGTTTGATTTAGCTTATGGTTCCAGAGGGTCAGAGTCCATGAGAGTGGAGCAGAGGGATGGTGGCTGCAATGGCTAAAACTCACATCTTGGGCCAAAATGGAGGCAGAAAGCACACTGGGAATGCCATGAGTCTTCTGACCTCAAGCTTCCCCATGGGCATACCTCCTCCAACAAGGACACACCTAATACTTCTCAAACACTTCTATCATCTATGGATTTTAACATACCTCAGGCCATTCTCATTCAAACTATCACATTCTACTCCCTAGCCCCTATAGCCACATCATAACGTAAAATAACTTTAGTCCAACTTCAAAAGTCAGAATATTTCTGTCTCAACACTATTTTAAAGTCTAAAGTCCAAAATCTCTCTAAGCCTCAAAGAAAGCTCTTAATTTCAGCCTCCACAGAAATAAATAAACAAATTACGTACTTCCAACAAACAATAGCACAGAATATCCGTTATTATTCCAAAGGGGAGAGTTGGGGACACAGTGGCAAAATGCTGAACCAAAGCAAGATCAAAACACTGCAGGGTCAACAACAAATACTTCTATGTCCATTGTCAAATGGCCTAGACATTCCACCCTTACAGCTTTTCTGTTATCTCTGATTGGTTCCACTATGTGGCTGTAGCTCTCCTTGAAAGATACCCACAGTTTGGGTATGGCCAGCATCTTGGGGATTCCAGTGCAATCTATGCTTCACATAATTATGTCTCAAAGCCTCCCACCATCTCATGGTCTTCATGAAGGAACTGCCCCACCCTATATTTATTGCCTTGTGTCGATAGCTCTTCTTAACCATACTGGAAGACTCCATAACTATTTTACTCAAGTATCCTTTATGACTAAAGCCAGAACCATGTGGACAACACTGCCAAGTCTGACTTTCCACGTGGGAAGGCGTGTGGCCTTCTTGAATCACATTTGCAGAAAATTGCTTTGTTGTTGCTTTTTAGGAACATAAGTCTTCTAAAGTCTTTTTCTTTCACAAGTTGAAAGCTTAGCTGATTGAGGTATCTTACTCCAGTGGCAGCCATCCCTTTATTCTAGAGTAGATCAGGCCTCTCCTCAATCCCATCTCTCAGCATAAGTCTTGTCTTTAACATTACATTTCCTGGTATCTTTTTCTTTCTTTTCCTTTTTTTTTTCTTTTCTTTGTTTGTTTGTTTTGTTTTGTTTTTTTGCCCAACTTGCTCCTTTTCATGATAGACACATGTGATATTTATTACTAATAACCATGCAACAATGTCAAATATTAAGCTGCCTTAAAATCTCCACCAAAGAAATTAATTCATTGCTTTGAAATGTAGTCTCAGGCAAGGTCTTGAGACAGAGCAGAAGCATTGCTCACTAAGATATCACAAAAATAGTTTCCAGCACAGTGTCTAATATTCTATTCATTTGAAACCTCTTGAGCTGGATCTCCACAGTCTGCATAGCTCTCAGCACTACTATCTTTTAATATCCTCATAGTATGGCCCATTAAGCTCTGCTTACAGGGTTCTGTAAATGTAACTTTTATTCTCCTGATGTAATCATAGTCTCAGAGGCTTACTGCTAAATAAGATCACCCCTTCCTAGTTTTTTTCATATTTCTGGCTGGCTGGTCCAACTCAGCTGTTCTGGCTCAATCTCCTGTACAAGCTGGCTGATTCAATCTGGCTTCTCTCAGCTTCTCACGGAATTGCTCAGCTTGGTCTCAAACTAACTCTGGCAACCTGTTCTAATCTTCTGGCTCCTTATTCTCTGGCTTCACCTGCCTCTGCTGACCTGTACTGAATGGCATGAACTCACTAAGGAACTCAACTCCACTGCACTGCACTCCCAACTGGAGCGCTCTCTCTCTCTCTCTCTCTCTCTCTCTCTCTCTCTCCCCCCTCCCATGCTTGCTGCTTTTAAATAGATTCTCTTTCTTGTGCTGTTTTTGTGACATATGGGTGTATCTATGAGCCAATGGGGGGCCATTCTCATTCAAACCACACAGACTGCTTCACTCTCTAGGTTGACTGAGGGAAGCCCACCTGCTTTGTTGGGCAGAACCTTTCCAAGGAGGTGTCATCTCCTGTTTTCTCTACTCTTATCTAGGAAATGTACCTGTGCCAATAGCATGAGGTGTTTTCCATGTCTTCTAGTGGTTCCAATGTTGTGCTTCCAGGACTGTTCTCCTTATGATTCCTTGTACTCTCACATGAATCGGGGGATGTTTTCTCCAGTTATGTGGAGTTATTCCTGCTATTAAAAGTTATCCATGTTACACTGAGGTCTAAATATCCTATTTATATTCAATGGTGTTTTATTTTTCTAAACTATGAGTCATTCCAGCACTTGGCATATAAATTTATGTCATTCTGATTTCCTTCAAGTACCTTGAAATACGTTTTGCTTATTTCTTCCTTCTTATCTTACAAATGTGATGGTTTTCTTTCTTATATCTCATTGGCATATCTCTTTTTAAAGTGGTATTTATTCATGTTGTTTTAAAAAATTTTTTCTAAGAAATATTTAATAAAAATAGTAACAAATGTGATTTTTAAACATTAAAAATTCTGAAAATAAGATAATTAAAATTACTGCATTTTACCTGATATTGTTATAAAATATGATTCAAGTCACAATTTAGGATAATTATTATTTAAATGTAATAAAAATTATCATACTTTGACTTCCTCTGAAACATAACCTTCCATTGTAGAGCAAAGGATAAGTCATAGAATGTTCTAAAGGAAGGTGAAACATTCTTTCCTACATGGCAGCTCACTAAACTCAGGAAAGAAAAACAACTCCAAGGTTTCAGCAAGTCCCTGAAACTAGGTCTGACTAGGGCCCTCTTTTACCCAGCATATGTAAGCAAGGAGTGCTGAGCGGCACTTTCAGACAAGCTGAGCTACCTGGAAGAGGCCCAGAACTACAGACCATTAGGAAGAAGCAGACAACAGTTAGGCTGCCTAGAAATGACACTCTTCCACCTGTTCAACCACCTGCAGGTTGTATAGTGCACCAAGTTTCCAGGTTGGGAGAGTTGTCAGCCATGCTTTATTTTTGGTGATACAGCTATCTTTTAGTTACTTCTGCTTCTGTATGTATTGTCTCATTTATTTTTATAAAAGTAACCCCAATAAAAGCCATTGTTTACTTTGTGGTAACCTTACTTTGGCCTTCTATCAGTTCACATTCTTAATGATGGTGTTTACTAAATTCTTTCTCCTCTGACTACAACATCTTTTGTAATTCTCATCTAGTGGTCATCAGTTCCCTTGATTTATCTTTATCATGGAAGGTCTTTATGTCTTCTACTTCGAAGAAGAGCATTGCCGGGTACAACAGTCTCAACTGAAGTTATCTTCTTTCAAGACATGAAACACATCTTTCCCCTGGCTTTTGGAGTCACTTCTGAGAAGTCTGCTGTTAGTCTAATGTATTTGTGTTAACTGTTATCTGCCATTTTCTTTGCAGACTGTAATATTCTTATTTTACCTGTACTTCTAGTGACTTAACTGTAACATCTAGTTCCATGGTCATGAATTTTCTCCTCGTGCTTTTTCACTTTTCCTTTGTTCATTTTGTCTGACACCAACAATTCAAAAATATCTGCCTTTCAGCTGTTACTTCTGTTTGATCTAATCTGCTCTTGGGATGGCTGGCTAATGTTGATTATTGACCTTCAGGGCTTTTAGTGTCCCGTGTGGTTTCTATCAGATTCTTCTTCAGATTGCCTTCTTCCATTCATTTCAGGGATATTTTTTCTTTCTCCTTGAATTCTATGTCAATAATTGTTCATCTGTTGCAATGGGTATCTTTTATGATATTATGTTACCAGCTCCTTAGTCACTTTCTCTTGATAATGTCTTGAAAGGTGTTAGTGCTGGCTTTTGATCACAGAACAAACATCCTTACTCTTGTCAAAATCTCCAAGTCTAAACTTCCACCATAGTTTATCTCACATGACCCTGACCTGGCTGAACTACAATTAGAAAATGGTAAGTGGTAGGCTGCTCTCGTGCAGAGGCCAGGTGTTGTGGAGGATTAGACTGAGCAAATCGCCTTTTTTGTTTTGTATTCGCCCCATACTAGCTCCGTAACTATGAAAAAAACTCAAAAAGCTTCTCACCTCAAACTTATTTCTTGCCTTCTGCAACGCTCTGTTAGAACAGTTCTAAACGAAATTTCCACTTTTCACCTCTTAGCTGGAAATCAGCAAGTGAATGTCATTAGGGGATACCAAGAGCTGCTGTTCCGCAAAACCCTTTGCACATCCAGTCAATTTGTTTTCTGTCAGGAGGACATTTAATCGATATCTGTCTGATCCGCTTACACATGTATCATCCAAAAGTCGTTCGGAAAGAACCACTGCGTCCCCAGGAAGCCTTTGTACATCTGTTTATAGAGATATATAAGAGATGCTATAAATCTTCTTATACCAAGATGATGACCACTCAAATCCCACATATATCAAAAGCTTAGAGAATCATGAGATTTAAGAATGTTCTAAATATAGCAGAGCACGGTGAAGATTCTCCCATGGCTCCTCAGTACGAACTACGACACATTGTCTTAGTTTTTTACAGAAGCAAGGACAGTTTTTAGAGTGACAAAGTGAAGTAAATGGCTAATTCTTAATCAAAAAGCTTGCCAAAAATCACCTAATCGTGGTACTTTACATATCACCCCACATGACCAAGAAAGAACTAGGTACTATTATAAAACACACTAGAAAAACTTTAGTTTTGGCATGACATTTGGGTCCCACAGTAATCTACAAATGGATCACTGCTGTGAAAAATCTATTAAATGCTGTACTTAAAAAAGAGAAACATTGAAACAACAACAAAAGCAGAGCTCTTAGATGTCTTTCAAGTCACCTGATAATTTATATTTGCTAACAATTTTCAACCAATCAAGCACTGTAGGATCTTTCATTGTCCTGTAACTTATCTAACCATCACTTTCACCTCACAAAGGTACAGTTATCATTCTCATTTCTACAAAGAAGTATACTCTGCTGCTGAACTGCCAGGAAACAGAAATGCAGGAATCAAAATGTGGGCTGTCTGAGGCCATGATATGCTTCATCACAGTGCTTTGCCCACAAGGCCTACATGGGTCTTCACCAGGTCCTTTGCATGAATATATATGTGTCCGCTGACTATTTTATGGGACTCTTGAGTGTGTGAACCAGTGAGTCTCTGTTTCTCGTGCCTGCTCTTGGGGCTCTTTTCCTTCTGTCAGGTTGCCTTGTCCAGCCTTTGTTTTCATATTCCAATTACATTTATTTTGTCATGTTTTGAGTTTTGTCTCTTAGAAGTTTATTCTTTTCTAATGAAAGACAGAAAGGGAGTAGATCTAGAGGGGAGGGAAAGAGGGGAGCAATGGGGAGGAGTAGATTGAGGGAAAATGATAATCAGGATATATTATATGGGAAAGAATCTATTTTCAATAAACGGAAACAAGCAAACAAAAACAGCCTACAAATCTGCCAAGTCACTCCTCTTTTAAGCAAATGACATTTTTTTCTCCTATAAAGAACCCAGAAAGAAAACATGTTACAAAATCCAAGCACATGCCCTGTCCTGCCATAGTGGTGATCGGGAATGAGTCCGTTATTCGGTAGTATAAAAAGCAGGTCTCTTAACATCTTGGAGTCCACTACACTGTTTCCTCTGACTCAACACCATAAATGAATGGATTATGTAGTGTCTTAATTTCTTTGTGGTTGTTGTGATATAAAACACTTTGACAAAATCAACTTATGGGGGAAAGGTTTATTTTATCTTACTTTCTTCAGGTTGTAATCCATCACAGTGCAGGAGTCCATTATGGTGCAGAAGTCCATCACGGTGCAGGAGTCAAGTCACCCAGAACTTGAAGCAGTCAATCATACTTCATCCCCATATCTTCCATCCTAGAAGAAGAGATCAGTGAATGCCTGCATACTCAGCTTGCCTTTCCCACTCTAGTGTGGTCCAGAATTCCCTGTGTAGAAAATGGTGCCATTCACAGTGGACTGGTCTTTCTACCTCAATACATTTATGATGTTCTCCTAAAAATATGCCCAGAGGCCAATCTCAGAGTAGTCTCATTTTTGTCAAATTGGCAATCAATGCTAATCGTAACGATTCTCCCCATAGGTCAGTAAAGAAAGTTATGTGAGCAGAGTACAATTGATATCCAACAAAACTGGCTTCTTCCTTCTTTTTTTTTTTAAAGATGTATTTGTTTATTTATTTATTTTATGTATATGAACAATGCTGTCACTGACATATTAGAAGAGGGCATCCGATCCCATTACAGATGGAGCCACCATGTGGTTACTAGGAATTGAACTCAGGACCTCTGGAAGAGCAGTCAGTGCTCTTAACTGCTGAGCCATCTTCTTCCTTCTTACATTCCCAACTCAGAGGTCCCAGGCAAGTTATCATCCACATGGGCCCCAACACAGGATCTTAATGTCCCAGCCATATGCAACAAATGGGTAAAAAATGTGCTTAAGTATTTGAAGAAATCATGTATAGAAAGTCCTTGCAGCACATCAAGAGATAGACAACCTGTTCTATAAATGTTACTAGTGGTCAGCATTGTCATCAAGTGTATTAGTACACAAGAAAATATTTCTCAGAGCCTCTGAAGGGAGACCACATGCATACTACTTGGAGGTGAGTCAGCTCCCACATACATCCCTCAGACTCCAGGCCAGTTTGCAATAGAGGACTTTCCTCTAAGGAGACCATCTCTAAAGAGGCCAAAGCTTCTGTCAATGTTGCTCCTAAGAGCACGTTTTTGTGGCTGAGGTGGCTATTCTGCTTCCATGCAGTGCATGCCATATTCCACAACACTTGTGTGAAACAAACCAGTGTGGCCCTTGATACTGAGCACAGAGTCCTGAACCCCATGCTGGCTCATTATGCCAGACTCCTATCAGCTCTTTACACTGTTGGTGCCCTGATATATTAACTTAAGACCCCATAAAGTAGTGGAAGGCACTCTCTGGGGAAACCACAAAAGGCTGATCCTCGGAATCCTCTGCACAATTAAACACCAGAGAATTGCTTGGAACTAGGTAGAAGTTAGCCACAGTGACTGTTTACATGACATATCACAGAAGTGCCCTCTCATTAGCAAACATGTGTACCTTCATTCTTTGGCCACAAAGGAACCAGGCTAAAAAGGGTTTCACTGTCATTGTCTATGTTGTTGGGTGGTGTTGGTGGTGGTTGGTTGGTTGTTTTTGTTGGGTTTTGGGGAGTTGGTATTATTTTGTTTAGAATGCTGTAAGATGGCTTGACATTTTGTTTTGTCTTATTTTTACTCATGTCTAAGTACAATGTCTACTTCAATTAGTGCCCTTACAAAGCCCTTCTCCAAACCTACATGGAACTGCAATGTTCCAGGTCCTCTATACAGCAGATTTGCTTATGTTAACTCTCAGCCATTCTTCTCCCAAATGTGTTAAGTGCCATTGTACCACCTGCCTTACTAGGTTACAATGAGGCTAGCAAGTGGCTTGGCACAGAAGGAAAGTGAGAAGAGAGAAGCAGGGTTCATACTTATGTCCTTCATCTCAACCACAGGCCAAGTGGCTACCTAATTACTAATAGGAATGGCTCAATAACACCTTACAGATCTGACTGTGACTAAGAAGAGCATCTGTAGACCCCATGGGCATGGAGTCTACATGAAATGACAGTAAGATAATTCAATAGATGTCTGGAGGATGAGGTTTGAGTTCCTCATTTTGTGACTTTCATGGTGGCTGACCCATAATTTTGAATATTTAGTCAGACTAATAGTTGCTTTCTGGTACCCTTTCCTTTCTCTCTGGGTGGCTCACTGAAAATGGGAGTCATTATTCTTTACTGTCTGCTATGCTGGATGGGATGAGAAGAGAGGAATGAGGAAGCTGTGTATTTCCCAGCCATGGAAAACACTGCTCTATCATGTTTCTGAAAACCCTAAAGACACTGCTAACAATACCGAGAAGTGCCAATCTGCCTTCAAACTCTGCTCCTGGAGTAAACTCTTCGGTGAAAACGCAACTACTTCCCACCACATTGTCCACTGGCCTTTCCCATAAACCAATCTCTAACCCCCTAGTCTTTCAGAAAGTCCTTTAAGAATTTCACGCTTTCGGCTGACCTTCAAGAAAGTTACCTGCAAAGTAGAGAACAATTTGGGAAAGTGGGGAAGAAAGATTGCCCCCAAGTAGAATGGCATAACGTTTATACCATACCAACAAACTAATAGTGAATTCTAGCGAGTAAGATAGATTTAGTCTCCGGAGCCAAATCAGGTGGGTTACATCATTCTTGCACACTGTCAACATGATGTGAGCATTTATTCATTCAGTAGGTATCTACTGAACCCCAATATTTCCACCTACTGATATGAGAACTATGGACACATGAATAGATATAGACAGTCCCTTTTCTTAAGGAGCTAATAAAAAAGCAGATGTGAAACAAACCAAAAAATTAATTCAGTCTAGCATGTGCTACAGAAGAATCCAACCAGTGTGTGAGTGAAGATAGTAAGCAGTCCCTACTTGATGAGTGAGTCAGGGCAGGTTCCATACATTAAGAGATGGTAAAACCCATGGAATTTGTCTTGTAAGATCAAGGAATTTTTCAGAAGAAGGGACAGGATAGCATTGGGGAGTAGACAGCAGACAGCAGAGGATAAAGTGAGAAGGTGAGGGAGTGTATGTTTGCTGACATGGGTAGTTCTCTCCGGACAGAGTGAATGAGGAATAAATCAAGCTAGCCTGTAACAGTAATTTCTAATGGTGAGCACAGAGACACCTCCAGAATTCCTATAAGCTCTCCATTAAAAGCTATGAATTTCAACCTAAACAACTCTATAAATTTTTTCTTTACTTTTGATTTATGTGTATAAGTGTTTTGCCTGCATGTTTATCTGTGTACCACATGATTGCAATGCCCACAGAGGACAGAAGTGAGCATCAGAGCTCCTGAGACTCGAGTTACACAGGGCTGTAGAGCAGCATGTGGGTGCGGGAAATCAAACTTGGGTCTTCTGGGAGAACCAGGTCTTAGCCATCCTTCTAAGTGGATCTTTTCAAAAATAGAAAATAAAATGTATTTCTTTTAGGGAAGGAGTAGATTTTCCCAGAACAACTGAGCAAACTGCTTATAGCTAACTGAGATCCCAAGTATCTCACTGGGATACAGTGTTTGGTGCAGATGAATGGAGTGGAGGTCTTGCACTAGGGAAGAAAGATGGCAAGAGGATGGTGAAAAGTATCAAGACAGACATCCAGAGCCTCCACAGTGAGAAGCCCCTTCCCCTGCTAACCACTAGCAAGAGTCTAAGAAGAGGTAGAATAAAGAGCCAGATAGATGTATCCTTCTATCAGGGCAGATTCCCTGGAGACTACATAGGGTCTCATGACCTGTCTTCAAAGGATAGAATAACAGCTCAGACATGGAGGCTCAGACGCATGAGGAAGGAGAAAGATGCTAGGTCTTCCATGTGGATATAGCATTTCACCAGCTCTCCAAGTGTCACAGAGCCTCTGCTGACCTATGAGTTATAGGTCCTGTCCTCTGACACATAGGAAACACCAGGATGACAGAAGCTGGTCATGCATTCAATCACATTTCCGCTTCTGTATGAAACCTTACAGGAAATCAAGCCTCTGAGATGGACAAACAACTGTAGCATTAAAACAGACACCAATAAGTGTCTTAAGTAGCTGAGTCATAACCCCAATCACTGTGGGTCTACAGAGAACAGGGAGCATGCTCATATTTCTGACATCTACCATGCTCCTTGTTCTCCAGACTGAGCCCCAGTAGGCCCCAGCTTCAGAGATGCCTGCTTTCTGTCTGAGAGAACAAGGTGGCTACAATCAGCCCCCTTTCAGCAGTGTTGGCTCCAAGAACAGGTTCATTAAAAACCAATGAAACAACCAACCACAAAGCCTGTCATGATTAAAAGGTCTGCTGAGTTCCTGCAGTTGGTACTGGCATACCAAAGAGGCAGAACCTAGAGGTATGGAAGATTTTTAAAGCCCTTTTCAAATCACATCTGATCAAAATACTTCATCTTAATCAGTCCACTGCCAATTTGAAAACCTGGAATGGCAAAGTGATCTTTAAATATAGGGAGGGGGATTCTCTTTTTTGAAAACCATAAAGATATGTCTAGCAGAATTTTTTTTAACTACTTAAAGCCATAGATTATATTTGACTTTTTCTTTCTGGAACGTCTACAATGAATTTATTTAGTCTTATCCTTCATTCAGAAAATAGGTATTTTCCTTCCTTTAATTTTTCCCCTTTCTTGGCATCATTTCTGAAGGGCTATGTCCCTGTGCTCAGAAGCCCTGTTCAGTTCATCATTCTTAGATATTTTGAACTGCACAGACATGCTAAAAGGACATTGTATGGTCACTCTGGGAACAGGTAAGAGAGATACCAGCTATGATATTCCTCTTCTGTCGGTTCCTCCAAGCAAGGGAGGGCACCATCTGGTCCAGGACCCCACCCTGTCTTGGACACTCAGTCAGCAGCTCCTGCCTTTCTGTTCTCACAGGCTCAGCCCAGCTGCTCTCCAGACCCTTCTCTCTTACAGCTCAGTGTTGGATCAACTGTCTCTTCATTTGGCTGCATGATTCTTTCTCTGTATATTTTTACCCTCCAGCCTGCTGTGGGGCTGCCAGATCCATCTTCTCAGACTCTAGACTATGTTCATCAACTTCCAGAAGCACCGTCTAAAAAAGCCAGATGAAGACACTCAAAGTTATTTTCTCCCCTTCAAAGAGCTTTGGTTTCTAAGATGTGTGTCCTTAATATTTGATCCTGCATAGGACAGAGCAGGACCCAGAGTGCTCCTTACTGCACACTGCCTCACAGGCTACCCCAGTTTGGCCCCAGACGAGCTTCAGCTCTCATCTTTATGAGAGAAAGGAGTAGAAACCCTTACAGCCTCCTCTATGTGTCCTCTGACTTCCTTCCCACTAGGCGTTGGCTGTGTTCCTCCAGAATTCCTTTTCTTCCAATAAATCACTGTTCTTTCCAATTCCAAGCCTTGGCTCTAGCTAGCCTATCTTGCCAGTTGAAAGTACGCTTTCCATCCCCTTTATCTTTCAAACTCCCATTTGTCACCCACGGTGCAGCTTCACCTCACCCTCCATCACAAATCACTTTACAGTCACCCCATGTTCAGCCTACTGCTACTGCCCTCTTCAGAAATGTATCTGAAACATGTCACTTCCTTTTAAGAAGCCAATGGCTTTCTGACTAATGCTGAACACAGGGTCAGAGTCTAGTCTATAGCAAACTTTGCTTCTTCTCAGAGCAACTCACAGCCTACCCAGAGGCAGGAAAGATGCATGTGCAGAAGATGTTTGTGTTCACACGAGAAAAAAAATATAAATAGCATTGATACAGAATTGTTTAAAGCATCTGTGTGTTACTCGGGAGAAGAAATACCCGTTCAAAAATAAGAGGAAGGAATGAAGATGAATGCTGAGGTGATGACCACTCCTGTGCCCTTCTCTTTGTTAGCTGTCTATTGCTAAGATTTTTCAGAGACGCCATGCAGCCAGTCAACTGTTTCTTGCAGAGACTCTAATATGCTACCTTCAAATCATTGGTCAAATGAGACTTACCCATCAGGTCTTCCCTTTAACATTATGTTTTAAAACTAGAGTTCTTCTCTGAGATATCTCACAGAACCCAACTTATTTAACTGAAACTCTAAAGGTGAGGGAAGGCTTTGAGAGCTAAGTATCAGCTGATAGAAGAGTTAGGAATTAAATCTGAAATGTCCCCCACAGGCTCTTGCTTTGAATGTTTATTCCCTAGCTTGTGGGGCCCTTTTGGACAATTGTGAAGTCTTTAGGAAGTGGGCCCATCGGCTGAAGTAGGTCATGAAGGGCAGACTCTAGAAAGTATGAGCCCTGTCCTTGGATCTAGCTGTTCACAGCTTCCTGGTTCACTGTAGCATGAGGAATCTCCGTACCACGCCAGACACACTACCATCAACTCCATCGCTCCTTCCTTGCCATGGCAGACTATAACTATCTGAAACTATAAGCCAAAGTAAATATTTCCTCTGACAAATTGTTTCTGTCAAGTATTATGCTCATCGTGGTGTTTAAATAACTGATACAAAGAGTATGGTCAGATTGCTTTGGGCTTATAGTTTCAAGGGATCTGTGTGCAAAGAAGGCATGGTGGACTTCATCATGGTGGATACATGTGGTGTGGAGATTCATCACATCATAATGAACCAGAAAGTAAAGAGCACCTGGGTCTGGGAGCAGGGCTAGAAGGTTCAAAGGAAAGAGAACAAGAAAGTGAAAAATGTGTGGCCATTCAAATAGAGTTTCAATAGGGCAGAGTTTCTTGAAAGTAATCCCTGAACTAGAAACTCTTTTCCTACAAATGGAGGGGCCAGTAGAGGAAGCATTTTTCAGGTAGAAAGCTCTCTATCTGTATGTGCCCACATTCTGCAAGCAAGCACCCAGCAAGCTCTCTTAACTGAGGTTTAAAAGCAAGCAAAAGGACTTTTAGAAAAAGAACATGAAAGGGGAACTGAATTCATGTCCACTCTCTGAGGATATCACCAATGGCATACTGAGCATACTCTGATTCCACAGAGCTTCTCAAAGCTAAGCACTACAGACCAGAGATTGAGTGACTAACAACCTTGAAAAAAGTCCAGACAATCTTATGCTAACAATTTTAAAGTCTCATCTCTTGCCTACACTGACCAGGCAGAGTCTAAGACTTCCTTTTGGCGCCTAAGAGACCATTTGTGTCAGGTACCCTTCTTCATAGAAAAGACACAATTCTTACTCCTAGTTTGCTTTCTATTGTGGTGATCAGGACTGTGACCAAGAGCAACTTCAAGAAGAAAGGGTTTGTTTGGCTTGTACTTCTATACCACAGCCCATCACTGAAGGGAACCAAGACAGAATCTCAAGTAGGGAAGGAATGTGGAGGAAGGAACTGAAACAGAGGCCATGAAGAAATACTATTTCCACTCCATGACTTGCTCAACCTTATTTCATACACAACTCATAACCACCTGCAGTGAGCTTAGCTCACCCACATCAACAACTAATCAAGAAAATGCCCTACAGACTTGTTTACATGGCACTCTCTGGTGGAGACATTTTCCAGATGGCTCTAGCTTGTGTCAAGCTAATGAAAAACTGACCAACACAGACAGCTACCAGAGAGTGAGAGAATAGTTAATCACTATATATAAAGAATACTGGATGTGCTGGAGAGATTGCTCAGCGGTTAAGAGCAGTGACTGCTCTTCTAGAGGTCCTGAGTTCAAGTCCCAGCAACCACATGGTGGTTCACAACCATCTGTAATAGGATCTGATGCCCTCTTTTAGTGTGTCAAAAGACAACAATGTATTTACATAAAATAAATAAATAATTTTTTTAAAAAATGCTGGCAATCTGTAATGACTATTCCTGGTGTTGACTATATTTGGAATGAACTACAATCCAGATTTGTAGGACTCACCTGTGATCCAGATCTTGAGGCTGGAAGATACAAGTTTCTGATCTGGATCTTGGCATGTAGATTTTGAGGCATAGTGACTATGAATAGCTTAGGCCCAGGCAAGGTAGTACATGCCTTTAATTACAGGAATCTAAGGCAAGGAGATATCTGAGTTCAAGGTCAGTCTGGGACAAAACAAGTCCCAGATCGAGGCATGGAGGTACACACCTTTAGTCTGGGCCACACTTTCTGCTGGAGACCTACATAAGGACCCTGGAAGAAGGAAGATTTGCTCTTCTTTTCCTGCTTGCATTTACTACCCAGCACATCTGTTGGAATCTACTTCTACAGAAGACCAGCTGAAACAACTGGCCTTGTGGGACTGAACAACTACTAGATTCATTGTTGGGGAGTTGGACTACAGACTCTAAGTCATCATAACGAATTCCCTTACTATATAGAGACTACCCATAAGTTATGTGACCATAGAGAACCCTGACTAATACACAATATAGCTCAAAAACATCAAGAGTAACACAAAGCTAAGCAGATGTCCTCTGTCTGTCATCTAGTATGTCAAAGCACATCTCCATGAATCTTCCATTTCTCTAAGTGTAGAGAAGGGACAACTTGGATTTTAAAATGACTAAAGGAGCTAGAAGAAAGTGAGTTTGTCTAATCATTTGTTTAATCTTCTTTGCCCTGAGTTCATCATCCACCACCAGATGAGGAAAACCAAAGGCTTAGTCTTTCTATACATCTATTCATTTATGCAGTTAACACTTACTGGTTACGATGTGCCATGCTCTAGGCAGTAGCAATCAGTGAGCAAAAATGACACACACCTACCTTCAAACTTATTGGGAATGAGATTCACAGACATACACATAAACAGATTACAAAATATTAGTTATTTGATGTTTACAGACTTGATCTTTCTGTAATTTATGTTCCCATATAACAACACATTCCCCATTCTCTACTTTGTCCCTGTCATTTAGATGGCATCAATTCTCAGATTCTGGGGGTGGGCAGGGAGTTCAGGCTTGGCCAATGGCATTTCAGCTTCACCTGACCAAAGTGGTTGGTTCTGTTTCAGGGTGTATCCAGTCAAGCTCTTCAGAATCAGATGCATGGGGGCAGCTGGAATAGGAGCTGTAAGGTTGCTAGGCTGATGACATATAAGTGTGGAGCTACCTTAAATCCTAAAAGCAATTATCCTTGAACTACCTCATCACATAAGTCAAGTTCCCGTTACTGCTCGGTTTATGTTCACTTGGCTTCCACCTCTCAAGTCAGTTCTACTCAAGGGGAGCATGTCACTGAGAAAACAGCAGCTAGGGAGCTACATTATCTGAGATATCAAAGGCTGATTAATAGTCAGTAGACAACAAGTAGTCTAAGAATTTATAAGGAGATAGAAAAAGGCCCTGAACACTGATTAGCTGCCAAGTAAAGGCTGTGTCATGTTTGTAAGCAATTAGTTACATGAAAACCAGCCTTTCTGCTCTGTCTTATAAGAGAAGCTCTCTTCCCTGTGCCTGCCAACTTACTGTGACTTATAGCTTGTGTGTTTCTTTCCCTCTCCTATCTGTTCAGTTCACCAAAAGGCAATAACCTGATGCAACAGTCTTCCTGGGTCATAAAACTTATCATTTCAAGTGGCCAGCGAGATGAACATTAATCTGTCCACGTGCCAGGATGTTGTTTCTGGTTTAAGATCCTCCAAAGAGCTGATTCACACCAGGCTTCAGAACCTTGGGGATTGAAGAGCCAAAATGATATAGACTGGGGTCTTCTGTGTGTAGTCTTTGATAAACAGAGCACATCTTTCCACCATATGAGCATCACATAAAGCTACTAACATCTGTATAAGGGTCATTAGTGCAGACTGAAAACATATGGATGTCTGATGTCTATCTATACCAGATACTTTCCATGTCAAAGATAGTACGTATACAATATCATCAACGTAAAACATTGCTCTCCTCCTCATCTCTCTCTGTGTCTCTCTCTGTGTCTCTGTCTGTCTCTCTCTCTCTCTCTCTCTCTCTCTCTCTCTCTCTCTCACACACACACACACACACACACACACACAGTGCCCAAGGTGATGCTAGTATTACTATAAATCTCTCCCCCCAGCAGACATGCTCCAGATTATAGCAGAGATACCTGACAATAAATGTTGAGATTGATCTGCTCAGGGGAAAGCAAATACGCGATGCCTTTAGTGGAAAATTCCTCTCTCTGAAATACTGGCTTCCTGGCCAATCAGATGCCAGTTGTGGCACATCAATCTGCATGTTGCCAATGCAAGATAATTCATCTCAGAGAAATAAAGACAAATACCTCTTCAGCACGGGAAGCAAAGAAATGTAGCCAATCCCAGGGCCCCACTGCCAACCAAGTTTGTTTGCAAACTGCTTTGGTCAAAGCAATTCCAAAGGAATTGGCTTTTACTTTCCTTACCATGGAAAGGAAAATTCTTCTAATGAGACAGGCTGGGGATCAAATCTCATTTTATTCCAGCTGACTGATGCCATGGGAAAGAAGCATAGTATGACTTTCAGAGTCTTCCTGTGAAGAATGGGGTTGAAGGCAGTTGCTTCATTGTTTGCCATGTGATTCAGGTGATTCGTGGGTAGAAATCACATAACAGAACCTAGCAAACAGCAAGGGTCCACTAACTGGATTTCAGTCTCTCCTTCCCTTCAACTTCTTTCCTTTTTATGCAGGGCTGAAGGCTCATGCAAACCTTGGATAATTTCAATTCTGTAACAAGCCTGGGTGACCCCTTGAGCTCCGTCACCAAGATCCTGAGGTGATGGCCAAGGAGTTAACTTTTTTTTGTCCACCTCTGGTGAACAGTGCCCAAGGAAAGCCTTTGTGCTATCACAAGAGCATTTGAAATTTGAAATAGTAGCAAAGCATTAGATGTGACAGTTGACCTTGCCATGAGCTCAGACACACCAGCAGTTTTCCCCACAACCTGAATGGGGATTACTTACTCAACAATTTTCTCATTAGCACAAAATTGGGGAAGTCTTTAGATCTCAGGCAACTCAATGCTTAGAATAAGCTTCTAGTCCATCCACCCTTGCATATGACAATGCAGGCTGTGCTCTGCTTAAGGGGGAACTGAAATCCAGACCAGGGTCCACTAGCCAAGCCAAGGACCCTGTCTCTACTTTGAGGAAGATGAATCCTGGCACACACAGCCACACTCAATTTATACAGTATCATTGATGAACCCAGGGCTTTTTCTATATGCTAGGCAAGCACTCTACACAGGCTCCAGGCCTCAGAAGTTTTGAAGTTCTTCACTCATTTGGGCTTGAAGTAAATACTAATTTTTTCAATAGAGAGCTTGTTACCACTGCACACACACACAAAATTCCTATTGCTTTTCCATCTCTGCACTACCTCAAAGCCTTACATACTCTACTCCGTCAGACTGTAATAAATACTTCCTGAGCTGTCTACCTCTATTTGGACTTCTCGCCCCACAACCCAAACAATTCTCCATCCCCTTATATTTACAGTAAGTAGTGTATAACAAACATAGGTCACATCCATATGTTTATTGCTTGTTATTTGTTCTTCATCTGTTGCAAACTCTAAGGGAGCCGTATCTGTTTTATTCACTAATTAGCACTGTGTTTCTACAACATTCCCCGGCATAGATGTCTTCCTTCTGTTTGTTAGAGGATGGGTGGATGGATGGATGGATGGATGAGCAGAAAGATTTGTGGACAAATGGATACTGAGATCACTCTCTCAGAACTATTTCTCAGCTGTTCCTTGTTCACTTCAAAAGCAGCTTGTTCTTGAATGTGAAAGACTTGAGTCCAGCACACCTCTGGGGAACCGTCCCCTCTGTGACTGAGATGAGTTCAGAAACAATTCCATGTTGTGGTAAATAGAAGCAGTGTTAGCAAATTTGCTTTGTAGGCAATAAGGGAGAAACTAGGGAAGGTCTGGAACTACAAGTCTGAGAAGCGACACAATGGTTTCTAACCCATCTACGTCAACATGGTTCAAAATCCAGTGCTCATAAAGAAGCAAGAGAAGCCCAGGATGCCCAGCATGAAGGTGACCTCAAAGGGGAAACTGATAGAGAAGTCTATGAAGCTACTACCTAAGTGTGTGACTGTCTCCTCAGGGATGGATATGGGAAGTCATTGTGGGTTTTACTTACAGAAGCTTAGATCATTCAAATACCTTTACAAAATTGGCTCATTAACCATTCCCTTGTGGAAAGAGAGAAGGCTCATGAGCTCTACATCTCCTGAGGGTACATAAGTAGTACTTAGAAAAGCTGAGGTTTACACAACCTGCATTGTTTGTGATTCTGCAAGTAAATTCAATAAACTCGATGGCTGACCAACATAGACTTGGATGGAAGCTCCTTTTTCTGGTACATTATTACCCTCTATCTGAAGTAAATAGAAATAAGTTCATCAGGAAAAGTTACATGATTGCAACTCAACATCCAGACCATCTCTGTAAGACTGGGATCTCTGTAGACCAGAGAGGCCCTAGCCATGGGCAAAATGAGCTCAGCATTAAAAGTATTACATCATTAAGCCAGAAGTCAAAGTGAAAAGTAGCAGGGTGTCCACATGAAGCTGTTCATGATCCTGACTTTCTTCTAAAAGGAATTGTTGTGACTTAACTGCCACCTTCTAAAACCTCAAAGTCCTCTTCGAGTCCTCTCTGATCCTGAGCCCCTAAGAAGGGGACTCTGTAACGCAGTCTGTCTTTGCCCAGGCATGCCTTGGCAATGCCACTGCTTAACACTCTGAGTGACAATCCAGCTGACCCTGAGGATTCCTAGGCCCCATCCTACCTACCCATTTACCAGAAGGCTTCTTCCCCCAACCTCTTCTGCTTGCTGCCCAGAGCCTCTGTAGCTGTGAATCTGCTCAAGTCTGCAGACAGGACAAGCATAACCTATATCATCCCTGCAGTTTAAAGACAGGAGGTGCAGCTTCTGAACAAACTGCTTCCAGAAAGACAAACACATTGACCATTTCCGATTTTCCCTCCACAACTGCCCTGACTCTGACTTCATGTAAATGTTACAGCTTCATGTGGAGCTACGACATGGCTCAGATGGCAAAGTGCTTGTAGCGTGACCAGGAAGAGCTGAGCTCAGATCCCCAGTACTTGGGGGGAAAAGCTGAGTGTGGTGGTATACATCTATAATCCAAAAACTGTGAGGCTGAGATGGGAAGCATTCTAAAGTTTGCTGCTGAATCAGCCTCAGCTTCAGTGAAAGCTCTTGTATCAAAAACTAAATAAATAAAATGGCAAGAGGCTGAGGAAGGCATTTGGCATCAGTTGTCGACAGGGAGAAGAAGGGATAGTAATCGCGTGTGCACTGACCAAAGCGTTTCCTATTTTGTAGCCATCTTTCCATTCATTCTAGAATCCCTTGTTTCTCCCTCTCCTCCCACCCACACAGGTTTGGCAGGGTCCTCACCAGGAAGGGCTACAGCGCTCTGGCGCTCTTGGATGAAGAGGGGTTTTGCCTCTTTCTTTGCAGCTGTTGAGTACAAATCTCTGCTCTACTCACTTGTCCCCTGTAGGGCATGTGGCAACATGGCTGATGCCCTGGAACAATCGAGAACTGAGGCAGCAGAGCGTGCCGTCTTGACTCCCCTTCCATTTCCCGGCAGCTGTCATGTCCCCTCTCGTGTTCTCGGGAGGTGATGAGCTGTCTGGATCAGCCATCATCTTGCTCTACAACGTAAATCACAGAAGGTTTCTTGCCTGAGAAAAACAATTAAGAAGAAATACCAGGATTACTGTCTGCCACATTTACAAATCTCTCCAGCTCTCATTTTTCTCTCCAACAATTTATGCCTTCCAGTGTCAAGCTGTTCAAATACCTCATCTTTCCAAAATGGACTGGAATTCTTGGCATCACTCGATTCATTTGTTCAAACAAACAAAACAAAAAAGCTACAGGTAGCAACCCACCATAAGAGCCCATCTTGGGGAAAGAGTATTCTTATGTTTTTATATCTTGCTTTTACTTGTCCCTCCAGCATGAAGTCACCCGATCTCTTTCCAATAAAAAAGAAACACAAATTTTAAACTTTCCTAGTTCTATCCATTTGTGGTACATTGTTTGTATCCTTCTCAGACGTGGGTAGAATTGGGTTTGTTGCTAGACCTGTGTTAAGGAGTAAGGCAGCTCTCTTCCCTTTGTAGCAATTATCTAGCACAAAATTTCCATAGTGTTGGTCTGGAACAATATTGTAAATACCCAAAGCAGATGGCTTTCTCACACTCTGCTTCATCCACCCAGGAGCATTACTGCACAGCAACATGGTATTCAGAGGAAAAGAACTGAGAGAAGGGATCACATTGGATAGGCTCCCACTTCCTGTTCTCTCCTGTACCCTCTGAGGTGAGAGAAAACAGAAAGGACACATTGTTCAGTAACAATGTGCTACGGAGATTCAAGCCTTCATAACCAGGTCACTCAACTTCCAAATCTATAAAATGTGGCCCCCAAAGAGTCCACTCTGTCTAGCTCACAAGGTCATTGCAACAATCAAAAGAGTTGTATATTAGCAAACTCACTGGTTCTCCAGGGATTGTGGCTGAGGACGCACATGTAAAGGATGAGCTGAAAATTACTGTTATGCTGGCAAATAGTACATAGACTCCAACTGCAGACAGAACTGTTTCTGGCTTTTCTCTCTCTTCTTCTTGTTGTGGGAGAAATTTTGATTAATATACTTGAAGCAGAAGACCGCTAGCAAGCAGAAAAGAGAAAAATATGCTATTTCCCACAAGGTGGACCCAGGAAACTAGATGGGATAAAGAACTCCATATTGAGGAGTCTGGAGGCTGTCTAAAGATACCGATGCTAATGTTTCTGCTCGTGCATGTTTGGGGTGATGTGATATGAGAATAAGTTCTTATTCTCTTAAATACTTTAGGAAGATATATATGCATTCATATTTGTGTGTGTTTGTGTAAATTGAAGATGATGACTTACATCAAATCAATACAAAATAAAGGCAAGACACACAGACATTAGAACCCAAAGAGAACAGCATGTAAGATGTCAGCTATATACACACACATACACATAAGCACACACACACACTCACACACATGCACAAGTACAAGTTTGGAGATCCACAGGCATCTCGGCAAAAGTCACAGGATGTAAAGACACAAGATGCTTTCATCACTGCTATCTGTATCTTAGGGGAAATAGTACTCTGCTGAATTCCAAGGGTTTTGTGGGCACCTGAGCTAGACTCAGGTTCATTTGCAATGGGCTGTCTTTCTAGCCTAGACTTTGATGCATGTCCTTTGTGAGCCACCACTAGTCATTGCTTGAGATCAGTTGCTGCAGAAATGCCTGCTTGACCTGCTAGAAAGTCTTGCAGATTATAGCCAACTGCATCTGCACATAGCTGCTTGCCAGTGTCTTCCCACTCTCCCAGCATCTTAGACACATTTAATACTCAAGATTCCCTACCAAGGAGCCATTGTTGGTACTAAATGGATGGCAGCCAAGATGGCTTTAGGAAAAGAAAGTTTTTAAAAGATCAACATTCATTAGTTTGGTTCTTCATTAAGTGAAGCACATGTAGTGAAGGGAATAATTAGTGAAGTAAATTGTGGCTTCACAGAGAACCAAGGAGAATCCAGTGAAATGTCCTGACATTCACCAAGAGCAATATGCTCAGTGATCCTGCAACAAGCTGCAATTAGCAAAAGAGGAAACATATGTATGGTTGCTGTGTGTAATTAATCACATGCCTCTCTCACAAGTCTCTCCTGGGTGACACAAGACACGGCCTTGTACTGTGCCTCTGCACACTGTGTGATCTCCATTAGCTCCCAGAACACATTCCTCCCTTGGCTTCCCTGAGAGATTGGTCCTGGATTCTCCACACTTTACTTATGTTTGCCATTGTGGCAAAATACCTGAGGAAAAAACCTTAGGGAAGAATTTATTTGGATTCACAAATTCTAAAGTTCCAGCCTTGAGCACCTGGCTCTGTTACTTTTGGGCCCCTGAGCACTGAGGCAAAACACTATGGCAGGGAACATGTAGTGAATCAAAGTAGCTACCTTCTTAGTGACAGGAGGCCAAAAGAAGGACAAGGAAGACACAAGAGACAAGATATCCCTCTCCAAGACCCACTGCCCAGCAACCTTCTTTCTCCAAAGAGTTCTTGCTACCAATGTTTCCAATGTCCAATAGTCCATTCAATTACTAACCCATCAACTATCAATCCATTAATTGGGTCAGAGCCTTCAAGGCTCAATCACTCCTTGCTTTTAAGCAGGCTGTGTTACAGGTTGTAATAGAGTCTTGGTACTACATCTGGAATTAACTGGAATCCAGCAAATGGAGGGCATACCAGTGAGGGAATTTTTGCTTGGTTTGAAGTGGGTAGATCCAGTTCTAGCCAGGACTTTTGAGGTAGGAAGACAGAGGCCTTTGATCCCAATCTTGAGGTGTGAAGGTAAACCTTTAATCTGTGTCAAGTCTTCTGCTAGAAGCCTATATGAGGACATGGAATATAAGATGGAAGCTTTTGCTCTTTGCCTGATTGCTCTTGTCTTGTAGAAAGTCCATTGCCTTTCTGGCAATAGAACCTGCTTCTTTGAGATTCCAGAATCCACTGAAGACCAGCTGAAACATCCAGCATCTTGGATTGACCAACTTCTGGACTCTTGGATTTTCTGTTTTTAGATAGCCCTTGTTGAATTAGCTGGATTATCTCCTATAAATCATTCAAATAAATTCCCTTTCTATGTGTATATATAGAGAGAAATGTGGATAGCCCTGGGGCTTTTTGTAATCTGCTAATTCTGCCTTCCTGGGAGGGGTTTCAAACAAGGAGTGAGTTACACCTGTGACTTGTGAACCAGTCCCCTAATGAATAAAGGAGCCAATCACTGGGTGCAGAGGAGGGACTTCCAGGTCGGGAGAGGAAGAGAGGAAGCAGGAGAGAGAGGGGGTCTTTTTGGAACGAGGACAGCATGTAGATAAGATGTAGGTGCTAGAGTCTCCTAGTATGTTGGATCCTCAAGGATTCGACAGCAGAAGAATCAGACTTTGATAAGGTTTACAAGATTAGGTTCTAGTTGTTTCACCCAGAGATTGAGTTACCATTGTTTCCCAGGTTCAAGAGAGAAAGGTACAGCAGCAAAGTGTGGGTTTGCCTGATGTGCACCACAGAGGCCATGGGGGCACTGAGGGAATGAAAGCAGGTCAACCATTGCCTGCCAGTGCATGGCTGGCCAGCCTGCTGGGATGAGAGAACCAGGGCCTAGAGCAGGAACATGCTATTTTTTCCTTCTTTTTTAATATTTCCCATGACAGAGAGAGACTCATTCTATAAATTCTGTTTTTCTAAAGAGCCCTGACTAATACAGAGGTCAAGTCACTAACATACAAGCTTCAGGAAGATGTATATCTAAAGTAAAGTACCCCGTGAATAGCAAAATCCTTGAAATTGTATTAAAAACTCACTGTAGTTTCATGTGTACTAAACATATTCCCTTTTATACTTCAAGTCATCTCTATATTAGTACCTAATATGATGTAAATGATATATGAGTAGCTATTATACTGTGTATTTATGGTATATTTATATTGCCATGTTTGGTTTATTTTCAAATTTTTTAACTTTACTCTTCTTTTACATGTATGTATCTTTTAGTTTTATTTTTAATTTTATAAAATTTATCATGAAAATTTGCAAATAAGTATTTTAATTTTCTTTTTAAATTTCTTTTTTGAGAATTTCATACACTTATACAATGAAATGTATTTTATCTATTCTTTATTTTCTCCTTTCAGCTTCTTCCATAGCTCCCATTGGAATTGGTATTCCAATTTCATGGCTTGTTTCTTTATTGCTGATTAAGTTATGTTAATGCTTCCCATAATAGGCATGACTATGGGGGCATCCACTGGAGAATGAGAAATCTAAAAGTACTCACATCCTCCATAAAGAGAGATTCTTCTGGCACCAACAATTACCCATCATCAATAGCTCCTCAGTATGGGATAGGGCCTGGACAACTACTCCATCTATGCTAACATTTTGGCTGATTTTTTGTAAGTCTGTACAGATAACCACAACTGCCATGAGTTCATAATTATGATAGTCATGTTATCAACAGATAGCAGCCCTTCACAGCACTTCCCTCCATCCCCAGCTCTTACATTATTTCTGCCTCCTCTTCCACAACGTTCCCAAGCCTTGGCAGTGATAGGGTTAGTATAAAGGTCCCAGTCTTCATTCTCAGCATTTTGACCAATTATGTATCTAGGAATTGACTGATACTCACTGCAAAAAGGGCTTCTATGAGGAACGTTGAGAGCAGACCAGCTCTATGGGACTAAGCCTAAATATTTAGAAGACGATTTGAAAGCAAAACCATTTATCAAAAAAGCAATAGCAGGCTCTCTCCTAAGGCTCATGACCTTTCTATCTATGAGCTTTTAGGAGGGATTACAGTTTCTGTGGAACCGGTCTCAGATCCAATCAGAAAGTAGTTGGTTACCCCATAAAGTCATGCCACTAATTCACCAGGTGACACTTCTTGCCTAGCAGGTCAGCATTGCTGTACACTGTATTTTACCACTGAGCAATATCCTAGATGTCTTTTCTCTCTTAGTAACCTGCATAATATGTTCCAGAGCTATGAATGATCGCTAGCATAAAGGAAATTTCTCAATTGGATTAAGATTGATTTCTATATATATTGCAGCCAAAGTGTGTGGTGTTTTCCACAATAACTATAGGCCATTGCAATAGACTATATTGTTTTGGAAATCTCTGGGACCTCCCTAACCAATATCTTCTAGGAAGACAGCCCATGCTTTCCTTGTACTGTGATTTCCACTTAATAATCTAAGTCTTCCAGGAGTAACATTGTCCACCCATGTAGGGTAATTCAACTGGAGCTTATTTTTAAAAGATGTACTTCATAATTAGCTTACAAACTAGTGTGTTTCCCTAATGTATTTTCATGCACACTTCATTTTGGTTAATCCACTCATTGCCCCCTTCTCTCCTCCATTCCCTGAATCCATCCTTGCTTAAGCCTTTAATCTCTCTTCCTTCTTTTCAGAAGATTCTAGTATTCCTGATTTCGTTTTAAGTTGGCTGGTGAGACAGTAAGCATCCGTGTGGCCTTTGATACCTTCCCTCTGGGTAACCTCTGTTTCCTTCCATACTCTCATTTCTAAGGCACTGTTGTTTGAATTCATGGTTGTGAAACCTGTAGTCATGGAAGACCATCTATGTTTCTTATCTCCTCATACGTGTATTTTATGCCTCTTGCATCTTTTTTTTTTCCTCTCTTTTTTATCTTTCTCTGGAGTTACTGGGTTTCTCAGTCATGTCTCCACTAAAACCTCTATCAGTTATCTTTCTGGCCTGGAGAGGCATTTAGTAATTATCTGATGGATGAATGTGTTAACAATGGGTACAGCAGTGGGAAGAATCCTCTCTTGTTTGTATGGATTATAATGACCATCAATTCCTGAAGATCTACAGAAGGCCTGAGGGTTTGACATGTTGTTAGGAAGACTTCAGCTGAACAGGGTCAGGGTAAGACTGCATTCTTGAGAAGTAGCATTGGCCTGCTTGCACTAAGTGTATATGAAAACCCTTGAAGAAGGACACCACTTTTTTTCTGGCATTATATTTTCAAGTTTGGCTGCCTAATCAGTTGCTGGCTTTCATGTTGCTGTCTTTGTTGCCTGAAATTGTAGCTCCTACATTCTCTCTGTCACCACCAAGATGGTACGTTCCTCTTACTGTAAAGTAGAGATACCTGTTACTCATGAAGATGAAACCCTGGGCAAGAATAACATGTCTATAGATTTATACTGTGAAGACTTGGGGATGATTTAAATTTAGGAATACATAAAATCTTAGCTATAGGTACTCCAGACCTGAGTTTGGACCCAGAATGTATCTAATTCCTGTGTCATGAGGAATCCCAATAAAATCTTCTAAATGTCTGTCAATGAAATGGCATTCAAAATTCCAAGATTGCTTAGTGTTGCCTTCTGGACAGACAGAAATGTGAGAGCCCATAGCCAGGGGCTCCCTGAAGTAAAAGACATAGAACTACTGGTTTTAATCATTTTGCTCAAGCTCTATTGAGGAGAATCCAATACTTCTGAGGTACAAGTGTGACTGGGGTAGGGCATCTTTTTCACTGTACACTTTTCTGTCCCTCCAGAAGATAACAGAATGAGGTGATGTACAAATTCTAATAGGAAAGGGTTCGTTTTAGAGCCTGAAGCTATTGATAGAAGCTGCGCCTCTACTGTTCTAGTTAAGTAGAAACATACTTTGAGGTGTCATGATGCCCCACTCAATTCCCAAGGTTCTAATATGCAAGGGCTGGCAGTATCTAACACAAAAAGTACCAAGTAGATGAGATGAGACATGAATTACTTGAAATAATAATAATAATAATAATAATAATAATAATAATAATAATAATAACAATAATAATAATACCAGTATCATCTAGACATGCCAGTATCATCTAGACATTGTCTTAGATTCTTGTTTTGATAACATATTTCCAAACATTTCAAGGTACACCTTTCTCTATTGTACTTCACTCCTCTCTGAACAAATGAGACATGGACTCAAATAACCTAATGATCTATAAAGACTGGCTCAGCATGGAAGCTCCTGAACTACCAGCATTCCATCCCTCTGGTCTCAGGTATCACCAAAGGTATCATCACCCCCTCTGCCATTCTGCTCAAATTTAGTTTTACCAGAAGCTGTATCATAACAGTTTCACACCCAGGCACACTTTTCATTGTTAATGCCAAAAGAATAGCAGATCAAAATAAATCCTGGTAAGACCTCCCATCAAACAAAAGGGAGAAAGAAGGAAAAACCTCATTTACTAGATATCTGTATTATTAGGAGTGTAGTAAATGCCATCATAGACTCTGAAGACCAGATATCCATACCAAACCGGAGGCAGTTGCTCTTGTCTCCAGCTCACAGGTGACAAAAATGAAGGCTTGGCCAGGCTAATGACTTTCTCAGAGAAATCTGTTCATGAGAGAAAGGGTAGAATTCAGAATCTCATGCCCATATAAGCCAGTATGATTTCTATTAAAGCAATCACTGATGGCCACTAAGCAGAGAGCTCTATTCTGAGCTAATCTGCATGACTCACTGCAGTTTAAACCTTATCAGTAAGTTGTCCATTTCTTAAGTCTAAAGAAAATGACCCTACAAGAATAGACCAAGCAGAGTGTACCAAGATGCTTTTGCTTCAATTTCTATAAAGGATTTTATTGAATGGTTGGAGATTGCTCCATAAACCTGCATCACCTGTCAGTGTAGCTCCTACAGCAGAAGTTTGGTTAACATCACAGCTGACAGTGGGAGCAAGATAAGGTGCTTTTCCCTGGAGTGATCGACTCAGGAGTGACAGGTGACAGCCTTCTACCCTTTAAGAAGCAGGCTTGCTCATTGTTTCAAAGCAAGCCAGCCAAACCAACATATCTTGTTCTTACTTACTTAGCTAGGAGTCCACTGACTTTTCAGAAATGTACACTGCAAAGGATATGTAATAAGAATGAGAAGACATCAAGCAAAATCATATCTGACTGGATAATTAGAGATAACTCTGGAGGCTGTAAAATGTCCATTATCCTCAGATGTAGGCTCAATGTGCTAAAACAGAAGAACATGACAGTAGAAAGGGATAATGCTCTTGGTTATGAAACTCAGGACTAACTAGTCTAACTAACTAACAATGCCCTACTAGTCTAGTCGGGACTAACTAGTTATAACTAACTAACAATGTTCTACTAGTCTAGTGTGACTAACTAGTCTAACAAAGCCTACTAGTCTACTTGGGACTAACTAGTCTAATTAACTGGCAATGCCCTGCTAGTCTACTCCATACTAACTAGTGTAACTAATAAGCAATGCCCTACTAGTCTTTGAAAGACTCTTCTGCCACCTAAGCTCAGAGAAGCCATCCAGAACATGGTTCACATTGACCGTCTCAACAGGCAGAACTGGTGAGTCACAAACCAACCTTAGCATCCTTCTCAACATAAGAACTAATCTGAGATGGGAAAACACGACCCCCAGTGGTTACCATTTACCTCAGTCAGCTTCCTGGAAAAATTTTGTAAAAAAAATCCAGAATCATAGTAATCATGAAAAGGGCCTGAGAAGGTGGATAAAGTAGAAGTCTAATCTCCTGAAAACTTTGAAATCACTCTTGATGATCCCCCACTTTCTCAGCTTTTGACCAAAGTTATTCCCTGTGTCAGTCTAAAAGACACAAAAGGACAGAATGTTCTAAAGAAAGCCTCTTAAACTTTTTCCACCCACAACCTGAAAACTTTTATGTGATCATTAATACACAAAGCAGTTACATAAAGAATGCATTTACTGATAATAGATCATAAAAATGAAAGCAATTTCTGGTATGCATATAATTTTACCACTTGTTAAAAGCTAAAGCAAATTTGCATACTACTGAGGTGGGTGCTCATTTTTAAATAAAACAGTAAGTGTTGGCTATTTGACCCTGAAAGACTGTCTTAGATACTTCCCAGTGTTGATGGATATTTTTGTTTTATTATGGCCAACGCTGAGAATGCTATTTTGCAGAAATACGTAGCATAAGTAACAAAAATATACTATGGCCATGTACAATTTTTGGAAAATCCTGACTTAATTCCAAGCCAAGATCTCTTTAATAATTTTTATGTGGAAATCAACTCAGAAACTCAAATATTCTAACACAATACAATGTGAAGATACAGTAATGTGATGTTTATATGTTGAAAAATCATTGTTCTGGTTAAAACCTCATGTTTCCTGACAAAATCTTTGTATATGCACAGAATCCATAATTCTCAATGTACAGGACTGTTGAATCTGAGCCAAGGCATTGCAGACACCATTCACTGGTACCTGGTGCCATGGTAACACACACAATGCAAACTGCACTTTGTGTGTGCAGAATCAAGGCTACAGTGAAGTCACGTGATATGAGACACAACACAGGTGTGTGCTGCCAGAAACACTCCAGACTCATTCCATGTTTGATCCTGAACTGACTTTTGGCTACAACATATTTAGGAACATTCTGTTGTTTTCAACTTTCTTTTTTCTTTCTTTGCTCTAGGGTTACAGCCTCCAGTTTAAGACAGTGGATCCTGTGCTGGGGAAGTAACTCTGTCAGGAAGTACCTGCCATGTGAACATGAGGATCTGAGTTCTAGTCCCCAGAGTCCATGTCAAAAATCAAATCAGAAATGGCACTACTGTAACAATAACCTCAGGGTAACAAACAGCAAATGGTTGAAGGCCAGCCCCTGAAGCTCACTGGAGAGTCATCTGAGCTGAAGTGATGAACTTTCCATTCAGGGAGAGACCTTATCTCAGAAATAAAGATGAAGAGCAACTGGGGAAAAATGCCAGACATCAACTGTGGCCCTCCACATGCATACATATATATGTTCACACAACACCCACTCCTCCCCTCCCACACACACATACGGGGACAGGACTTGTATCCTAAACCACTTAGAGCAAGAAGGGAAAACCAGACATAATCATCACAGTAGTTACATTCTCTCAAGATGCTTCTAATCCAGCCGAGAGAGAACGGTAGGTTAGCTTAGTCTTACCCTTGTCAAAAGACTTCTCCATGGTCTCCCAATTTTCTTCTACTCGAGTTTATATCATTTACAAAGTCTTGGTTTTCAAATAACAACTTGAGTAAATACTTAGCTTAGATCGATCTCATTACTGCCTCCTACTACCCCAAAGTCAACAGTTTTCAGACAGAACCATGTGTGCATAGCATTAAAATGCAGCTCTGACCAGTTGCCACTGTTGCTCCCTCCCTGGGGCTGCAAACTCCCTCAGCTCCTTCAGCCCCTTCTCCAACTCCTCCATCTGGGACCTCACACACAGCCCTATGGTTGCTGCAAAGTGACTCTTGGGTATTTCGAACTTTTGGGCTAATAACCACTTATCAGTGAGTACATACCATGTTCATTCTTTTGTGACTGCGTTACCTCACTCAGGATGATATTTCAAGTTCCATCCATTTGCCTGTGAATTTCATGAAGCCATTGTGAGCTGAGTAGTATTTCATTGTGTAAATGTACCACCTTTTCTGTATTCATTCCTCTGTTGAGGGACATCTGGGTTGTTTCCAGTTTCTGACTATTATAAGTATGGCTGCTATGAGCATAGTGGAACATGTGTCTTTATTACATGTTGGAGCATCTTCATGGTGCTGTCCACATACACAGCAGAGGAGGGTCTTGTTAGCCATCAGGGGGAGGAGGCCCTTGGACCTGAGGGTGTTAGATCCCCCAGTATAGGAGAATGCCAAGGAGGGAAGACAAGAGTGGATGGGTGGGTGGGTGGGGGAATAACCCCATAGTGGCAGGGGAGGGGGAGGGAATGGGGAGGTTTCAAAGGGGGGATGTGGAAAGGGGAATCATTTGAAGTGTAAATAAAGTATAAAATAAAAAAAATAAACTTATGACACTCAGAAAAAAAATGCAGCTCTGAAACTGATGGCTGAATTTGTACCAACCCCAACATTCCAACCTGACACTGGGTGTGGCTCACATAGCAGCATGGCTAAGTTTCCATCAACTGCTGGTGATTTCTACACAAAGACACAAGTAGGACTAAGTGAGATATTCAGAAGCCAAAACTAAGTAAACTAGCAGGTTTCTATACACCATTCCCAGCTTTGATGGAAACAGAAGGGTAAAACCATAGATGTTTCCTCAATATTGACTTGCAGTTGGTGACATTAAAGGGGACTGATAGGATGCCCTAACCTTTGCACTGAAGCTATGGTTCATTCACCAAAAGCTATGTACAGTGGAGCATGTAGTTATAGGGTCAACCTCAGGAGCGATGAATGACAGAATTGAGCAAACACATAGCCCCTGGGTAGTGGCCCACATGTTACAGGTTGCCCCAGTGGCTCATGTGTTACAGGTTGCCCCAATAAAGTTCTTGGGTACAATGAAATCCTAGATAGAGAACAAGTGCTTTGGTTCCAGGTGGCATTCACTGGTCCAAAGTAACCCTTTGCATTCTTACCCATTCTTCACAGTATCAAGTTCCCTTTGCACACCAGCTGTAATTCTAGTTATTATCTACAGACTGGGGGCTCTCTGCTTCTCTGCCTTCTGCCTTCTCTTGCTCATGCCAACATGTTTTTTCTCCCCAGTGTTGTTGAGAGGTTCACTAAAGTTGGCCAGCTTTTTCTGAACTGTAGCATCTCTGTAACTCCTACATCCTGTGAGCAAAAGAGAAGGGGAATGTGCAAAAGAGCTTTTTTAAATATCCAAGGAATGTCTGGCATAGTGGCTCACGCCTGTAATCCCAGCACTTGAGAGAGAGGATTGCTATAAATTCAAGGCCAGCTGAGGATACATAGCAAGACTCCGTCTCAAGAAAAGCAGGAAACAAATTGCCAATAATATATGTAAGTCCTGAGAGAGCCAAGATGTTAACAAGGTATTGCCAGGTGGTCTCACTTTGCTCCACTGTGTCATAAGCATAATTTAAAATCAACTATCTTTTAATAACTTGGTGCATTTGTCAATGTTGCTGTGCTGCATGACCAAATCTTGAATATAAAGTAATTTTTTACATTAAGGACAAAAACAACTGAGTCTGAGAAAGCCATGAATAGGGTGAGACTGTACGGCTGACAAGGAAGGCTAAAAGGCACTGGAGGACGAGAAAGGATTTTTCTGCAGTAAAGGAAGCTTTTCCTTTTGTCTGGAAGAAAATGATAGATGTTTTCAAAACTGGAAAAAGGAAGTGGGGCAAGACAGGAAAGCTTAGGAACATCCCAGAAGATGAACCACACGAGGGTGTGTGGAAGACACAACTTAAGATGTACAGTGGTTAAAGTAGTTTAAATGTGTCATTGAACCTGTTTATAATCACAAAATTTTCATAGAATATCTACTCTTAGGAACATAAGAATTGGTTAAGAGAAGAAAGTTTGAATTTTTATCAAAATAATTACTTGTGTTTTCTGCTGTGTTAGCCAGGCTTTTTAAATACTTGATAAACTGAGTCTTAGAAAATTCAGAATAATTTTCAAATATGTTCATTATGGCAATTAATTAAACTTATAATTTGGGAATTTTTTTCTTATTTATCTTGTTTGTCTTATTTTTATTTTCTACCCATTTTCTTTTTATTCTCCTTTTATTATTTAAAACAATTTTTAAATTTAAATATATTTGGATCATATTTTCCACTTTCCCCCAAATCCTATCATATCCCCTTCACTCCTTACCCACCCAACTTTAAGTTGTTTCTCAAAAGACAAACAACCAAACAAAACCCCATGCAACAAAAATTCCACAAACCAAAAAAATAAAATAAAACAGAACCACCCCCCAAAATACTCACCAAACTGAAACCAAATAAAAGCATACCAAACAAACGAACAAAAATTGTAGAGTCCATTGCATGTGGTCAACTACTTTTGATCGTGAGCCTTGTCCTGAATTGGTTGATATACCCAGTGTCACTCCATTGGAGAAAACTGGTGTTTCCTTCCCAGCAGATATAACTGACAGTCCAATTGTTAACCTTTACCCTAGTGGCTAAGTTTACATCCTTCCTTCCTTCCTTCCTTCCTTCCTTCCTTCCTTCCTTTCTTTCTTTTTGAAGTATAAGAAAGTAAAATGTAATAAAACAAAACAAAAACATACATGAGAAAGAGAGAGAGAAAGAGAAAGAGAGAGAGAGAGAATCTTGTGCAGACCCACGGAGGCCCTGAGCATGCTGCCTCCATCTCTATGAGTTCATACGAACTTTGTTCAGTTGATTTAGAGGGCCTTGCTTTTGGGTGTCCTCCTTCTCTGCTGGCTCTTAGATTCTTTCCACCTTCTCTTCCGTTGGGTTCCTGGGTTCTGAGAGGAAGATTTGATGAGGCTTTTCCATTAGAGATAGGTGTTCCAAAGCACTGATCTGTCAGCACAGCAGAACATCATTAGGGGTCATTTTGTCACTACATTAAAAAAAATAGAACAGTATCATTTGGTTTTCTCTTTGGTCCCTGGGCTACATAGTAATGTATACTCAAGCAGCATTAGATATGGGTTCTTTCTTCTGGAAGAGGCCTTAAGTCAAATCGATTATTGGTTGGTTACTCCCACAAGCTGTATACCACAATAACTTTATCACACCTCATAGGCAGGACACCATTGTAGATAATGGGTTTGTGGCTAGTTTGGTGTTTACATTGGTGTAGAGTATTGGTTCCTTTACCAAAGATGCTGGTACATAAAGATGAAGGCTCTGATTGGGCATCAGCTTGACATCTCCATCTTCAGTAAGTTGTGTAGGTGTTGTCTTTAGTAATGGGGCCTTGCTGTCAGTTTGTGAAAAAAGAAACCCATTGTCTTGGCAACACACTGGGTTGTATGGGGATCTCTGTAGCACACCTTTGGCCAATAAATCAATTAGATGTAACTCATGTATAATACTGAAAGCTTCATTTGGTGACAAGAGATGGGTAGCTGGAACTCTGTCGCCCCCATTATTTGGTTATTTAATTTAGATCACCTTCATATATGTATATAACTTAGAAAGTTTCTAGTCTATTAAAAGTTTCCATACTGCCCCTCAAATGCCCTTCATTCTAGCTGCCTATCCCTGTACTCTCTCCCACAATTCCCCTTCCCTTCCCTCTACTCCCAGCTTGGCCCTCCCATTCCAAACCACCCCCTCCACCCATATTCATAACTATATATTCTATTTCCCCTCCCTAGCAAGATTCATCTGTTCCCTCTAGTCCCTTGTGCTATACCTGCCCTCTGAGATTCTATGGACTGTAGGTTTGTTTTCATCAATTTCACAGCTAATATCAACATATAAGTGAATACATACTATCGTCATCTTTCTAAATTTGGGATACTTCACTCTTATTTTAATTTTTTTTAAATTCTGCCCATTTGCCTGCAAATTTTATGATATCATAATTTTAACAGTTGAGTAATACTCTATTGTATAAATGTATCACATGTTTTTTATTCACTCTTCTGTTGAGAGACATCTAGTTTGTTTCCAATTTCTGGCTTAGAACAGCAATGAACAAGTATCTCTATGGTAGGATGAAGCATTCTTTGGGTGCACACCCAAGAGTGGTATAGCTGGATCTTGAGGTAATGCAATAACTATCTTCTTGAGGAACTGCCACAATGATTCCCATAGTAGCTGGACAAGTTTGCAATCCTACCAGCCATGCATGAGTGTTTATTTTACTCCACTTCCTTGCCAGCATGAGCTGCCACTTGTCCTATCGATCTTAACCATTCTGATTGTCCTTACCTATTCACATTCTCCTGTTTACTCCCTACCACCTCTATCGGTACCCCTTCATCTCCTCTCTACCACTGTGGCCCACTGAGTTTATCCAGTGGTGTCCATGGGACCATGGGTATGATGCTATCTAACAGCCTGATGGGCTCACCAGTGAGTATACATCTGAAGATAATGACTCCTCCTACCCAGAATCCATCAATAGCCGTTAGTTCAGGGGCTCTCCTCCAGCCATCATGGCTGGTGACATGTCAAATCTTGTGCAGACCAAGTGCAGACAACCACGGATGCTGTGAGCTCATAATTGCAATGGTTGAATTGTTATGGATATAAGGTATTGGTAGTCATACACATGTGCATGCAAGTATGTACACACACACACAGAGAGGGAGAGAGAGAGAGAGGGAGGGAGAGAGAGGTAGCTAAAGGAAAAGAAACAGAAAAAGACACTTGATACTTAAATTGGCATTAATAGTCATTGTCATTATGCATCTTGTTTTAAAAGTAAAGGTCATGTGATTTTCAAAGGGCGAGGAGAAGAAAAAGGGATTTAATAATCCCCCCATCCAGAAATATAACAGTTAATGCTGTGTATAAGAGTTTGTGCCATTTTTTAGTTGTTTTTTGTGTTCTACACACATACACACACTCATTTACACACATACACACACTCATTTACACACATACACACTCAT
>JADRCH010000089.1:6768771-6782886 GCA_019843965.1 Rhynchomys soricoides
ACATACACACACTCATTTACACACATACACACTCATTTACACACATATACACACTCATTTACACACATACACACACTCATTTACACATACACACTCATTTACACACATACACACACGCTCATTTACACACATACACACACTCATTTATACACATACACACACACTCATTTACACACATACACATTAGCACATACATACTCAGAGGCACATGTGCCCACACACAGGGCACTCATGTGTGCTTTCTAATTTGACAGAACGGTTTCCTTACCCTACTTACTGTTCCCAGCCTCCTCCTTCTCCCAGATATGGAATGAATGCTGTTTGGAGTGAGCACAGAAAGAACACACTGCCTTCTTAACGGCTTCACAGTCTATAAATCCTGACAATGTTTCCTCTACTCATTCTGTTTCTAGTTCAAATAGAATTGGCACATCCAGAAAAAAACACAGCCATATAATAGTTATGACAATGAACATTCTTTTCGTGTTTCTGATTTTAATGAGAGTTTTGTCACTAAGCCCAAAGCTGGCTGTGGATTATAAATGTAAATTTTATAATACTGTCAGCATGTCCATTTTTGAGCATTTGACTGAGATGTTTTATATCAGGAATGGTTGTTATGTTCAGTTAAATGTTTTTGTGGCATCTATCAAGATGTTCATTTGCATTGATATTTTTTCCTCTTGCTATTAAGCAGTTAAACGAAGTTAACTGATTCACTAATATTAATAAATTAATGCAGTCTTAGAATGGCATTTTTTCCGCTAACATAATACTCAATTCTATTTGCTGTGATAATTGTAAATGTCCAAATCACAAATAAAATAGCCATGATACATAGAATCATTTTATGTGCTCTTTGGACTTGCACTATAGCTAATGCTATTTTTAAATGATAATTGGACATATTGTATTCTATATTCATGCTTGAAAGGCCAGGTAGATTTGTTGCCTTCAGGTTCAAATATTTATAAGGGAAACAATCCTTTGACAAATTTCTCAATTTTCATTTCTATATTGAATTTCAGGGTTTTTCTCTCTTGAGGTCTTGCTTGGCCCCTTTGGTCATTTGTGTCTTTTCCTATTTGGAAGTAGAACAGCCATAAGGCCCCCAAGGCCCTATAAGGTGTTTGGTAGAGTCAGCATGCTTTCCCCCACACAGTAACTTGATCTAACAGAGCTTCTTATTCCCTGTGAATCAACTTATCACGAGAAAAGGCTCATTATGGCTCATATGTTAAGACATTTCAATCCATGATCAGTTGACCATAGTGTTTTGAAAAAAAGTGTCATCTCCTCATGGTGAGGTCATTAGTTTAATGGGCAAACCTGGTCCTCTAACAACCTAAGAACAAAAAAGAGACAGGAAGAAGCCACAACCCCACTATCTTCTTCAAAGGGATGTCCTCAGTATGTATAAACCTCTCACTAGCCCTCTTTCTTAAAGTTAAACATAATCCAATAATGCCACATTGGGTGAAAAGTCTTTATCATATGAATCCTTGGTACACAGACCAATGATCCAAAATATAGTGTGCTCTGTGCCTCCCACAGAGGTGGAGCCTCGTTACAATAAATCATTGGTAAGGTTAGGACGTTGTCATTTACAAACAAGAGGGTTAATAAAGTGACTGCATAAATATAGGCAGCCCTGCCTAGTTACAGACCCATTTGCTGGTGCACTGTGCTGCCTCTTCAGAACCTGCTCAGCACAAACGTCCACAGGGAAGGAGCTCAGCCTCCATAAAAGTACAACCCATAAAATCAAGTTCCAAATAAGTCCAGAGTCATTACGTTGATCTCATCTCTGGGTTCTCACGATAAATCATAGTAAAACTAATTTAGATCATAGAACATAAGTAAACATTAATAAGTGGAATATGCAAATGGGGAAATAGAAGGCTGGAGGGCTGAGTCTTGGCATCTTATAAGGAAATCATGTGCTCAGTCCTGGCTCATTAATTATCAGTATGGGCTTTAATTTCCTTACCTTTAATAGCAGTGGAAGAACTCACACAGTGTGAAATGCACTTGCATTCTTTAGGACTCAGAATTGATGAGAGCAGAGGCTGGGGAGATAGCTTAGTCAGCTTATGCCATCATGCAATCAAAAGGACCTGCATTCAGATCCCCACCACACATCAAAGTAGGCGTGGTGACACAAATCTGCAAGCATAGAACTGGCAGGTCGGGGAGGACAGGGAGATTCCCCAGAGCTCACTGTGCATCTAAGTACATAAACGCACGCGCACACACACACACACACACACACACAAACATATACACACACCAAATGTATGCACATCTAAGTACACATATACACACACCATACACGTGTGCATCTAAGTACACAAACACATACAGACACATATATATACACATACATATATTACATACACATGCATATACATCAAAGTACACATACACATACTAACACAACACACATGAATTTCAAGAAGAAAGAGAAGGAGGAGAAGGAGAACAGGAGGAGGAAGAGAAGGAGGAAGAGGAGGAGGAAAGGAGAAGAGGAGAAGGATGAGAAAGAGGAAGAGGAGGAGGAGGAGGAAGACGAAGTGGTGGTGGTGATGCTACCAAAAATTCACAAGGGGAACTTCTCTGAAATAACAGAACCCAACCAAACCTTATATCTCCCTGATGACAAGAGTAAGGTTATAAACCTCCTATCCATGTTCTGTGGATGGAGACTCTGACTTCAGGTATCAGCCAATTGGTATCAAGGGCCCAAATCACAGCTTAACATATCCTGAGTTCTATGACATAAGAGAACCTGAAATCTTTGAAGGACTCTCCACCGCTACATCAGCCTCTTTGTATGATTAGTCTAGTGTAAAAACTTAAGCTAAGAGGACACTGAGTTTTCTAGAGGCCTTTCTTTGGCATTTCAGACATTTGCATGTTTATAGCAATGTCTATTTTTCAGCAGGGAAAATTTTGTCATCCAAGAGGCAGGATGCACTTATTTTTATTTTTTGCAGCTCTCACATTGCTGATGTTGCTAAATACTGTCATTTCCGTTAATGATATTACTCTAAGAGCATCAATTCTAAAATGGCCAATGCTGTTTCCCCTGACATGATCTGTACCCACTGCAGAGCAATGGAAGGAGATATTCTTGACAGCACATCAGAGGAAGACATCTGAAAACATCCCCCAAACATTCAGGTGATGATTCTGTTGATGAGATTCACTAATTAAACACATATGAGACCCACTTGAAATCCAACATCTACTTTTACTTATGCTTAGCTTTGCATATGAAAAAATATTTCCTTACAAATTGAGCTAAGATTCTCCTATCATCTGATATGCTGGGAATTAATTATGCAGCAAAGATTTTTTTGCTCTACCAGGGTTTTCTATGATCCTGAGATATAAGTTTTGTTTATGGCTCTATAAAGACAAGCTGATAGGCTCAGCTTTATTTTTTCCAGTCTCTTCAAGGAGAGGAGAGAGACAGAAAACATCTTTTAAAAAAAGAAAAGGAGCCAGGCAGTGGTGGCACATGCCTTTAATCCCAGCACTCGGGAGGTAGAGGCAGGCGAATTTCTGAGTTCGAGGCCAGCCTGGTCTACAGAGTGAGTTCCAGGACAGCCAGGGCTACACAGAGAAACCCTGTCTCGAAAAACAAAAAAGAAAAGAAAAATGAAAAAAGAAAAAATTAGTCTCTGAGGGCTGAGACCAAACTCTGAACATCAAGTATGTCAACTGTAAGAAGAGTGTTGCCATGAATCCCTGAGAATGGCTGCCTTTAAAAGACAGAGAGAGAAGAAAGGAGAAGGGTCGAGGGGGAAGAGTTAAGTCAGGAAGGAAGGAAAATGAACTGCATCAAACAGCTTAGGCTCCAAAGGAACTTAAAATGGGAGTCTAGCCCATCAGAGGGTACTTCAAGGTAAGCACCATCCACCCATCATGTTTCCTCCTTCTTTGCTGCTCTTGAATGGTGGGAGATAGCACCCTTTCTCCCTGGCCTTCTAACCTTCCCACAGAAATGACCCAGTGCTAGAGATGCCTGGATGGTAAGCATCAGAGGCCCAGTGCTGGCCAGTTTTATGTCAGCTTGACACAAGCTATAATTATCTGAAAGGTTTGGAGCCTCAATTGAAAAAAAAAAATGGCTCCAAACTACGGATCTGTATTCGGGCAAGTCTGCAGGGCATTTTCTTAATTAGTGATTGATAGGAGAGAGCCCAGCCCATTGTGGGTGGGACCACCCTTGGGTTGGTGATCCTGGGTTCTGTAAGAAAGAAGGCTGAATAAGCAAAGCCAAGCAAGCAAGTGAATAAGCAGCAGCTCTCCAGGGCCTCTACATCAGCTCCTGCCTCCAGGTTTCCACCCTGTTTGAGTTCCTGCCCTGACTGCCTTCAATAATGGACCATCATGTGGAAAAACAAGCCAAAAAAAAAAAAAAATCCTTTCCTCTCCAAGTTGCTTTTGGTCATGGTATCTTATCACAGCAACAGTAGCCATAAGACAGAAACGCCCTATGTCCCTGTGACATCACATGATTCTCAAGAAAGGTCTACTGGCTATAAAGGGCACTGAAGCCTGCTGACTCAGCCTTTTTTGTTTGAACTACTCAAAAGTGAGGTGGCAAAAAAGGCAGCCCTTTACTATCAGAATACCTGTGTGCGGGCTCTTCCAAGCCATACTCATAAAACTGATTTCATACAGACTGTCAGATTGTATTTATATATTTAAGAATATATACATATTTTTTATATATGTATAAAACAATGATTAAAATGGAGACATGAATTTGAGAGAAAGCAATGGCAGTATAAGGGAAGGGTTGGAAGAAGAAAAGTAAAGAGAAAAGGATTAATTATATTTTAATTTCTAAAGATTATATATATACATACAAACACATATATATGATGCATATATACATCACATAATACATACGCATCACACGCGTGCACACATGCACACACACACACACACACACACACACACACACACACAGCCCATTCTGTCAGCAAACTTATACTGGAGCCTTAACAACAGCCCAAATGCATCTGATGCGTACAGTGAAATGCTGTTATCCTTCTATGAGCAGTTGATCAGAACATCAACTCAGTCAAGGTCACTTCATCACAAGGAACATCAGTGCCCCCACCCCAAGCTGAATAAATGGCTGCCCAGTTCTTCACCAATTACAACTTTATCTCATTCTAGTCTGCTCCACTCATAAGATTTATCAAGCTAGTCATCCGTAAAATTGTAAAATCAATAGACAACCTCGACTTCCTTAGACATGCACAGACTGTTCATCCAGTCTCAACCCCTACCTTTTCTAAAAGGGCCCTGCTGAGCAGGCTACTACACCATGTACTATTTTCTCTCTCCCACTTGCACAAATACCAAACTTGCCTACTCCAATACTAGCATATCCCATCGTCTAAGGCCACTCTGACACATTATCACCTAGGACTACCCTAGGACTCTGGATTCTCTTCTCTAAGATGGGAATGATTAAATATGCAAGATCCTAAGATGGTTATGAATTAAATAAGATGTGATCGATATGTGAGGGTTCTTGATGCCATTCCTGATACCACCTGAAGGCTCTTGTTATTAATATAACACCATGAACCTAAGCCTTGCTTTACCAAGACCTCTTTTTTAATATTTTATTTTTAATTATGAATATGTGAGAGTAGTTTTATGCACATGAGTCCAGGGGCTCACAGAGGCCAGGGATGTCCATCTTCCAGCCAGTAGTTGTGAGGGGCCAGACATAGGTGCTGGGAACTAAATTGGATCCTCTGAAAGAACATCAAGCACTCTTATTCTTATTTTATATGTGTAGTGTATTGCCTGCATGTATGTCTGAGCAACAGATATGTGCCAGGTGCCCATGAAGGAGGGCATTAGAGCCACAGAACTGGAGTTACAGCTGGTCATAAGCAACCAGACAGGTGCTGGGAATTGAACCTCTGAAAAAGCAGACATTGCTCTTAACCAGTGAGCCATCTCTGCAGCCTCACCAAAGGCCTCTTTGAGAGTGAGTTTGACTCAGGATGGTATTTTCAAGTTCCATCCATTTGCCTACAAAATTCGTGAAGTCATCATTTTTAATAGCTAAGTAGTATTCCATTGTGTAAATGTACCACATTTTCTGTATCCATTCCTCTGTGGAGGGACATCTGGGTTGTTTCCAGCTTCTGGCTATTATAAATATGGCTGCTATGAACATAGTGGAGCACATGTCCTTGTTATATGTTGGAGCATCTTTTAGGTATATGCTCAGGAGTGGTATAGCTGGGTCTTCAGGTAGAACTATTTCTAATTTTCTGAGGAACCAAGAGTGAGTTTGACAGGGCTATCTCTGTCCAGACCTTATGTTTGCATGTTCGCTTTGCACAAAACTCTTTTCTATATATTAAGTGCCTTTTTCCTACAAACAAACACTTCTCCTGTGTAGGCACCAATGACAGTCAAGGATAATTCTACCAAACTCCAATTCATCAAACCAATGAATTTACTAGTTAATCTATAGCCTGGGTAAGGAGTTATTTACAGGAGTAGAGATGGCCTCCTAACAGCCTCCCCACCAAAAAGTTCCTCCTTGTAGCAGCATAGATGGAGTCCCCGTGGCTCCTTGGTACCTCTACCACACGCTGCATACTCTATTACTCTCACAAACACAAGAACACATGTGACTCAGGAAGAATCACACCAAGCAGCAGAAGGCATAGGAGGCAGTGACTTGGATCCTCCTCCTACAAGGAAATGTCAACAGGCCCATGTTGAGGGTCACTCAAGATAGACCCAGCTGCTTTTGATGAAGACAGGAGGGCTGTTCTGCCTGAAGGATAGTGTTCTCCAACACAGCACCATGTAGACTTCTCTGCTGAAAATGCCCCAAATCTCAAGGAGTAGAAAGCTTTGCTCAGGGTTAAAAATGTTCCACGCACTGTCTTGGAGTTCTATTTTTATGGACTTTGCTTCAAAGAAGATGGTTCTTGCCTTGAAGGAACTTATTGTCTCAGGATGTGCCAACTCCCACAGTTGCTGGCACAAAGTAAATGATCAATAAAATATGTACTGATGGATAGACTGAAACCTAAGGACAGCAGGTCCAAAGGCACCCTTGAGAGTACACAAAGCCCTGAGGATGACTAGGAAGAAGCAGGCCAGGAGTCTGATCTAAGGCTGCTCTTGCTGTTTCTGTCCTTGTGGGGGTTCCTGTCTTTGCATCTTTCAACCTAATAAAAGTCGCCATTTACCACTCTCTGGTTTTATGGAAATCTCTTCCAAAGATAATTTTCAAAGCTTTCTCTTTTGAGAAATTTTTAAAAAATACTTCCTCACTTCTCTGCCACCAGACATCACTTCTCACCTCCTAATGGGAAATCCTGTGAGCAGCAAGGAAGCCCTTTTTAGAGATGGCTTTAAGTCGGATATGAACATCTAATTTGTCATAGACAGCAAGCAACCCTTTGGTGTCCTGCTTTTGCTATAGATTTTCAGCAATTCATGGAGTGCAGGGTTTCCTTTCCCCACTAGCAAATACTTAATTTTCTTTGAAAATAATTCTACTTTGATGGCTAAAGAAGTAATTACTTTCCTTAAAACTAATGAGGGTACTCACCCTGGGTGACTCATGGTTACCCTTAGGACTAGAGGGATGAAATATATTCCAGCTGGATAAAGGCATTCAGGCTTGCCACTGCTGTGACCCAATTCACACCATGAAATGTGCCCCCAACTGAGAGACAAAAACAGAGAGACAGAGAGACAGAGACAGAGACAACCTCATTGTCTTTTGCTCAGCTCCTGAACTGTCCCTTAGCTATTTGTACATTCCTCAATGAGCCTCGGAGTTGAGACTGTGAGAGTAGAACCCATGCCATGGCATGTCCCAGGACTGTCATTTACATGAACACATTCAGCTTCCATCTCTACGCTAAGATTGTTTCAATGTAGGATTGTAAGTGACAAAATCAAGATGCAGACATGTATAGTATGTTCTCAGACACATAAGCTCATGCCACAAATCCCCATATGTGGCTATTTGTGTGTCATTGTTGACACAAGAGACTTGTAGATGGATATGAAATAAAGCAGAACTGCTTATGTCCTGTGGTAAGAGGCATGGGAAGGGCTTACAGAGTAGAACAGAGGCTGTTATTGAGGGTCCCTTAATTTATTTGTTTGTTCATTCACTTTACCTCCTGATAGCAGCCCCTCTCTCCTCCAAGTCACCCACATCCAAAAACAGCCCTGCCCATTTGCCCCCTTCCCTCTTCTGAGAAAGGGGAGGCATCCCTCCCACACAAAGCCCCCACTCCCAACCCCAGCACATCAATTCACTGCAGGACTAGGTGCATCCTCTTCCACTGAGGCCAGACAAGGTAGTCTAGTCAGAGGAACGGGATCCCAAGGCTGACAACAGATTCAGGGATAGCCCCACTCCAGTTGTTGGAAGACCCACATGAAGAAGACCAAGCTGCACACCTGCTACATATGTAGCGGGCACTTAGATCCAGTTTGTGTTTGCTCTTTGGTTGGTGGTTCAGTCTCTGGAAGCCCCCAAGTGTGCAGATTAGTTGATTCGGTTGGTCATCTTGGGGAGTCCCACTTCGGATAACCCTGAGTCCTTCCCTGGACACTTCACAAGAATTCCTAAGCTCTATCATATGTTTGGCTGTGGGTCTCTGCATCTGTTTCCATCTGCTGCTGGGTAGAGCCTCTCAGAGGACAGTCTATTGTTTCTTTATATATTTTTGGACATCGTCCTATTTCTTAGAATAAAGCATTGATTTTCTTTTTGTCTTTCTTATTATTTTGTTTGTTTGATTTTTGTTACTAGGGTCTCACTGTGTAACATTTCCTACCTCAAACTCTATATAATAAACCAGGCTGTGGGCCAACAGGCCTCTCCATATACAAGTAGCTCAGAGAGAAAGCTACCTGCCCACTCGGGCTCCAGAGGCAAGGACTGAGGAAAAGCCGGGAGATAAGAGCCTGCCTGCTTCCACCTGTGGCCAGAAACCCTGCCTGGGCCAACAGGCCTCTCCATATACAAGTAGCTCAGGGAGAAAGCTACCCGCCCACTTGTTCTGAGGAGCCAGCAACAGGAGGACTCCAGACGCAGGGTCTGAAGAACAGCTGGAAGAGAGAACTGGTCTCCCAGGAATATTGACATCTGAGCTTGAAGGAAAGACAAGCCACAGTCAAAGAGAGAAAGACCAGCTAACTCCAGAGATAACCAGATGGCAAAAGGCAAGGGCAAGAACACAAGGAACAGAAACCAAGACTACTTGGCTTCAACTGAACCCAGCTCTCCCACCACAGCCAGTCCTGGATACCCCAACACACGAGAAAAGGAAGACTCAGACTTAAAATCACTTATCAAGAGGATGGTAGAAGATTTTAAGAAGGAAATAAATAACCCCCTTAAAGAAATACAAGAGAACACAGGTAAACAACTGGAAGCCCTTAAAGAGGACACACAAAAATCCCTTGAAGAATTACAGGAAAACACAATCAAATGGGCAGAAATACAGGAAAACACAATCAATCAAGTGAACAAAACCATTCAGGAATTAAAAACAGAAATAGAAACAATAAAGAAATCACAAAGGGAGACAACCCTGGAATTAGAGATCATAGGAAAGAAATCAGGAGTCATAGATGCAAGCATCACCAACAGAATACAAGAGATGGAAGAGAGAATCTCAGGTGTGGAAGATACCATAGAAAACATGGACACAACAGTCAAAGAAAACACAAAATGTAAAAAGCTCCTAAACCAAAACATCCAAGATATCCGGGATGCAATGAGAAGACAGAACCTGAGGATACTAGGTATAGAAGACAGTGAAGACTCCCAACTTAAAGGACCAGTAAATGTTTTCAACAAAATTATAGAAGAAAACTTCCCTAACCTAAAGAAAGAAATGAACATAAATATACAAGAAGCCTACAGAACACCAAATAGACTGGACCAGAAAAGAAATTCCTCCTGTCACATTATAATCAAAACACCAAATATACAAAACAAGGAAAGAATATTAAAAGCAGTAAGGGAAAAGGGGCAAGCAAAGTATAAAGGCAGACCTATCAGAATTACACCAGACTTCTCACCAGAGACTATGAAAGCTAGAAGATCCTGGGCAGATCTCATACAGACTCTAAAAGAACACAAATGCCAGCCCAGGCTGCTATACTCAGAAAAACTCTCAATAATCATAGAGGATGAAACCAAAATATTCTATGACAAATCCAAATTTGCACAGTATGTTTCCACAAACCCAGCCCTACAAAGAATAATACATGGGAAATGCCAACGCAAAGAGGGAAACTACACTCAAGAAAAAGAAAAAAAGTAATCTTTCAACAAACTCAAAAGAAGATAGCCACACAAACAATATTAACAACATCAAAAATAACAGGAAATAACAATCACTATTCTTTAATATCTCATAACTTCAATGGTCTCAACTCCACAATAAAAAGACATAGACTGACAGACTGGATCCATAAACAGGACCCAGCATTTTGCTGCATCCAGGAAACGCACCTCCGTATTAAAGACAAACACTACCTCAGAGTAAAGGGCTGGAAAGCTATTTTCCAAGCAAATGGCATCAAGAAACAGGCTGGAGTAGCCATTCTAATATCGGATAAAATTGACTTTCAACAAAAATTCATCAAAAAGGATGAGGAAGGACACTTCTTACTCATCAAAGGAAAAATCTACCAAGAAGAACTCTCAATTCTGAACATCTATGCCCCGAATGCAAGAGCTCCCACTTTCATAAAAAAAAACTCTACTAAAGTTCAAAGCACACATTGCACCTCACAAAATAATAGTGGGAGACTTCAACACCCCACTATCAACAATGGACAGATCTTGGAAACATAAACTAAAGAGAGACACAGTGAAACTAACAGATGCAATGAACCAAATGATAACATATCTATAGAACAGATATCTATAGAACATTTCATCCTGCATCAAAAGAATATACCTTCTTTTCAGCACCTCATGGTACCTTCTCCAAAACTGATCATATAATTGGTCACAAAACAAACCTCAACAGACATAAGAAGATTGAAATAATCCCAAGCCTCCTATCAGATCACCACGGATTAAGGTTGGTCTTCAATGGCAACAACAACAACAGAAAGCCTACATACACATGGAAGCTGAACAATGCACTGCTTAATGATAAGTTGGTCAAGGAAGCAATAAAGAAGGAAATTAAAGACTTCCTAGAATTCAATGAAAATGAAAGTACAACTTACCCAAACCTATGGGACACAATGAAAGCAGTGTTAAGAGGAAAACCCATAGCTCTGAATGCCTCCAAAAAGAAACTGGAGAGAGCATACACTAACAGCTTAACAGCACATCTGAAAGTTCTAGAACAAAAAGAAGCTAATACACCCAAGAGGAGTAGAAGGCAGGAAATAATCAAATTAAAGGCTGAAATCAACCAAGTAGAAACTAAAAGAACTATACAAAGAATGAACAAAACCAGGAGTTGGTTTTTTGAGAAAATCAACAAGATAGATAAACCCTTAGCCAGACTAACCAGAGGGCACAGAGACAGTATCCAAATTAACAAAATTAGAAATGAAAACGGAGATATAACCACAGACTCTGAGGAAATTAAAACAAATCATCAGATCCTACTATAAAAGCCTATATGCAACAAAATTGGAAAATCTGGAGGAAATGATCAAGTTTCTAGACAGATACCAATTACCAAAGTTAAATCAGGATCAGATAAACCATCTAAACAGTCCCATAACTCCTAAAGAAATAGAAGCAGTCATTAAAAGTCTCCCAACCAAAAAAAGCCCAGGACCAGATGGATTCAGTGCAGAATTCTATCAGACCTTCAAAGAAGACCTAATACCAATACTCTTCAAGCTATTCCATAAAATAGAAACAGAAGGAACACTACCCAATTCATTCTATGAGGCCACAGTTACACTAATACCAAAGCCCCACAAAGACCCAACAATAAAAGAAAACTTCAGACCAATTTCCCTTATGAATATCGATGCAAAAATATACAATATAATTCTTGCAAACCGAATCCAAGAACACATCAAGACAATCATTCACCATGATCAAGTAGGCTTCATCTCAGGGATGCAGGGATGGTTCAATATCCGGAAATCCATTAATGTAATCCACTACATAAACAAACTCAAAGAAAAAAAACACATGGTCTTCTCATTAGATGCTGAAAAAGCATTTGACAAAATTCAACATCCCTTCATGATAAAAGTCTTGGAAAGATCAGGAATTCAAGGAGCATACGTAAACATAGTAAAAGCAATATACAGCAAACCAGTGGCCAACATCAAACTAAATGGAGAGAAACTTGAAGCAATCCCACTAAAATCAGGGACTAGACAAGGCTGCCCTCTCTCTCCCTATCTATTCAACATAGTACTTGAAGTTCTAGCTAGAGCAATCAGGCAACAAAAGGAAATCAAAGGGATAGAAATTGGAAAGGAAGAAATCAAAATATCACTATTTGCAGATGATATGATGGTATATTTAAGTGACCTGAAAAACTCCACCAGAGAACTGCTACAGTTCTGATAAACAACTTCAGCAAAGTGACCAGATATAAAATTAATGCAAACAAATCAGTAGCCTTCCTATACTCGAAGGATGAAGAGGCTGAGAAAGAAATTAGGGAAATGACACCCTTCACAATAGTCACAAACAATATAAAATATCTTGGTGTGACTCTAACCAAACAAGTGAAAGATCTGTATAACAAGAACTTTAAGTCTCTGAAGAGAGAAATCGAAGAATACCTCAGAAGATGGAAAGATCTCCCATGCTCATGGAGTGGCAGGATTAACATAGTTAAAATGGCCATCCTGCCGAAAGCAATATACAGATTCAATGCTATCCCCATCAAAATCCCAACTCAATTCTTTGTAGACCTAGAAAGAGCAATTCTCAAATTCATATGGAATAACAAAAAACCCAGGATAGCAAAAACTATCCTCAACAATAAAAGGTCTTCTGGGGGAGAATCAGCCTCCCTGACCTCAAGCTGTACTACAGAGCAGTAGTGATAAAAACTGCATGGTATTGGTACAGTGACAGGCAGGTAGATCAATGGAATAGAATAGAAGACCCAGAATAGATCCCCCCACACCTATGGTCACTTGATCTTTGACAAAGGAGCTAAAACCATACAGTGGAAAAAAGACAGCATCTTCAACAAATGGTGCTGGATCAACTGGCGGTCTACATGTAGAAGATTGCGAATTGATCCATTCCTATCTCCCTGCACAAAGCTCAAGTCCAAGTGGATCATGGACCTTCACATAAAACCAGATACACTGAATCTAATAGAAGAGAAAGTAGGGAAGAGTCTCGAACACTTGGGCACAGGGGAAATGTTCTTGAACAGAACACCAATGGCTTGTGCTCTAAGGTCAAGAATTGATAGATGGGACCTCATAAAATTACAAAGCTTCTGTAAGGCAAAGGACACTGTAATTAGGGCAAAATGGTAACCTACAGATTGGGAAAAGATCTTTACCAATCCTACATCTGATAGAGGGCTAATATCCAATGTATACAAAGAACTCAAGAAGCTAGACTCCAGAGATACAAATAACCCTATCAAAAAATGGGGATGTGAGCTAAACAGAGAATTCTCAACTGAGGAAACTCAAATGGCCGAGAAGCACCTAAAGAAATGTTCAACATCCTTAGTCATCAGGGAAATGCAAATCAAAACAACCCTGAGATTCCACCTCACACCAGTCAGAATGGCTAAGATCAAAAACTCAGGTGACAGCAGATGTTGGAGAGGATGTGGAGAAAGAGGAACACTCCTCCATTGCTGGTGGGAATGCAAATTGATACAACCTCTCTGGAAATCAGTTTGGCGGACCCTCAGAAAATTGGACATAATACTACCTGAGGACCCAGCTATTCCACTCCTGGGCATATACCCAGAAGATGCTCCAACATGTAATAAAAACACATGTTCCACTATGTTCATAGCAGCCATATTTATAATAACCAGAAGCTGGAAACAACCCAGATGTCCCTCCACAGAGGAATGGATACAGAAAATGTGGTACATTTACACAATG
>JADRCH010000089.1:6783286-6932343 GCA_019843965.1 Rhynchomys soricoides
TTTCTGTATCCATTCCTCTGTGGATACAGAAAATGTGGTACATTTACACAATGGAATACTACTCAGCTATTAAAAACAATGACTTCATGAAATTCGTAGACAAATGGATGGATCTTGAAAACATCATTCTGAGCCAGGTAACACAGTCACAAAAGAATGAACATGGTATGTACTCACTGTTAAGTGGTTATTAGCCTAAAAGTTTGAAATAACCAAGAGTCACTTCGCAGGAACAGTATTACTGAGTACGAGGTCCTAGATGGAGGGCTTGAAGAAAGGACTGAAGGAGCTGAGGGAGTGTGCAGCCCCAGGGAGGTAGCAACACTGGCAACTGGCCTGACCCCCCATATTTCTGGAGACTGATCCACCAACTAAAGAATACACATGGAGGGACCCATAGTGCTGGCCACAAAGACTGCAGAGGATGGTCTTGTTACCCGTCAGGGGGAGGAGAGGCCCTTGGGTCTGAGGGTGTTATATCCCCCAGTATAGGAGAATTTCAAAGAGGGAAGATGAGAGTGGGTGGGGGGTGGGTGGGGAGGTGGGTTGGAGAATATCCCCATAGAGGCAGGGGGAGGGCCGAGGGAATGGGGAGGTTCCAAAGGGAAGATCTGGAAAGGGGGAAACATTTGAAATGTAAATAAAATATGAAAATTAAAAAAATAAAATAAAACCAATGACTTCATTAAATTCGCAGGCAAATGGATGGAACTTGAAAATATCATCCTGAGTGAGGTAACTCAGTCACAAAAGAACAAACATGGTATGTACTCACTGATAAGCGGATATTACCCCAAAAGTTTAAAATACCCAAGATTCAATTCACAGACCACATGAAGCCTAAGAAGAAGGAAGAACAAAATGTGGATGCTTCATTGTTTCTTAGAAGAGTGAACAAAATGCTCACAGGAGGAAATATGGAGACAAAGTGTAGAGCAGAGACTGAAGGAAAGGCCATCCAGAGACTGTCCCACCTGGGGATCCACCCCATATACAGCCACCAAACTCAGAGGTTATCGTGGATGCTAGGAAGTGCTTGCTGATGGAAGCATGATAAGCTGTCTTCTGAGAGGCTCAGGCAGAGCCTGACAAATACAGAGGCAGATCCTCAATCTGACCATCCGGCTGAGTGTGGGGTCCCAGATGGAGGAGTTGGAAAAGGGACTGAAGGAGCTGAGGGGGTTTGCAGACCCATGGAGGGAGCAAAGGTGTCAACTGACCAGACCCCTGGAGCTCCTGGAGACTGATCCACCAACCAAGGAATACACATGGAGGGACCCATGGTTCTGGCCACATATGTGGCAGAGGAGGGCCTTGTTGGACATCAGTGGGAGGAGAGGCCTTGGACCTGAGGGTGTTCAATGCCCCTGTGTAGGGGAATGTTAGGATGGGTGGGTGGGTGGGGGAGCACCCTCATAGAGGCAGGGAGAGGATAGGGGGTTTCCAAAGGGGATACCTGGAAAGGGGCATTTGAAGTATAAATAAATATCCAATCAAAAAAAAAAAAATCAGGCTGACCTCTGACTCATAAAAATCCTCCTGCCAGTGTCCTGAGTGCCAAGATTAAAGGCATGCAGGACCATACTCAGTTCTAAAGAATAGATTTCTCTTAATAGTGAATTAAAACCTAAAATGAGAAAAGTGAAAAGATCTCTTTGTGACCCTGGAGTGGCACCTGCCATGCCCCAAAGTCTTTCTGGAAGAATCCATGGAAACTCACAGTGCAATATGAGAAAAAAAATGTACCAGATTTGAAGCAAGAACCCCCAGATGTAAGAAAACATTGGACTAAGCAGAGAATATTATGTGATGTCTCAGAAAGAAAATTAAGCATTATTTCACATGTACACTTCACGACTCCCTGGTTCTTCTCCCTTGCCTTTGAGAAATGCTGTAGCTCACTAAGTTGTTGATGAATGAAAGCAATGCAAAGTGATTTTTTTTCTATTTACACACGATTCCATCTTTCCTGTGGAATGATACTTCCTCCCTCCCCCACAAATGGCATGATTTCTCTGATTTTTCCCTTTTTTTTAGATTACAAACACACATTTAAAAGCTTTTAATATTTTCCTCCAGTCTTCCAAAGTATGCCCTCTTACATTTGAAAACCAGAGTCACTGCACAGAAGCAAGCAGCAGCATAAAGCTTTGGCCAAAGTGCCCAGCAGTCCAAGGTTCCTTGGTTTCCAACTCAGGCAGTCTGACATAACTGTCATGTTAACAAAGCTCCAGTGACTCCTTTTAAAGTTGTTTCTTTGATTTTTGAGATTATAGGACACATATCTCATCTTCTCTTTTCTCCCTCTAAACCCCCCTATTCACCCTCTTTTGCTCTTTCAAATTTATAGTCTCTTTTTCCATTAATTTGTTCTATTTATTTATTTACTCCCTTTACATCCCATCCATTGGCCCCCTCCCCCATCATCCTTTCCCCTCCCCCCACTTCTCCTCTGAGCAGGTGGGGATCCCTGGTCCTGACAACTTACCAGTTCTCCTATCAGTGTGGAATTAAATAAAACCCTTCACATATGCTCAGCTCCTATCTTAATTAATCATCAGGATTTTACCTGTTAAAATTATCATGATAGCTCAATGGGTAGAATGCTGGCCTGGCATGCCTGAGACCCTGGGTTCCAGAATCAACCCAGAGTAAACTAGGTACAGCAGTACATGACTGTGATCCCAGCAATCAGGAGGAGGACACGTTCAAAGTCATTCTTATCTATGTGCTGAGTTCAAGGCCAGCCTGGGATGCATGAGACACTGATTTAAAAACACAGCACTTCATGGGGGTAAAGATCTCACTTAAGAGCACTTGCTGCTCTGGCAGAGGTAGCGAGTTTAGTTCCCAGCATATGCCTGGTCGCTCACGAGTGTCTGTGACTCTAATCCTAGAAAGACCTGCTATTTGTTTTCCACCATAAAATGTAGCTCTCATCAATTTATAGCAATTGAGGGAAATTATTCACTACAGTAATACTTAAAGTCTTGGTCTTTCGCACCTTGAAGATGTTTTTATTAATACTAAGAGTATTAATTTTTGAGAAATTCCTTCCCAGGAAATTGTTTTAAATTTAGAGATAATCTTCAGTTAGCACTAGGGAGTCAGAACCGGAGAACTCTCTTTCCTTTTTTCTATTGGTTATTTTACTTATTTATATTTCAAATGCTATCCCACTTCCTGGTTTCCCCTCCACAACCCCCCTATCCCATCTCCTCTCCCCCTGCTTCTATGAGGGAGCTCACCCACCCACCCACTCCTGACTCAACTCCCTAACATTCCCCTATACTGCAGGCATGGAGTCTCCACAGGACCAAAGACCTCTCCTCCCATTGATGCCAGATAAGGCATTCCTCTACTACATATGCAGCTGCAGCCACCGGTCTCTCCAACATGTGTACTCTTTGGTTGGTGGTTTAGTCCCTGAGAGCTCTGGGAGGTTTGGTTGGTTAATATTGTTGTTCTTCCTATGGGATTGCAAACCCCTTCAGCTCCTTCAGTCCTTCCCCCTAATTCTTCCATTGAGATCCCTGTGTTCAGTCCAACGGTTGGCTGTGAGCCTCTACATCTCTATGGTCAGGCTCTGGTAGAGCCTTTCAGGGGACAGCCATACCAGGCTCCTGTCAGCAAGTGCTTCTTGGCATCAGAAATAGTGTCTGGGTTTGGTGTCTGCAGATGGGATGGATGATCTCTAGGTGGGGCAGACTCTGGATGGTTTTTCCTTCAGTCTCTGCTCCACCTTTGTCCCTACATTTCCTTTGGATAGCAAACATTCTGTGTTAATATTTTTGAGATGGGTGGGTGCTCCATCCCTTAACTGGGGGCTGTGATTAACCTCTGGATATGATCTCCACAGGTTCTCTCTCCCATTTGTTGGGTAATTCAGCTAATGCCAGCTCCATTGGGTCCTAGAGCCTCTTGCTTTCCTGGCATCTGGGACTTTCTAGTGGCTACCCCAAGTTCCCCATCCCCCACTGTTACACATCTCCTTTCAATTTCCTGACCCATGTACTTCTCCCCACCCCCATATCCTCTCACACCTGATCCTGCCCCCTTTTCCCCTCCTCTTCCCTCTCCCTCCCATGTGACTCTCTCCCTCTACCTTCCATGATTAGTTTGTTCCCCCTTCTAATAAGGACTGAAGCATACACACTTTGGTCTTCCTTCTTCTTGAGCTTCATATGGTCTGTGAGTTGTATCACGGGTATTCAGAAATTTTGGTCTAATATCCACTTATCAGTGAGTACATACCATGTGTGTTCTTTTGAGACTGGGTTTCCTCACTCACAATGATATTTTCTAGTTCCATCCATTTGCTTGCAAATTTCATGAAGTCACTGTTTTTAATAGCTGAGTAGTATTCCATTGTGTAAATGTACCACATTTTCTGTATCCATTCCTCCAGTGAGGGACATCTTGGTTGTTTCCAGCTTCTGGCTATTATAAATAAGGCTGCTATGAACATATTGGGTATATGGCCAGGAGTGGTATAGCTGGGTCCAGAAGATTGAAATAATCACATGCATCCTATCAGATCACCTTGAACTAAAGCTGGTCATCAATAACAACAAAAGCAACTGAAATCCCACATATTCATGGAAACTGAACAGTTCTCTACTCAATGATAACTTGGTCAGTGAAGAAATAAAGAAAGAAATTAAAGACTTCCTAGAATTTAATGAAAATGAAGGCACAGCACACCCAAACTTATGAGACACAATGAAAGCAGTGCTAAGAGGAAAACTCATAGCTCTGAGTGCCTCCATAAAGAACTTGGAGATAGCACACACTAGCAGCTTAACAGTACATCTGAAAGACCTAGAACAAAAAGAAGCAAATACATCCAAGAGGAGTAGAAGACAGGAAATAATCAAACTCAGGGCTGAAATCAAACAAGTAGAAACAAAGAGAACTGTACAAAGAATCAATAAAACCAGGAGTTGGTTCTTTGAGAAAATCAAAAAGATAGATAAACCCTTAGCCAGACTAACCAGAGGGCACAGAGACAGTATCCAAATTAACAAACTCAGAAATGAAAAGGGAAAGATAAAACAGAAATGGAAGAAATACAAAACATCACCAGATCCTACTACAAAAGTCTATGTTCAACAAAACTGGATAATCTAGATGAAATGGATGATTTTCTAGGCACCAAAGTTAAATCAGGATCAAATCTAAGCAATCCCATAATCTCTAAAGAAATAGAAGCAGTTATTAAAAGTCTCCCCTTGCCCCCCCCCCAGAAAAGCCGAGAACTCTTTCAACTCGTCCCCTCACCCAATGTGGGACATTGAAGATGCCTTCGATGGCTGCTGAGATGACTCAGTGGGCAATGTGCTTCCTGCCTGCAAACCAAAGTTTGGATCCCTAGAACCCATGGAAAGCTGGTCACAAGACTGAGACTCTTTACCCCAATGCTCCTATAGCTCGAGATGAGGAGAATCCCTGGACTATCTCAAGGCAGCTGGTCCAGTATATGCAGCAAGCATAAGGGTTCCTGCCTCAAACAAGATGAAAGAGAAGGTCAACATCCAAGGTCATCCTCTGACCTCCACATGTGTACCTGAACACACTCTCCCCCCTTCTCTCTCACAGAGAGAGAAAGAGAGAGAAAGACAGAGAGAGAGAGAGAGAGAGAGAGAGAGAGAGAGAATGTAAAAAGAAAGCAAGTGCAATCACCTCAGAATGCTGAACTCCTGTGAGCTCAACGTGTACCTCCAAAGTGCAGACCAACCCTCATGTGAATGCTAATAGTCAGGCCGAACCCTTAGTACACATTCAATGGTTATCTATCAATGAAGACTAAAGCAGGCTTAAATACAAAACCAAGTCCAAGCCAATCTGACATATAGAAAAAAAAATGTCTACATTTAGGTAACTATCAAGATTCCTTATCAGTCTCCAGTGTGCAGCATTTGCTAACACTAAGCTCCATTTACCATTGTGACCACTCTCACTCATCCACAGAAAAGGAAATAAGCTAGGTATGGATCATTAATGCCGTGTGTAATTGGAAAACACTGTTGCTTTAACTACCTCCTGTCACAGTTCCCTGCCTGGCCCTGCCCTCTGCCCACCTCATTTCTTTCCAGCTTTGATGGATTTATGCAGTGAATTCCCATTGTTGGAGATGCTCTAATGGCCCATGCAAATACATAATTTAAAACATTTAAGGGCTTCCAGAGGAGCAAACTGGAAATTAGCTGCATTTTTACTCTAGCGCTGTGCTTCTTACCCTCAGCATCACTAACATGTTGGATAAATCCTGGCTGTGGAGAAAGTGACTGCACATCATCAGAAGTTTATTATCATCCTTGCTATAATCCAGGAGATAAGTACAGCATGCTCCCCTTTCCTTCCCTCAGCCTCACTTGGGTCAACTGGAAATCATTCCAATCTCTGCTGAGTATCTGTTGAGGAGCAACAACATCCTTGGTTGAGAAGCCCTGCATTAGTGCATTGAGCTGCCATGCAAGCCAGGCATTGTGCTGATCCAAACTAAAAACCTATGTACATACCACACCATGCCTGGGTGTCATCTGGGGAACCCTTGAAAAGATTCCCACATCACTTTACTTACAGACAGCCTATAGGACTCGGTTTTCATAGGATGCTCTTTGAAGAATCAATCCTGATACAGCTCCAAGAGAGCCACCTCCTCTATGATGGCAATTATAGAAGAAAAATCCTTTAAATTAACCCAGTGTATCTTCAAGGGAAAGTCCACCTACCTTTCTAGGTCAGCTTTTGGCCAGAGTTCACAGCTGTCAGACACCTGCCATCCTGAAACTCTTCATGTTAGATTAGCCTCCTGGACAGCCCAGGGGGTGCTTCTGTTGGCGATGAAACTTGAAATGAGGCAGAATCCATTCATCCCATGATAATGGGATGGTTCTCCTTCTGCTCTGATACCTGCAGGTGATATAGATGAAGGACACTAAGCTTTTCAAGAGTGATCCTTGCAAGCTACAATTCACAGATAATTGACAAAGAACCATAAAAGGAAGGAAGGAAGGGGGACAGGGAGAGAAGGAGGAAGGGAAGGAGAGAGGAAAGTCTTTTTAAAATACTACAGGAGGTTGGGGAGATGACCCAGCCACTGGAGTGCTTGCCTTACAAGCATAGGAGCCAAAGTTTGTATCCCAAACACACACACAAAATGCTCTCTGGGGAGACCAAGACAGGAGGATCCCTGGAACTCATTGGCCACCAAGCTTAGCCAAATGGATAAGCACCAAGGTCAGGGAGAAGTTCTGCCTCAGAAAACAAAGTGGAGCAAAAGACATGAAACCTTGACCTGTAGCCTCCACAGGTTCATATGCACAGGGGTACGCACATACATCTACATACAATTCCAATGCCAAGCACTCTCCTAGATGTCATAAATAAATAATTTTTGATACTTTATTTACATTTCAAATGTTTTCCTCTTTCCAGGTCTCCCCTTTGGAAACCCCCTTTCCCATTCCCCCTTCCCCTGCCTCTATGAGGGTATTTTCCCACCCACCCACCCACTCCCATCTTCCCTCCTTGGCATTCCCCTATACTGGGGCATCTAACACCCTCAGGCCCAAGGGCCTCTCCTCCCACTGATGGCCAACAAGGCCCTCCTCTGCCACATATGTGCCCAGCACCATGGGTCCCTCATGTGTATTCTTTGATTGGTGATCCAGTCTCCGGGAGCACCAGGGGGTCAGGCCAGTGGACACTGTTGCTCCCTTTTCATTTCTAATTTTGTTAATTTGGATACTGTCTCTGTGCCCTCTGGTTAGTCTGGCTAAGGGTTTATCTATCTTGTTGATTTTCTCAACGAACCAGCTCCTGGTTTTGCTGATTCTTTGTATAGTTCTTTTAATTTCTACTTGGTTGATTTCAGCCCTTAATTTGATTATTTCCTGCCTTCTACTCCTCTTGGGCATATTAGCTTCTTTTTGTTCTAGAGCTTTCAACTGTGCTGTTAAGCTGTTAGTGTGTGCTCTCTCCAGTTTCTTTTTGGAGGCATTCAGAGCTATGAGTTTTCCTCTTAACACTGCTTTCATTGTGTCCCATAGGTTTGGGTATGTTGTACTTTCATTTTCATTAAACTCTAGGAAGTCTTTAATTTCTTTCTTTATTTCTTCCTTGACCAAGTTATCATTGAGTAGAGCGTTGTTCAGCTTCCATGTGTATGTGGGCTTTCTGTTGCTGTTGTTGCCATTGAAGACCAGCCTTATTCTGTAGTGATCTGGTAGGAGGTATGGTATTATTTCAATCTTCTTATATCTGTTGAGGTTTGTTTTGTGACCAATTATATGAACAATTTTGGAAAAGGTACCATGAGGTGCTGAGAAGAAGGTATATTCTTTTGATTTAGGATGAAATGTTCTATAGATATCTGTTAAATCCATTTGGTCCATAACTTCTGTTAGTTTCACTGTGTCTCTGTTTAGTTTGTGTTTCCAAGATCTGCCCATTGATGAAAGTGGGGTGTTGAAGTCTCCCACTATTATTGTGTGAGGTGAAATGTGTGCTTTTTGCTTTAGTAGAGTTTCTTTTATGAATGTGGGAGCCCTTGCATTCGGGGCTTAGATGTTCACAATTGAGAGTTCTTCTTGGTTGATTTTGCCTTTGATGAGTACTTTCAACCAAAAGTCATCAAAACAGATAAGGTTACCAAGTGTTTTAACTTGTGGAAATTATAGGAACACTATGTAGAAAGGGGTCATACGTATTTTCTGGAATAGTTCCAAGTTAAACTCTTTTCTTTTTGTTCCAGGCAATGATAAAATAGCTCATAGAAATTCCATTTCTATTTCATAACTATTGAAAGTACAAAAGAAAATTTGGCAAACAGCATTTTCTGTTTAACAACAGGGGCAAGACTTTTCCCAACTTAACATCACAAAGTTTGATGCATTCTTTATTCAGTGGAAGCTACACGGCCCTTTGCCTCTAAATGTGATGCCAATGTTCAACTAGCTTGGGATAAGGAATGAGGCTCAAATCTAGAAAGCAAAAGGCATGGCTAATGGAATGCCAACTATAGGATGCCAATACCATCAGAGATTATTTGAGCCTGCTGAAAAGAAACATTCAGCTATGAGAACAGCTATGATTCTAGAGAAGAGAGAGCACTCAGAAGGAATCTGGTGAAGCACTTAGCCACCTCTTGGCAATTCCTCCCACTGCCTAAGTTAGCACAGAATGGTTAAGTAAGAATTATTTAGTTTTAAAGATTTAGGCCTCAAGTTAGATCAATCATTAGCTGGCCACCCTTACAAGCTCTGAGCCACCATTGCCCCAGCATATTTGGAAAGCAGGACAGGTTGCAGGTCGAAGAATTTGTGGCTCGTTACAGAAGATGGCCAGATCAGGCTCTGTACCGAGCATTACTAGGAGTCCTTGCTAGGATTACCCTCATAGGTTCCAGGAAGTTCCCACTGTACTAGATTTCCACACTGGCCCCCTAAATGCCCACCCATTCCAATTGTCTCCTTCTGTACTTTCTCTATAAGCCTTCCTCTTCTGATCATTCCTGTCTCCATCCCCACTTGTCCCCACTCCACCCACAAAATCTATTTAATTTCCCCTGCCCAAGGAAATCTATGCATGCCCCCCTAGACCCTCCCTCTTCAGCTAATTTGAAGTCTAAGCCCATGAGAGGGAGCCCATGTGCAGGAATGCACAGGGATGGATGGCCAGGAACTAGAAGCTGGATGGCTCAGAGACCTAGGGTAGAACCAAACATGACTGACAATAATGATGATGATGATGATGAGGAGGAGGAGGAGGAGGAGGAGGAGGAGGAGGAGAAGGAGGAGGAAGAAGAGGAGAAAACAGAGGAGGAGGAGAAGAAGGAGGAAGAAGAGGAGAAAACAGAGGAGGAGGAGGAAGAGGAGGAGGAGGAGGAGGAGGAGGAGGAGAAGGAGAAGGAGAAGGAGAAGGAGAAGGAGAAGGAGAAGGAGAAGAATTCAATTAAATGATTCCTAATAATATTCACATATTCGCCAATACTCAGATAAGAGGCTTGTCAGTAATCTTCAGAGAGGCTTCTTCCAGCAGCTGATGGGAGCAGACGTAAAGACCCATAGCCAGACATTAGGCAGAGCTCAGGGAACACTTCAAAAGAGGGAGAGGAAGGATTGTAAGAGCCAGAGATGTGAAGGATACCAGGAGAACATGAACCACAGAATCAACTAAGCAGGGCTCATGTGAACTTAGAGGCTAAAGCAGAAAACACGGAGCCTGCATGGGTTCTCACTAGGCCCTCTGCATACCTGCTGTGGTGGCTTAGTGTGAGGTTTTCATGAGATTCTTAATAGTGGGAGTGAGAATGTCTCTGACTCCTTTCTTCCTGCTGGGTTGCCTCATCCAGACATGGTATGATGGGGGGCTGTACCCAATCGTATTGCATCTTGGTATGTTGTGTTCAGTTGATATCACTGGGAGGCCTGGTCTTTTCTGAAGGGAAATGGAAGAACAGTGGATCTGGAGTAGAGGTAAGGTGTGGGGGACTGGGAAGAGGGGAGTGAGCAGAAGCTGCTGTTGGGATGTAAGGTATAAGAGAAGAACAAAAAAGAGAAAGAAAAAATATCCGAGGTCTTGTGACCCTGACTTACTGTAAGACCACCCACTGCAGCCAAGAGCCATCTGTGCCCCGAGGTCAATGTCTCAAACTCACTCCTATAAGAATGCATTAATAAGAAGAATTTGGAAAATAAAATTCGAAAAACTTCATCTATAGCAATATTTTGAAAGGTCAAATCTAATTTGAGAGAGACAGAAAGAAAGACAGAGAGCTTGAAAATGGTGGGTAGGGAGGGGAACAATCTAGGAGGTGTTGGGGAAAGAAGGAATATGATCAATATGCAGTATAAAAATTTTTAAAAAATCATAAAAGTTAAGAGGCTAAATCTAAGGGTAAATTAATAGATTTATAATTAATGGATTTATAATTCTCTACACCAAAACAATAAGATGTTACTCAATTAAAGACAAACTTAGACAGAATTACAATAGCCAATATTTTTAGATAATTCTTCCAAAATATATAAATACATTTCATTTCAGTAAATATCAAGATTGTTACGAAAAGTGGCAAGTTGATTATAAAGCTTACATGAAAATGCATCAAATCTGAAAGGACCTAAAGAGTAATGATGAAGACTTTTGGAAGACTTGCAGCACCTAAGGAAACTCTTCAGCCATTTTTCCCAGAATGTGCCTCTACTGCAAGAGAGGCAAAGGGCTGGGACGGGGGTCCCAGAACACACACAGTCACAGGCATTGCTTGACAGCGAAAACATAGCTATGTAGCAAATGCAGCAGCAGCAACTGGATAGCCACAGAGAGAAAAGAAAACAACAGCATTCTTTCTTACCAGTGCCGTGCATAAATATCAACTGCAGCACAGGCCTAAATGGGAAAAAATATCCCCAAATTCTAGACAAAATACAGAGCCAAACGTGTACTGCATGTGAGTAAAGATTTTAAACAGAACAGCAGTTAGACTTCTAACAAAGATTATTTTTAATTCATCAACAGTGGCTCTTAAGAGAAGCAAAAACAAGACCTGAATTGCAAAACCATAGCTTCAACACTGCCTTTGTTATCTGATTTACAAAAAGACAATCAGCCCTTATTTATATTATTTTTTTTAAAAGGCAGAAATAGCTCTCCACAAGGAATAAGAAATAGTCAATAGGTCATGCTGCTTAACATCATGGAAGCTGGTTCAAAGCACTGTGAATATCCACAAGAAAAAGGACTTGATACACAGACTCCACAACAGTGTTTGCTTGTAGCAGTTGATCCTAGTGTGAGGACTCCCCTTCTGGATTTTATGACCTCCTAAAAGCCACAAATCCAGATATCATCACCATGGAGATTAGGGGTTCTTGGGTCAGGCCTGCATCCTATGCTTAGCTACAGAATTTGAGACAGAATCAATAGCACATAAACCATGTAGCCCTAAGGCCACAGTGCAGTGTCCACCATAGTAAAACTAGGGTTCTACCACCAGAAGCTAAAAGCAAACTGAGCAAAAAGAGCCAATAGGAAGAGAAAGGCTCCAAGTGTCCTCTCTGGGAGTCTGCACAGAGATAGTTCAAATCCAAATCCTCCTTGGATCTCAAGATGGGAAAGCTCTAGAGGCAGAATTGAATTCATCCAAATATTCTACCTGAGTGTGTATAACAAATAAGCAATCTTCAGGAAACAGTAAAGAATGTGGAATAAAATGGTCATAGAGGTTGGTCCCTTGGCACAGCTAAAGCTGATCTTTAGTAAAAGTTCTGAAATAACATTGTCCTCAGAAGGTAGTGAGCATGAGGACAGTACAGTTGGGATGGCTTTAGAGGGATTAGCAGAAGATTCTTCAGAGCCATAGCTGCTCTAAGAATTGTTGCAGCTCCCCTCCCCACCACTGTGGATTAAGTTATCCAGTAGCTGATATACTGCCACATTTAATAAACAGAGCACTGGGTTGTTACTATAGTATCATTTGCTTCATCTCTAGATGACAAGAAGTTTCTTCACTGCCTCAGAAAAATAAAACCTTGGAAAGGGAAACATAAAATAATAAACTCAACTTTTTTTCTGGTTTTGCTTAAAAAAATGAAGAAAAAGTAATGGAACAAAATATGTATTAATCTGGGTCCAGAGAAAAGGAACCAATAGTATACTTAGATAAAGAGATTTGTAGAGATGTGTCTCACATGACCTCGGAGGCAGAGAAGCCCCCATCTTTCATCTGAAAATGGAAGATCCAGGAAAGCTAATGTAGAGCTAAAATCCAAAGGCTTCTGAAGCAGATCCAAAGGTATAAATCTGAGTGTGACTCTGAAGTTATAAGAACTGGATGTGCTAAGGGCAGAGGTCAAGGACAGAAGACAGGCGGCCCCAGGAAAAATCTTGCCTTCGAAGATAACAGATCCTGTCTTCTTCCACATTTGTATTCTATTCAAGTTTTGGGCAGGATGGTGTGATGTCTACTCATGGCAAGGAGATGGTCAAGTTGCTTCCCTCAGTCTACCAACCCAGATGCTAATCTCACATCCAGACACCCTCACTGCTATCCCAGTAATAATGCTTAGTCAAGGATCTAAGCACTTACTCTCCAGGAGACTCATAAGCTCAGCCATCACAGACACCAAAGATGAGGAGCAGGAAGCTGACAAAGGGAGGGAAACAGAGATGCAGGCCACAGCAGCAAGCCAAGCGCTTGAGTCTGTCTCTCCCAACACTGCTTCCTGTGGCAGCCCTGCTCCCATCAGGCCTTACTTGAGAAGGAGCAGAAATGCAGAAAGACTGTGAAGAAGTTCAGCTGAGAACGTGATCTCAGTACAGCATCAGTCAAGGGTGAGCAAATGTCCACTTGAGCTCCCACAGCTAATTCAGACATTCCTTAGGGTGTTACCCTACTCCGCCATACGTGATTGCAGAAATGCCCTGCCCCCAGATGGCTGGGAGTCCTTGGCAGATAGAAAACAAGGCAGAAAACTTGGAAACCAAAAACCAAACAATGCCAGACATAGATGAACATTTGTGATCACCCTCCCCTTAAGGGTAAATGTGATGGATTTTGTTGTGATGCTGCTGTTTTTGTCTCATTTTGATTAGGTTTTTTTTTTTGTTTTGTTTTGTTTTAGTTTTTTGTTTTGTTTTGTTTTTTTACCAAATATAAAATAATCTCAGGTACTGGGATTACATTGATATAAAGCCAGTAAATGAAAGGTGGCAGGTCAGATGGAAGAAGAGCCAGCCCTGGTCTCATCAGCTCTTGCTCCCGAATGATACACTGCACATCCACAGAACCCACTTTTGCTTTAACAGTCAGGTACAGTTAATGCTCCTGAAACTTGGTCCTTTGGCATCTCTAGCCACTCCCACCCCCAGAATCTTCCAGGGTGACCTCCAGAACAATAAGGCCACAACCTTCCAACAGAAATGGCTGCAGGGGATCAACATACAGAGAAAGCTTGGTGACAAAGCCAGTGGGGGTGAGGTGGAGATGGAGCTGTGAAACTGAGCTCTCTCCTTCTGTAAGCTTCTTACTGCACGCACACCAATCTATCTTCATTCCCAGCACAGAGGCTGCCACAGGCTTTTCCGTTGCCATCAGGGACAGGAGCTAAAGTGGAGCATGAGTCAGACACCAAGATGAATACACTCATTTGCTAAAACCTACAGCAAATCCGAATATTAGCTCTGTAATTAAATTGGAAGGTTTTTCATTTTTTCAAAACCAGTAAACTAGTTAAAACTGCAGGGGAACATATACATACATATATACATACATACGATAAAAAGAGCTACTGAAAGGAAAAATGGGGTGATTAAGATGTCACAGAGGCATTTGCCCAAAAGAAATACAAACATATGTTCATATAAAGACTTGCAGGCAAATGTTCCACTCAATATTAATAGCCCCAAACTAGTAAACTAGACTATCCATCAATTTCTGAGGGGATAAACAAAGCAATAAAATAGAATGTTATTCAACAGCGACAAGGAGCATAATATTGATACATGCTAGGCTGTGTATGAGTTCTGAAAACACACAAGAGGAAACAAAACTTGTAACACCTGCTAGAGCAAGTTCTGGTTACCTGGAATGTCCAAAAGATACAAATCCTCCGAGAAAAAGAAGCAAGCATCCTATGGAGTGCTAGAAGTGGGAACAAATGGACACTGTGAATTTAATAGATGGACATATCACATAGTTGCAAATGGTGACACTTAGTAACTACAAGCTTAGCAGAAAACAGGATCTTGGAACCAATAGGTACAGTTTCAACTTGCTAGATCATACATCCATTTGCAAACAAAATATCTGGAAACACCAGGGTCTACTGGGGCCTGTGCATTCTCCATGAGTAGCCATAGCTACTCTCCAAGAGTGATGGCTCAGAGACCCTTGAGAAGCTTCACCAGGCCCATCTTCTATTAAGGTGTCTACGGTAGGTGTATAAGCAGTGTCGGGCTCCCTACAGCTCTTCTCAGGCTCTGTCCCAAGGATTAGTCCAAAACCTAAGCACAGAACCAGAAATTTCTTTAAAAATGGGAATGGGACTTACCACTTTTTCCTTTCAGCCTCCAATGGAAAGATGTGAGTTAATATTTACCATACCATTTTCCAGCCTCACACTGAATGTCCATTTGCAATAAATTAATACAGTAACCCAGAGAGGACAGCAGACATGATACTAAGAGAGAAACTGAGCATGTTCACCCCAAGAACCACATCCCCTCTCCAACCATTTCTTTCACCAACAAATTATCTCTGCTATTAATTTCATACACACACGCCCACATACATTCACAAAAACAAATAACAACACATGCATGCAAACCCCTTCTGAAGGGTGAAAACAAAACCTGGCGTGCAAGAAATAGTCCACACTCTATCTGTACTTGAATCTGGTGAGCAAGAATGCATGTCATAGCTGACATAGATTGCCAACCAAACAGCTACCACATTTTAAGTCCTTGTGTTTGAAAGAATTAGCACTATTTGAAAAGGTTAGCCCCACACCATCCATTGTCCAAGGCAATTCGAAGCAACTTTGTTTGTAGGCCCCAATCCTGTCCCTAGAAGCCTCTCCTTTCTCCACTCAGCCTGCATGGCGAATATTGTTGAGTGGTGGCTTTTACAGCCTGTCAGGACAGCATTAGCTCAGGTGGGGAATGAATTCTGAGAACAGATGTTCTCTGAATCAGATATCAGGCTTCATGCAAATATTGTCAGAAATAGACAATGAGAGAGTCACAGAGGAAGTACAACCGACACATAAACCTTGTTTCTAAAACAAAATCCTAAGCCGCCCACAGACATGAAGTGAGCCTCTAGGAGTGTGAACCAGAGACAATCTAAGATGCAAGCACAGCTCTTAGCTGTGAAAATCATACCTCATTAGGGACAGCAAGAAGTTCTTCCCATTCTCAAACAGACGGGTTATGCCAGGACCAAGGCCCTTGAAACGTCACAATTTTTAATTCAATCATTTGGACTATGTCCTGTGCCATTTCTGAACAATCTAAGATGCTAAATTAAATCACACAAACTATTAGGTAACTGTAAATAATAGTGTGTCATGCTGGCTGCGTCTACATTCCCTGAATAGTGTGTAGAATGTGTACCATTTATCTGTTTTACAGACAAGCAGGAAATTTCAACTTCAACAAGGTAATGACTTATTCAAAGACATAAGATAAAATGGCGCAGAGCCGAAGTCTACCTCCTGACACCTATCAGGCAGCCTTTGCAAGATACCAGAAATGCTAGTCATGACATAAGGGTGATAGATAGATAGATAGATAGATAGATAGATAGATAGATAGATATGTGTGTATAGATATAGATAGATACAGAGATAGAGATTAATAGAGATCTGTGTGTCTGTTTCTATATCTGCGTGTGTATGTGTGTGTGTAAATGTGTAGATAAATAGAATGTATAAGTGTGCACACTTGCCTGTATGTGTGCATGTAGAGAGGTCAAAGGTCAATGTCAGGTATCCCTCGTTTTTCATCACCATATTGAGACAGGGTCTCTTTTATTCAAATTTAATTTAATTTTATTTATTTATTACTTACTCACTTTACACCTCACTCATTGACTCCTTCCCAGTCACTTCCTGCCCCTGCCCCTTCTCCTCTGAGCAGTGCCCCCCTCCCCCCGCTATACCTCCAAACACACCCTGGCATTTCAAGACTTTGCAAGGCTAGGAGCTTCCAGCTGGTAGAACAAGGCTGACAAGGCTGCTCTGCTAGTAGAACATATCCCACATACAGGCAACAGCTTTTGGGATAGTTCCCATTCCAGTTGTTTGGGACCCACATGAAGACCAAGCTGCATATTTGCTACATATGAGTGGGGAAGTCTAGGTCCAGTCCGTGCATGTTCTTCAATTGGTGGTTCAGACTCTGAGAGCCCAAAATGTCCAGGTTAATTGACTCAGTTGGACTTCCTGTGGAGTTCCTATCCCCTTCAGGGCTGCAATCCTTCCTCCTATTATCCTTCCATAAGAGTTCTCAAGCTCCATCCAGTGTTTGATTGTGGGTGTCTGTATCTATCTGAGTCAGCTATTGGGTAGAGCCTCTCAGATGACAAATGCTCCTGTCTGCAAGCATAACAGAGTATCACTGATAGTGTTAGCAGTTGGTGCTTGCCCATGGGATGGGTCTCAAGTTGGGCCAGTTATTGGTTGGCTATTCCCTCAGTCTCTGCTCTCTCCCTTGTGGATAAAGAAAATGTGGTACCTCTATGCAATGGAATACTATTCAACCATTAAAAATAAAGACAGCATGAATTTTGCAGGCAAATGAATGGAACTTGAGAATATCATCTTGAGTGAGGTAACCCAGTCCCAAAAGGACAGGCATGGCATGTACTCATTTATAAGTGGAAATTAGCCATAAAATACTGGTGCCATGTTATACTCCACAGACCCAAAGAAGCTAAACAAGAAGGAAGGCCCAATTGAGGAAGCTTGACTCTCACTTGGAAGGGGGAATAAAATAGTCGTAGGAGGCAGATGGAGAGAGAACCGGAAAGAGGGGAGGATGGGGAGGGGAGGGGAATGGGGGGGTTCAGAGCCAGATATGGGGAAGGACAGGAGAGATGGCCTTGAAAATGAATGGAATCTGCAACTGATGGGGGTAAAGAGGTAGGGGGCACCTCTAGGATAAGATGGAGACCTAGGATAAGGGAGGCACCCAAGAATCAATGAGGGTGACCTTGGCTGTGACTAACTACATTGAAGATATGGAACCTGAAGAGGCCACCTCCTGTCACCAGACAGGAACCTCAGTAGAGCAAAAGAGACACCAACCCACCCACAGAACTTTCAACTCAAAATTTATCCTGTCTACAAATAATGGAAACAGAGTCTCTTATTCAACCTTGATCTTATCAGTTGGGTTAGGTTAGCTGTTCAGTAATTCCAGGGTCTACTTGTCTCCACCTGTGCAGTGTTGGATTACAGACATGTGTCAGGATACCTGGATCTTGTCATCTTGGTAACAAGTGCTTTACCCAATAAGCCAGACCTTCAGCCCATATAAAGAATTTTTTACTGTAAATAAAGAGGTGTTTTGTTTTTTACTCAGCTTCAGCAAGATCATTTCCACCCATTTCCAGACCTCTGAGCAAATGACACTTGCAGAAGCCAGAAGGAAGAATCAACTACCAGGTCCACAGGGCCAATGGAGAGGAGAGAGAGGAGGTACAGAGGGAAGAGAATTTAGGCAATCTGGCTCTCTGAGTGTGGAATCAGCCACTATGTCTCATCTGTATCTGAATCATTAAGCTTGTTGCAATTATCATAACCACTCTTTATGAAAATTTCACATATTAAAGAAAGAAAAAGTCAGAATGTGGACCTTTAACTCACTGCAGCTGCCAGGATGGGGCCTTTGTACTCTTAACCCCGTATTGATGCAGCTGACAGGTCCAGAACTAGAAGTTGGCCTTGACTTCATGCTCTGACTTACCACAGTCAGTAACTAACACCCCAAAACTCTGCTGAACAAGCAGATCTCCTGTCCCATCTCATTTGAATTCAACTTCAGCACAGAAAATGGAGCAGGAAAGAGATCATTGTGACAAATTACTTATGTCAGAAATTATAAGGGGTAATTCAACCATTTCAGAGTTTGGCCATAGCCCAGTGTTGCCACTGCCCTTGGTCTATGTTCAAAAATCCCCCTACCAAGGGAAATTTTGTTCTTGGCATCATTAGATTGTGCCAGCCCCTAGGCTTGGCTTCAGCCCAGCACTTTCCAGACATGAGGCTCCCAAGTAGAAACTGGACCATAGCTTCCTCCAGAATTGCAAATATTATCCAGTCAGGACAGTCCTTATTATACATGAGTCATGGGTTGGTGCTAAACCAGACATGGTCTGTGGGACACAGACACTTCGATGTAGAAATTTCTTCCCTTCCATGAAGACTGCTTTCCTCCAAATGGTGACTGACAATAGAAAGTCCAAATCTAAAATTTCTTGCAAAGATCAAAATACAGCAATTAACAATAATGTTTCCTGGTGGCATTGATCCTCAGAACCACTCAGAGCATGGTTTAAAAATTCAGACTGTTGGACTCCATCTGCAGTTGTGCATCCTGCAAGTCTAAGGTCTACCTCCAAGAACCTCCCATGGTGTCATTTTGGTGAAAATGGCACTCAGAGTACACATATAAGTCTTCATAAACTGTTTTTCCACAAACAAGATGACTCTTGACAAGAAAGTTCAGGAAAGATCACAGAGAAAGGCCAAGCACCATGCACAGAAGCATTGTCTAACAAAACAGAGGACCTGGCATAAGGCAAGTCTGCAGACATCCCTCCTTCTTCATCTCCAATAACTTCAAACATTCCAATCCCCCAGGATCATCTCTCTGATGAGGATGTCCTGTATATGGGAAAGGTCAGTCTCTGGGCCCGTAGTTAAGAAAATATTTGCAGTAGGAACATGATGACCAGCAGAGAGGCCAAGTGGGAGCTCCAAAGGGCAGATCTGCGGTTACCAGATGCCCTGTTGGTTCCCTGCCTTGTGGAGTGCCTCTTGGGTTTCAGCTTTAAAAGAGGGAAATCCTCAAGAGGCCCATGTAATTGTGGGAACAACTGTAGGAGTTCACTATGAGCTCTTAGTGAGGCAAAGAAGCTAAAAGAAAAGCCAAAATGGTTCCTAAAATCAGCAGACACTACTTTCTAAGGCTCCATCAACTCACTGGGTCATACAGTTTCAGCCTTAAGGACTTTCATTCTCTGCTTTTGAGAGTTCTCTGGCAAATATCCTGTTAAAATGGCAGAGGGAAAATGGTTTTCTTTATGAGGGCTGGCCGAACAGATCTCAACACAAAGTAAAGAAGGCAAACCAAAGGTTGTCAAGACAAACATCCTCGTGGAAGTTGAAACCAAGGGACACATGACCATCTGGTAGCTTTTGCCCAGTCAACAAAATTATTAGCATTTAGGTTTTGCTTATGAATGTTTTGAGAATATAGACAGTTATAACCCAGCATCAGCCACCAACCAACCCACCAACCAATCCCCATGACCAGTGAGTTCCAACTTCAACAGCACAGGGACTTTAAAAATGCTGGCAATGGACTCAATCCCATCTCCATAGGACCTGTCATCATCAACCTGGGATGGAATCATCATAATAGGGAAGTGTTTTCATTATCTTAGCTCACAAAATGTTGCACATGAAGCACCCTTTAAATGCCAGGCAAAAAGTCTGTGTGTAAATAATAAAGAGAGTTGTCTTAAGTGACTCATCTATTATATGAAGAACATAGAAATTACTCAAATGAATCTGTCCCAAATATGTCTCCACTATTGAAATATTTAAATTTTTGTCTACTATGTTGTAATTTATATATCCTTATTAGAGTCATTTAAAAAATAAGAAATTGAAGGCTGTGAATAAGAAAAATGGATGTGGCAAATACAGATGTTTAAAGGAATAAATGAAATAAACTGTAATATAGATAAAATGATTCTGGCTGTGAGTAAGCCTTCCAGAAGTTTCCATGAGAACAAAAATACAACAAGGATCTTCTTGTGAAAGCCTAAATCTTATATTCTAAAAGACTTTTTAAATGTCTTTGCTTCTCCTCAACTGTTCCCATCCTATTTCAACATTAATATATATATTAAAAAAAAAATCTAAAAACTCTCTGGATAGCTCATCTCCTGCAGACCAGAAGCCCAGTATTTTATTTAGATTATCAATTCAGCCATTTACTCCAGGTTCCCTCTTCGATTATCCCATGAATCAGCATCTTATGACCCCATCCCCTTGATTCTTAGAAAGAGACAGCAAGCACAATTTTTTTATTTAATATTTTATTGATATTTCAAATATTTTCCCTTTTCCAGGTCTCCCCTTTGGAAATTCCTATCTCATCCCCCAACCCCCTGCCTCTATGAGGGTATTCCCCCACCCACCTCTCCCCTCTTCCTTCCCTGGCATTTCCTATACTGGGGCATCTAACACTCTCAGGTGCAAGGGCCTCTACTCCAACGGATGGTCAGCAAGGCCCTCCTTAGACATATATGTGGCCAGCACCATGGGCCCCTCCACATGTATTCTTTCGTTGGTGGTCCAGTCTCTGGGAGCACTGGGGGGTCTGACCAGTTGACACTGTTGCTCCCTCCCCATGGGGCTGCAAACTCCCTCAGTTCCTTCAGTCCCTTCTCCAACTACTCGATCTGGGACCCCACGCTCAGTCCAACAGCTGCTGTGAATTGAATCATGGGTGTTCCGAACTATTGGGCTAATATCTGCTTATCAGTGAGTACATACCGTGTTTGTTCTTTTGTGACTGGGTTACCTCACTCAGGATGATATTTTCAAGTTCCATCCATTTGCCTGCGAATTTCATAAAATCATTGTTTTTAATAGCTGAGTAGTATTCCATTGTGTAAATGTATCACATTTTCTGTATCCATTCCTATGTTGAGGGACATCTGGGTTGTGGCCAGCTTCTGCCTATTATAAATATGGCTGCTATGAACATAGTGGAACATGTGTCTTTATTACATGTTGGAGCATCTTCTGGGTATATGTCCAGGAGTGGAATAGCTGGGTCCTCAGGTAGTATTATGTTCATTTTTCTGAGGGTCCACCAAACTGATTTCCAGAGTGGTTGTACCAGCTTGCAATCTCACCAGCAATGGAGGATTGTCCCTCTTTCTCCACATCCTCACCAGCATCTGTTATGACCTGAGTTTTTGATCTTAGCCATTCTGACTGGTGTGAGGTGGAATCTCAGGGTTGTTTTGATTTGCATTTCCCTGATAACTAAGGATGTTGAACATTTTTTTAGATGCTTCTCCGCCATTCAAGTTTCCTCAGATGGGAATTCTCTGTTTAGCTCTGTTCCCCATTTTTGGATAGGGTTATTTGGTTTTCTGGAGTCTAACTTCTTGAGTTCTTGGTATATATTGGATATTAGCCCTCTATTGGACATAGGATTGGTAAAGATCTTTTCCCAATCTGGTGGTTGCCATTCTGTCCTACTGACAGTGTCCTTTATCTTACAGAAGTTTTGCAATTTTATGAGGACCCATTTGTCGATTCTTGATCTTAGAGCATAAGCCACTGGTGTTCTGTTCAGGAACTTTTCCTCTGTGCCGATGTGTTTGAGACTTCCCTACTTTCTCTTCTATTAGATTCAGTGTATCTGGTTTTATGTGGAGGTTCTTGATCCACTTGGACTTGAGCCTTGTACAGGGAGATAGGAATGGATCAATTCACATTCTTCTACATGTAGACTGCCAGTTGAACCAGCACCATTTGTTGAAGATGCTGTCCTTTTTCCACTGTATGGTTTTAGCTCCTTTGTCAAAGATCAAGTGACCATAGGTGTGGGGGGGATCAATTCTGGGTCTTCTATTCTATTCCATTGATCTACCTGCCTGTCACTGTACCAATACCATGCAGTTTTTATCACTACTCCTCTGTAGTACAGCTTGCAGTCAGGGAGGCTGATTCCCCCAGAAGTTCTTTTATTGTTGAGAATAGTTTTTGCTATCCTGAATTTTTTGTTATTCCAAATGAATTTGAGAATTGCTCTTTCTAAGTCTATGAAGAATTGAGTTGGGATTTTGATGGGGATTGCATTGAATCTGTAGATTGCTCTCAGCAAGATGGCCATTTTTACTATATTAATCCTGCCACTCCATGAGCATGGGAGATCTTCCCATCTTCTGAGGTCTTCTTCGGTTTCTTTCTTCAGAGACTTAAAGTTCTTGTCATACAGATCTTTCACTTGTTGGGTTAGAGTCAAACCAAGATACTTTATCTTGTTTGTGACTCTTGTGAAGGGTGTCATTTCCCTAATTTCTTTCTCAGCCTCTTCATCCTTCGAGTATAGGAAGGCTACTGATTTGTTTGCATTAATTTTATATCTGGTCACTTCGCTGAAGTTGTTTATCAGAACTGTAGCAGTTCTCTGGTGGAGTTTTTCAGGTCACTTAAGTATGATCATATCATCTGCAAATAGTGATATTTTGATTTCTTCCTTTCCAATTTGTATCCCTTTGACCTCCTTTTGTTGTCTAATTGCTCTAGCTAGAACTTCATGTACTATATTGAATAGATAAGGAGAGAGTGGACAGCCTTGTCTAGTTACTGATTTTAGTGGGAATGCTTCAAGTTTCTCCCAATTAAGTTTGATGTTGGCTACTGGTTTATTGTATAGTGCTTTTACTACGTTTAGGTATGGTCCTTGAATTCCTGATCTTTCCAAGACTTTTATCATGAAGGGATGTTGAATTTTGTCAAATGCTTTTTCAGCATCTAATGAAATGACCATGTGGTTTATTTCTTTGAGTTTGTTTATGTAGCGGATTACATTGATGGATTTCCAGGTACTGAACCATACCTGCATCCCTGGGATGAAGCCTACTTGATCATGGTGAATGATCGTTTTGATGTGTTCTTGAATTTGGTTTGCGAGAATTTTATTGAGTATTTTTGCATCGATATTCATAAGAGAAATTGGTCTGAAGTTTTCTTTCTTCGTTGGGTCTTTGTGAGGTTTTAGTATCAGTGTAACTGTGGCCTCATAGAATGAATTAGGTAGTGTTCCTTCTGTTTCTATTTTGTGGAATAATTTGAAGAGTATTGTTATTAGGTCTTCTTTGAAGGTCTGATAGAATTCTGCACTGAACCCATCTGGTCTTGGGCTTTTTTGGTTGGGAGACTTTTAATGACTGCTTCTATTTGTTTAGGGGTTATAGGACTGTTTAGATGGTTTATCTGATCCTGATTTAAATTTGGTATTTGGTATCTGTCTAGAAAATTGTCCACTTCATCCAGATTTTCCAATTTTGTTGAATATAGGCTTTTGTAGTAGGATCTGATGATTTTTTTAATTTCCTCAGATTCTGTTGTTATATCTCCCTTTTCATTTCTGATTTTGTTAATTTGGATACTCTCTCTGTGCCCTCTGGTTAGTCTGGCTAAGGATTTATCTATCTTGTTGATTTTCTCAAAGAACCAGCTCTTGGTTTTGTTGATTCTTTGTATAGTTCTTTTACTTTCCACTTGGTTGATTTCAGCCCTTAATTTGATTATTTCCTGCCTTCTACTCCTCTTGGGTGTATTAGCTTCTTTTTGTTCTAGAGCTTTCAGGTGTGCTGTTAAGCTGCTAGTGTATGCTTTCACCAGTTTCTTTTTGGAGGCACTCAGAGCTATGAGTTTTCCTCTTAACACTGCTTTCATTGTGTCCCATAAGTTTGGGTATGAGGTACTTCCTTTTATTAAATTTTAGGAAGTCTTTAATTTCTTTCTTTATTTCTTCCTTGACCGAGTTATCATTGAGTAGAGCATCATTCAGCTTCCATATACATGTGGGCATTCTTATGTTTTTGTTTTCATTGAAGGCCAGCCTTAATCCTTAGTGATCTGATAGGAGGCATAGAATTATTTCAATCTTCTTATATCTGTTGAGATTTGATTTTTGACCAATTATATGGTCAGTTTGGAAGAAGGTACAATGAGGTGCTAAGAAGAAGGTATATTGTTTTGTTTTAGGATGAAATGTTCTATAGATATCTGTTAAATCCATTTAGTCCATAACTTCTGTTAGTTTCACTGTGTCTCTGTTTAGTTTGTGTTTCTAAGATCTGCCCATTGATGAAAGTGGGGTGTTGAAGTCTCCCACTATTATTGTGTGAGGTGCAATAATGTGCTTTAAGAGTTAGTAAAGTTTCTTTTATGAATGTGGGTGCCCTTGCATTTGGAGCATAGATGTTCAGAATTGAAAGTTCTTATTGGTAGATTTTTCTTTTGATGAAGATGAAGTGTTCTTCCTTTTCTTTTCTTTTCTTTTCTTTTTTTTTTTTTTGATGACTTTTGGTTGAAGGTTGGTTTTATCTGATATTAGAATGGTTACTTCTGCCTGTTTCTTGGGACCATTTGCCTGGAAAATTGTTTCCTAGCCCTTTACTCTGAGGTAGTATCTGTCTGTCTTTAACCCTGAGGTGTGTTTCCTGCATGTGTTTTGTGTATGCAGCAAAATGCTGGGTCCAGTTTATGTATCCAGTCTGTTATTCTATTTCTTTTTATTGGTAAATTGAGTCTATTGATGTTAAGAGATATTAAGGAATAGTTATTGTTGCTTACTGTTATTTTCAATGTTACTTTTATGTTTTTGTAGCTATTTTCTTTTGGGTTTGTTGAAAGATTACTTTCTTGCTTTTTCTAGGGTGTAGTTTCCCTCCTTGTGTTGGCATTTTCCAACTATTATCCTTTGTAAGGCTGGGCTTGTGGATAGATATTGTGTAAATTTGGTTTTGTCATAGAATATCTTGGTTTCACCATCTATGGTAATTGAGAGTTTTGCTGGATATAGCAGCCTGGGCTGACATTTGTGTTCTCTTAGAGTCTGTATGAGATCTGCCCAGGATCTTCTAGCTTTCATAGTCTCTGATGAGAAGTATGGTGTAATTCTGATAGGTCTGCCTTTATATGTTACTTGACCTTTTCCTCTTACTGCCTTTAATATTCTTTCCTTGTTTTGTGCATTTGGTGTTTTGACTATTATGTGACAGGAGGAATTTCTTTTCTGGTCCAATATATTTGGAGTTCTGTAGGCTTCTTGAATGCTTATGTTCATCTCTTTCTTTAGGTTAGGAAAGTTTTCTTCTATAATTTTGTTGAAAACATTTACTGGTCCTTTAATTTGGGAGTCTTCACTCTCTTCTATACCTAGTATCCTCAGGTTCTGTCTTCTCATTGCATCCCGGATATCTTGGATGTTTTGGTTTAGGAGCTTTTTACATTTTGTGTTTTCTTTGACCCTTTAAGTTGGGAATCTTCACTCTCTTCTATACCTATTATCCTTCTGTTTGGTCTTCTCATTGTGTCCTGCATTTCCTGGAAGTTTTGGGTTAGTAACTTTTTGCATTTTGCATTTTCTTTGACTGTTGTGTTATGGTATCTTCTGAACCTGAGATTCTCTCTTCTATCTCTTATATTCTGTTGGTAAAGCTTGCATCTACGACTGCTGATCTCTTTCCTCGGGTTTCTGTCTCCAGAGTTGTCTCCCTTTGTGATTTCTTTATTGTTTCTATTTCCATTTTTAGATCCTGGATGGTTTTGTTTATTTCCTTTGCCTGTTTGATTGTATTTTCCTGTATTTCCTCTTTACGGGCTTCTAGTTGTTTACCTGTGTTCTCTTGTATTTCTTTGAGGGAATTATTTATTTCCTTCTTAAAGTCTTCTATCATCATCATGAGAAGTGATTTTAAATCTGAGTCTTCCTTTTCTGGTGTGTTGGGATATCCAGGGCTCGCTGTGGTGGGAGAACTGGGTTCTGATGATGCCAAGTTGCCTTGGTTTCTGTTCATTATATTCTTGCCCTTGCCTTTAACCATCTGGTTATCTCTGGTATTAGCTGGTCTTGTTCTCTCTGACTGTGACTTGTCCCTCCTGCAGACCTTTTCATCAGTACTCCTTAGAGACCAGCTCTCTCTGAGAGGAATTTGGGATTGGAGAGCTGTGGTACAGGGTCAGCTCTGGGGTGCAAACAGAAACCAGAAGGATCCTGTCCCCAGCTGTTCCTTGGTTCCTATGTCCTGATGGCTCTGCAAGGGTCCCTCTTGATTGAGGAATTTGAACAGAAGTGGTAGTCTTCTTGTGCTCAAAGGTGTGTCCACACTCCTGGGAGACCAGCTCTCTCCAGTATGGAGCCCTGTGTCACGGGATCAGCTACCTGGCCTCAGAAGGAAACCAGAAGGCCACTCCTCATTCCCTGTGTCCTGAGGATTCCAGGTAAGTCATTCTGAGCAGTGGTGCCCTCTTACCTCCACTCACAGGTTTGTCCACACTCCCTGGATGCTAACCTTCTCCCTGCACTATTTGGTTATGAAGTTCTGTGGCATAGACTGGGGTCCCCAGCCAAAGAAGGAGACTGGAAGCTGCTGTTCCAGGCTGCTTGTAGGTCCCTGTGTCCTGGAGGTTCCAGGCAGGTCCCTCTGAGCAGAGGTATTGACCTTACCCCTGATCACAGGCTTGTCCACACTCCTGGGAGGATAGCTCTTTCCCTACGCTCCTTGGGTATGGAGCTGTGTGGTATGGATCACAGGCATAAACCGGAAGGCTCCTGTCCCAGGCTGTTCCTCTGTCCCAGTGTTCTGCAGATTCTGGGCCACAAGCACAATTTTTTAACATTGCAAATGAATTCAGAGATCTGCTTGCCTTTGTAAACATAGACAATAAGCTAGCTAGATGTGATTCCATCCTGATATTGCCATTCTCACCACACCTAGACCTAAACTAGCTCTGTCCCAGGCTGACCTTGAACTCAGGAATCTGCCTGCCTTTATAAGCACAGACAATAAATCTAGTTGGGTGGGATCTTGCGCTGGATTCACCACTCCCCAAATCTCTTTTGCTCCTTCAATATCTTTCTGACAAGATGGCTCACAGTGCTGCTGCCTCTGTTCTTTTAGGTTCATGAAGCCCCTCATATAATGAGTATAGCATCCTTACATTTTGAGTAGTTGAGGAATTATATATTTTTGAACTCATGTTTTTAGAGTTCTTTCCCTCAACCTTAAGGGCTGTCCTGAAGGTCTCAATGTTTACCATTTTTGCTAAGGACATAGATACACCTCACCTCCCAGACTTGTCTCTATCTCAGATTATCATGGAGTCATTAACCTTGGCAGGTAGAATATTTCTGGAAGGAGGAACATGAAAATATGTACATTATCATACAAATAAGCCTTTCACCCATGTCAAACATCAACACTCATGGAGGCCCATGCCCTGCTGGATCTGCCCCAGGGGTGGAAACCATGTCACTCTGTCCCTTTCCCTTACATGACCATTCTGGACTTGGCAAAAAGGAATGGGGACATGTACCTCAGGAGAGGCAAAGCTTAGCCAAAAATCTTAAGCAGTATTCAATTTTTCATTGGTCATATTTATATATGGGGATCTGTGCCACCCTTAGCTGCAAGGGAGTCTGAACATGTATTTTATCAGATGAACTTTTACTTGAAGAGACGAGAGATGTCCTTAGGTTGGCTTTATAGAGTACAATTCCTAAGAAATTTTCCTCTGCTTCCATTCTTGCTGCAAAGTCATCATCTCACATGATAGCCAGTTAAAATCCTAAAAAGTAAACGTGAGCTCACAAGTCTCTCGATCAGAATTCTTCAAGGTCTTATTTGGTTCTCTACAAAGCAATGCACAATCATACAAGGCACTCACTGTATGGTTCAGCCCCTACCATGCTCTTCCCTAAGCCCCCTGTACCTCATTCATACTGATCTTCCTTCAGAAGGTAACCAGTTCTCACCAGCCCCCAGCCCTCTATGCAGGCTATCCATCTTCCCGGACTTTTGGAAAAATATTTCTCCTTCCATAACATTCTGAAAATCTACCACATTCCACATCTGAACCATAATGTCCCATCCATGACTTTCATGGCATCCTTAGACTGACTCCAGTCCCTTGCTGTGTGATAGCAAGGCACTCAGTGTTATTTTTTTCATTCTTGCAACATTCATTGTGTAAATAAATGTTTGAAGCCCGTTTTCTCATTTACATTGGGATTTGCATGAAATAATTTGCTCAGTTATTTCACTTATACCATAGTCCAATCTCAGTATCTGCTGGGAGAAAATAATATGAGATTTCTTTTGAAAAATAAATGAACTCATTTAAGAATGGAAAAAGCTAAACACACAGAAAGAAGTTACTGAGATGCATACACCCTGTGCTATGTCTGACACAAATAGCCAAAGCCTGTTGTCTGAAGAGTCATGGTTATTCTGTCCTCAACAGACCTTATTTAGGTCTAGAAAGTCGCTTCTAAAAGCTAAGAATAAATGTCCACAAATCAAAAAACCAACATGAAGAATTAGACTTCTAGACATTACATCCATGAAAGAATTCTGCAGCAAAACAAAATAAACTTAGAAATTTCATGTCAAAATTGTAACAGAAAGGAATCTTGAATGTTCTGAATAAGTGATAATAAAGTAAACTAATCTCCCATTGGGGATATGTAAAATGTATGTTTGTAAATGTATGTAAAATGCTTGGCATATTCTTTAGTGTGCACTTATCAATGGATTTTAATGACTTAGGGTATGAGAAAAATCCCTAAGTGCAATTCTGACTTGTTAAATTCCCCAGCTCCTCTCACTGACTTGGGATATTATTCTTCCAAGCAAATTCCTCTCCACATCCTGGAAGTCTCTTGTGTTTTGGCTCATAGATGGTCTCCTAAATGACTGGGATGGGAATCAGGCGGTAACATTATCAGAAGATACGCAAGCCGGATGTGACTTAGTTAACATCAGTGATCAAAAAAAAAAAAAAAAATTATCAAAGTACTTTACATACAACAAAATTTACAGCTTCAATTATAAAGCATTGATAACTGTCTGGAGTTGTATCTACCATAGTCAAGACCATCCTGTTACCTCCCAAGAAGCTTGTGTCTGTTTATAGTCTGTTAACTCTACCCAGCCCTCATGTGATGATTGATCTCTCTATTGCCACAATTGAGCCCTTCATCAACATTCATATGAGCTGTTGACAAAGCCAGGATATATTCTTTTATTTGGTTCTTTTTTCACTTAGAATTGTACTTTTAGGAAATATCTGTGCTGGAGCTGGATAGATGGTTCAGTAGTTGAGAGAATCTCTGGAAGAGGACCTGAGGAGGGTCACAACCCTATAGTCCCAGTCCAGGAGGTCTAATGCCCTCTTCTGGCCTCTGAGGGCACCAATCATGTGCTTGCTACAAACACATACTTGCAGGTAAAGTACTCATACACTTACAATAAAAATTTAAATATTTTATCTAAAGAAATGTCCATGCTGTTGAATATTTAAGTTGTTTAGTCTTTTTCAAATGAATAGTTGTTAGTTGTTTTACTGTATGAAAATACATAACCTGTTTACTTATTTGCCTTTATCCAGTCTCCCTCTCCCCCTTCCCCTCCTCCTTCCTTTTCCTCTCCTTTTACCTATACCTCTCCCTCTCTATCTCACTCCCCTCCCTCTTCCCTTACTTCTCCTCCCTGTCCTTCCCCTCCTCTCTCCCCTTCTCTGATGATGTGCCTCTTACATCTTTGCTCTTTCTCAAACTTGCTTTGAGTCACCACATGACTTTAGAAAACTAATTCTGCTGTTGAATATAGCTATGTTGAACACATCAATTAGTCTAACTGAGGCAGCATATTAACAGTTATATGATGTCAGGTATATGACCATTCCAGCATAGCTCCTTGGTTTTTTTGTTTTGTTTTGTTTTGTTTTGGGGTTTGTTCTTGTTTTTTGTTTTTGTTTTTGTTTTTGTTTTTTTTTTGTTTTTTTTGGTTTTTTTTGGTTTTTCAAGATAGGGTTTCTCTGTGTAGCCCTGGCTGTCCTGGAACTCACTCTGTAGACCAGGCTGGCCTCAAACTCAGAAATCCTCCTGCCTCTGCCTCCCTAGTGCTGGGATTAAAGGCGTGCGCCACCACTGTCTGGCAGCTCCTTGGTTTTTGTTCATTTGTTTGTTTTCTATATTTTCTCTCAGCTTGCAGTTTGTAGTTGTTGGCAGCCAACTCTTAGGCATATTGCATTTTCAATGTTCCCTGGATACTACATGGATTTGGTGATATTGTAAATACTGCTATTTTAAATTTTCAATATCTAATTGTTTGTTAGAATAGCCTTCTTTTGGTGGCATGGATAAACTCTCTTACTAGTTCTGGTAAGTTTTGAGTTATAATCTTATGTTTAAACACTTTTGAATTTTCTACTAAGACAGCTATGACATAGCTATTAAGAAGCAGCCATTTTACTTTTCCTTTCCCATATATGACATTTTCTCGACTTAGTTTCCAGCTAGAGCTAGTACAACAATGAGCTGATGAGCAGACAAAGTCAGGGCTAACACTCATCTTACATTCAAAGGCAGAGAGGGCAAGTTATGTCCTTAAGGTATGGTTTTATCATTAGGTAGATACCCATTATCACACCTTAGTGATGAGGCTAAATTGATCCAAAACACTGCTGAGGACCTGCTTTGAGAAATCTCAGCAACAAAACCTTCAAAAATCAAACTGATACACAAGAAATTTTAAAGAGTGCCAGATCCAATACCACAAGAAGCTAGAGTGGGTGTGGTGTTCCCTTTCATACATGTGATAAATGCACTGATTGGGGCATTTATTTAACACTAATTGCTGGTGATTTTCCTTATCGTCTTCAGACTGCTCTGGTTCACACTTTTGAGCCAGTCATCAGTTCGTTGTTCATCTGAGGTTTCCATTCTTGGCACAGAAGGATAAAATGTAAGATGCTTGAAGTTAGTTGCTCCAAGACTGGGTTAAAAAAGCCTAAATTGGTTGAAGAATAATAAAGCCTTTGAGAGAATTGTAGTAAAGTAGACTTGCAAAGAGAGTGTGTGCTTCACCAGACTAGGACATGGGTAAAGGACATGCTCCCAAGGGCATTGGTGCCCCTCAGATAGCTTCCCCACAAAGCTGACAAGACACCTGTGGCTGTAGCAGCCTTGACATAACCCCAGGAATCTTTGCGCTTAGCCTGGACTGGAAGTGAAAAGTTATAGGGACTCTAGGGACCAAAAGAGTTAAAATATAAAGGATGTCAACAAATGAACCAATCAGAGGGCTTTCCCCTTCCCTGGAAGTGCTTCTCAGTATCCTAGGCTCCTCAGCATCCTCAGGGAGGGGAAGGAATGACCCAAATGGTTAAGGTTCTACTCTTGCAGCGTGAGGGAAAGGGAAATTTTATGGATACATTATATTGAAGTGACGTTGGGAAGGAAGGAAGGAAATCCACAATACATCATTTTTAGACAGCTCTTCCTATGGCTTGTGCTGTTTCCTGGTTATGTTGTTGGTGAAGATCTAGAAAAGAGAAAGTTAGGTAGGGAGGCTGAACTCAAAATCTATCTTTAGTATAGCGTAGTACCACATCTGGTTCCAGACCCACTTTCTATCTGAGCTCACTAAATCCCAGTTGGCCATCACAATGTGGCTGATCATGTCACACTCTTGCTACCATGACCAATCCTAACACTGCTTCCTCCACTATATCCCTGAACTGTTATCCAAAGCAAGCCCCCTTCCTAAAGTTGCTTCTGTCAAATATATGAATGTCCCAGCAACAAGAAACTTGGCTCAGGCTTTACTTCACAGTGGGTAAAATGTTCACCTTGTAAATAAGAGGATCTTAGTTTGGATCCTCAGCACCCACAGAAAAACTGAGCGCAACAGTATCTGTACCTCAGGCACTGATACGGGAAGATACGGAGGCACGAGAATACTTAGAACTCACTGGCCATCGAGTACAGTCAAATGGGCAAGTTTTAGATTCATTGAGAGACCCTGTCCCCCCAAAAAGTGGAGATTAATAGAGGAGGAAGACTCCAGATGCTGGCATCTGACCTCTGCACAGGTGCACTCATGGACATATATACCACAGGCAGAAAAAGAAAGCACACAACTTGTAAATAGTGAATTCATCTGGTACCCATAGCCCGAAATACCTTCTAACACATGCATACACACCCAGAAATGAAGGTAGCCAACCACAGCAATGCAACAAACCTGAAGACTAATCAGGCCAGAGACTAGGATCAGTCAGGAATCTTCTCGGAAGGTCAGAGCTCGGCTTCCTTTTCTGTCAAGTTAAGGAAGTGACAGTCTGTCTTCAATGGCCCTAGCAACTCCAGTGCTCCATATTTTAGAAAGTCCCCGGTGTGTGAATTAGGTCAGACCCATCCCAGTAACACGTGTCCTTCTAAAGGAAACACACTTCCAAACCCAGTATTTGGGTTCTTCAAGGGGGTAAACATTTTTTTAGGGCTTCGTCCATCAAGAGACTCGCCTAACGGCAGAATTAAAACCATCTTCCAATTAAACAGCTCTCAAGCAATTCATTTGCATATTATTTGACTTGCTTAATAAGGATGGATTAAATTACCTCTCTTCAGGGGCTGTGGTGAGTCTTTTTTTTTTTTTTTTGGTTTTTCATGACAGGGTTTCTCTGTATAGCCCTGGCTGTAGTTCAGGCTGGCCTCGAACTCAGAAATCCACCTGTCTCTGCCTCCCAAGTGCTGGGATTAAAAGCGTGCACCACCACTGCCCGGCGTGGCAAGTCTTTTTAATCAGAGCACCAGAGGACACTCTAAGTGCTCTGGCCACGTGAGGTGGGGGCCAAGCATGACCCAGACACAGTAAGACAAGGAGGTGGATGTGAGCCTAAGATTAAGGAAATAAGCTTAGAGATAATTGCATAATAATCTTTCTATTCTCACTCACACCAGTCACCCTGACAGGGGGATTACATGGATTAACTCTGGGTTTGTTCCAGAATTCATTTTCAAAATTATAGAAATCACTGTGGTGAGCAAAGCCATTTAACCTGAACCATGAGTTTAGACGTGACAACTGACAATCGTTTAGCAGTTTGGAGAGTCTAGCCACACTGCAGTGAACATTTAACAAGCTCATACCAGGCTGTGTGCTTTGTGGATCTGATAGCCATCACCCTCATAGCGATCCAACACAGACACTGGTGCTAGTCACTACAATAACATCAGACCCATGTGGCGTAAGCTAAGGGCTCAGCTCTACAGTCTGAACTCCTGAGCCAGGATCCTGGTTCTTCAGCATTCCAGGTCTGTGACACTGGGGAAGCTAGTTTGCATCTTTGACCTGTATTTTGTTGTTTGGGAAATGCGAGTGGACATAATTGTATGTCCTCAGGTATCTCTGAGAGAATTAAGTTACAGATCATGAAATTGAAGTGTTGTCTGATACAGAGTGCACTACTTGGTAAACAGGAATCATTATTATTTCTACATCCTCATCTAGCCCACGAAAGGCTGAGGAATGTGTCCAAGATCCACCAGCTAGCAAAAAGGAACAAACCAACCTCTTGCCATGTGTACAGAAAAAGCTAGTGCCCCACAGCCAAGCTGGTGGTGTGGATGCTGTACTGCAGACCACCAAGTGCAGACACAGAAATGCGTTTGTTGTCAGTGCTGTTGTATTCTAGATGAATGCCATCATTCCTTGCTAATGAGCATCCTGACTGGGAATGCTCCTCAAGGAGCCTGGAATTGATGCCTGAAGTTGCAGTTGTCGGTACCCATTTCTTTAAGAAGACAGCTGTGGTCAGAGATAACCACACCTACCAAAGAGAAATTCTCCCAGCATCCTGTTCATATATAAGTGAACAAATTCTGAAGGGCTTTGTGATGCCCTGGAAAGAGAAGGAAGAGATCACCTCAGGGGGAAATGAGGTCTGCTGGATCTCTTCCTCAGTGTGTGGTTGATGTCAGTGTGACGTATAAGACATTGGACAAGGGAGGACCATTTTCTCTGCCTTCGCTGGAAAATAGAGGGATGTGGTGTGAGGAGTGGGGGTAGGGAAGTAAATACCCTGCAGAATGAGAAAGAACAGGGTCCTCCTGGTTTTGATGGGTTGGAACTAGAGTAAATAAATAATCATCATCTCAAATTAGTTTCCTCATGGGGAACTTCTGTGTGTGTCTCTGTTTTCTGGACAGAAGAACCAAAACAGAATCTCAACTGCCCTCTAGGAGACCTGTAGGTGTCCCTTAAAAATAAATGATAAATAACACCAGGAACAGAGGTCAGTCTCAGAAGTCATACTTTAAAATCAGGACATCATGTGTCACCCCTTTCCCAAACACCTCCTAACTAACTGCAGCTAGTTCCCAGACCATGATCACAAAGAACCCCATTTCTTTCCCCAAGCTTCTCTGCCCCTGAAATCCTTGAGGCTGACAGTAACATGGGGTAAGTGCCCCAAGCGGGCAGGGGTCGCAGGTCTCTCCTTTACAATTATGCTCCAAGCTTTATCTTACTTCTAACAGTAAACTGAGTGTGGGTGTGTTACTCTGGCAAAGTGCCTCTAGGAGTCCCCACAGTCCACACATGGTTTTCCTATGGCCTTTGATCTAGAGACCATGCTCGTCTACTTGATCCACCATGATCACTGCCTCTTGTGGCCACAAGGTGTCATTGTTGGAAGCAGACCTCATGCAGTTCTGTGCTTGCCCATAGGCTCCTGACAATTATCAGACAGCCTGCCTCTGTAGTTCTAGGAGAGAGGAGAAATTTCTCCCATGCTGCTGAATTTGGAAACCAGCGTCGGTGCCACAGTTCCTACAGTTCAGTTCTGTGGTTACACACACAGGATGGAGCAGGCCAGGGATGGAGTCAGAGGTAAGCCAAGACAATCACCTCATCCAGTGGTGGATACTGGGAAGCTGCTACAGGGCAATGGTTCTGAAGCTAGGAGAGATAAAGCATGGAGGCCAAGCTCTGGCACTGAGCACAGCACTGGAGTAGACCACCACAGCAGAAGCATGTGAGATCATATGATCTAGTTATCAGGCCCACTCAGCCTTGCATCTAAATACACAGCTACAAGAGACTTTAAGCCCTAAGAGCAAAGTATTGATAACCTGTTCTCTTTTTACATCAGCTTATTTGGAAATAATTATCTGAAACCACTTATAGCTAGACAGTCTCAAACACCACAAAAGCACAGACAGGGACCCAGTGACAGAAGCAGACAAGGGAACAATTGCTTTAAAAATCCAAGGTTATAGAAGGTTCTGAATTAGTCCCGGACTTCCTGAAAAGAATGTGGATGGACTGTCCCCCACATTAAAACACAGCACAGCATCAAAAAGGCTGTTGTCAGCCTCTCAGTACAGAAAAAGTCTGCATTGCCATCTACTTAGAAAAGCAGAGAATGTCTTAAGACTTGTGGATTGCATTTTAAAATCTCAAGAAATTCTTCTGCCCAGTGACAGCTTTGATGAAGTGAGTTCTTGCCTCCATTACACATGCAGGTGTTGACATCTAAGACCCAGGCACAACAGTGATAAGATAGGGCCTGAGAGAGGCGGTTGGATCTTTAGCCATGGGTGCTCTATGACAGGGTGCTGCTGCTCCCTTTGATCATGTGAGGATCTGATACGTTCTCAATCTGCATCCTGGAAAAGGCTCTTTCCCAGACCTCAACTGTGCTGTGCTGTGGAATTCTGACACAGGAGCCTCAACTGTGTGTCAGCCACCCAGCCTGAGATCCTTCATCATAGAAGCCCCAACTAAGACTCAGATCAATTAGACTTTGCTTAATTAAATACTGTGTGAAAATATATATCATGCATGGAGTATTTAGCATTCTACTGTTTTCTGTTAATTAACTTTGATTCTAGACTATCTCTCTGTACCCCTTTTACAGATGAGCAAACCAGGGCTCCAAGGAGATAAGCAAATTGCTCATTTTTGTAGGGATGGACAGTGGTCAAGGGTGGGTTCAAACCAATCTGTTTGACTCCAGAGTACAAAGCCTTAGCCTCTGCTTCTGTTCCTGAGTCTACTCCCATCCCTCCAGACCCATCAGGGAAGAGCATAGTAGCAATACTCCGGGGAAATATTCAATGTGAACATTTCTCAGGTCTTCCTCAGAGAATGGCACTCGTGAGGGGTTTCCCAACAGCCAGCTTGAAAGGCAACTTCACTCCAGTACACAGGTGCTGCTAGTGACCCTGCTCCAGGACAAATGGTCCCCTGCCTTCAACAGCAGGAGTACATTGCAAGGTCAAGTCTGAGGACTCATACTTAGAAATATTTATTGTTTATGAGTTGAACAAACGAAACGCTTTGGAAAGGTAATGTGTTTAGAGAATTAAATTACAGAACACTGAAAAGGTCCAGCTCTTACGAAGAGGTTTGCTGAGATAATTGGATAATGACATTCTACATCAGGCAGAGAAAGGCTCCCGATGAAGAGGTTGTGGGGTGAGCAGAATGGCCGACTGCAGAAGCGGCATCATCTCTACCTTGGGTTGATAAAAAAAAAAAGTGAAGCATTGGCTTATCATTGCTGGAGCATGGGATTTCAAGTTTTTCAGCTCTCTAGTTTAAAAGAACACCAACCTTTTTTGAGCTTATTTGGTCCAAAAAGATAACCTCAGACAAGAACAAGGGGCTGCCACTGATGTACTGAGAGCACGTTGGGAAAGTCTGACTCAACCATTATCATAAGAACTTAATTCAGAATAGTAAGGAGGCTCTCCATTCTCGTTATGTTGGTATGGACGTTTGGGGGTTTCTCTGGATATACACTGCAATATTGTCCCAAGAAAGTGAATAAAGCTGCACACACATGCTCCTGGTGAGCTCCCACCCTCTTCTGCAGCCCTCCCTGAGATACCCCAGGACCCCAGGATCCTTCTTATCCACAGAGTGGATCCCTGTGATGCAAGGAAGTTGCCAGTATGTTCTGTCCTCAGCTGGTTGGGGACTGGGTCGAGAGAGAAGGCTGTGTGTATAATAAACTTAAATCTCACAGACCTCCACTCTCAGCCCTTGCCCCATGCTTCCAGAGAAAGGTAGACGAAGGGGAAAGGCTTGGCAGATATTGAGTCATTGTCCTGGGAAAAGCATGACAGAAACTCAACTCAAATCAGATTAGGAGAGAAAGGGCAGGGCTCTCTAGCAGGAAGAGCAGGGTTACGGTCCCTGGGGCATTGGTTCTTTCAGAGCCTCCAGCTCTTGTCCCTGGCTTTCTCTCATGTCTGCTGTGTATTCCTTCCACAAGCTGGAGAGACAGCTGCCAATGAATGGCTTCAGCAATAGATATTTGTTACAAGGAATCTTGGTCATTCCTTCTGCCTCCAGATATGTTAAATTTTTGCAATGTGCTATTGCCTTCCATGCCATCCCTTCACCGAGAGGTAATATGTACTCTCCTTTTTTAAAAACTTGACTGGTGTTCTGATATATTTCCATTCAGGGACAGTAGAAGTAAGGTTGGACATCAGACTCTAAACCTAAGGGACCTTGGGCATCCATGTCTGCCCTTAGGGACTGTGTCCTCCTGAATGACAAAATACAAGCTAACAATCTTAGATACATCAGTAAAGACTTTCCAGATGCCACAGCCTACCCACCCCCTAAACCACAAAGGCAGCATGAAGAAAAACAGTTGAGGCCAGCACATAACTCCAGTACCACGACTGAATGAAGCTTCTACATCTCAGACAGCTTGTCATGCAGCAGTAGCTAACTGATACAGTCTAAAGGGCTGTCCTCAAAATCACTGTGCCCAGAGAAGCAATATGATAACCCTGTGGAAAAGAGGAGGGGGAAAAAAGATGAGAAACACTCTTTGGAAACTAGGAAGGGTCTGTGAGAACAGATGGGTGCCCCCAGCAAGGTGAGGCATTAAGAGTGGGGAAATATCAGTTTGAATTTCTTCAGGGTTCTCATGCTATCAGATCAAGTACTGCTGTGCTCACAGAGGCCTCACAGTATTCTTTATGTCACAGAGTTGCCATGAGCTTGAGCTAACCCTGTGACATCACTCTTCTGAATTGGCATCCTGTGCTCATCCTGTTAACAACAGTCCTGGGATGAAGAGAGTTATTCCATCTAATGTTTAATGAAGGCTATTCTATCCAACAGAGAGTAGAAGCCAGGCCAGCTTCTTAGCCATGGCTGTGGTCATCCTATGAGAATGGATGAAAACTACCAGCCTTGTGTGCTGATAGATCCGTCCACATTGGCCAAGCTGAGGGGTAAGCACACAAGAAGGCAGGCACTATATCACAAATATGGGTGCTCCCTTAAATTAAGGTCCAAGCCTGCTGCTGAACTGAAGAGAAAAATGGTTCCAATTTAGACAGAAAATGAAAGTCCTTTCAGTCAGAGCCTCAGAAGATAAATTCATCTGGTGATCTTGTTCGATCGTCCCAGGAAGCCAGGTGTACCCCAGTCCCTCCATAAAACAAGCTTCTCTAGGTCTCTCTCTCCACAAGCATGGGGCTTTGAGATTTCCACATATACTGACTATCAATTACCAATTTATTTCCAGAATTTTTATGTATAAAAAAGCATTTCTGACTTCAAGTTAAACAATCTAATCATCAGGAAATAAACTATTTCCACATTCAGTTGCTCTCATTTAGGTGAAAAACAAAGAAAACTTTTGCATTTGCATATTTATCCAGAATTAGATTCTGCCCACAGCTTCCATATAGTGTCCTTTAGACACTGACGAGATTTGAAAATCTCTCATTGCCTTTTATGATTAGGATGGGTAAAGGCCTCGGATACTAAAACCAGAAGAAGGACAAAGGAGAGGCAGAAAACATTCTTAGATTACCCAAACTTCCCAGGTACTGGAGTATATGTACACACAAGTAAATTTTACTGAATGCAGTCCTCATTGCTTTAAACTGTAAATGACAATATTATGCATTATTTATGAATTACCTATTAACATTGATATCGCCCACTTCTAAAGAGCCCTTGTAGTTTGTGATGATATAACCCTATAAAACAAATTTTAAAATGAAATTAAGTATAAATTTTAAAAGCATAAGAGAGGAATAAATCAAGCCCTATTACTAATAGGATTGCTTTTATCAAACAACAAGATAACCATTGTGCTTCCTGGCAACCAATCAGAAATGGAAAGCCTACCTCTATGAAATAAAACATGCTTGCCTATTACGAAGCAGAGTCTATACCCAAAGGTGGCTAATGGCAGCCTTCCTTTACACAAACTCACTAAAGAAACTCTAGAAAAGATAAACCAGGATAGACATGTTCAAAGTTGCCCAAGAGGCTGACAAAAGAGAGCATGCTCTATTGTTTCTGCACGTCTTTGCTGTGCACGTGGTGTCTCTAAGCTCAGTTCAAACCCCAGTGATAAGCAGCTCCACGTTCTATTTTCACCTTGCATTCCACTGTACTGGCTTTGCCATCAGAGCAATGACTGCCAAGCATTCCGCTATATTAACACTCCATGTTTCGCTCACATAATGCCCAATCATTGGACATTTTCCAGGGCTCACAATGCAAATAAAACATAGAGCTCTTTCTATAATTTAGTGATCACATTTGAAGTTGCTCCCAAAAGTGGCCTAGCCATAAATAATCATTTTTGTTATTTCTGAATTACTTATTCATTTATCGGGTAGCACGCGGAACTCAGAGGACAACTAGCTGAAGTTAGTTCTCTCCAGTGTGGGCCCCAGGGATCGAACTCAGAGCATCACCAATCTTAGCCAACAAAGCTTCCCACTGGTACAGGGTTTCTCTGTGTACCCTTGCTGTTCTGGAACTCACTCTGTAGACCAGGCTGGCCCCTAACTCACAGAGTTCCACCTGCTTCTGCCTTCCTAGTACTAGGATCGGAGGAGTTTGCCACCACTGCCCAGTACTTCTGATTTAAAGGAAACACACATTTATTATGTGTGACTTAGAAAATTTAAGGAGGTGTGGAAAACAGAGTTATTCTCAGGGTCACTGGGTTTGGTCCATCCTCCTGTCTTTCAGGCACAGTTTGTATGACTGGGGAGCTCATAGTATGTTAAAGATAGCACGTGTGTGTGTGTGTGTGTGTGTGTGTGTGTGTGTGTGTGTATGTGTGGTGCATATGTAATATGTTTATCTGTATACATGCAGAGATCAGAGGTCCATGTCTAGTGTCTTCCTCTATTACTCTGCACAATATTTTTTGAAGACAGACTTTCTCACTGGACCTGGTAGCTCACCAGTCAACTAGACTGGCTGATCAAAGAGCTCTGGTGATCTGCCTGGCTCCCGGACACCCTTCTCAGCACTGAGAACTACAGATATATGTTTGCTGGGAATCTGAACTCAGCTGGCAAGAGGGCACGTCACTCCTGCATTGCATTTTGTTGTGTGCTGACTCACATCATGTTTCTGTAGTTTTTATGCACATATACTTTTTGAAGGACAATAGGTATAGATTGAGGAATCCCATTCAAACTCCAGACTCCCTGTTCTCTTCTACAGCTAGATGGCCCAGGAACAGACACAGTGGCAATGGCACTTGACAGACGCAGACCAGAGCTGAGGAGAAGGCAGCCTAAAGAGACTAATGTTGTGTGGAGCTTCTGCTTACTGGGCAGCTGGGTACCTAGTCTCTGTTCAGGATATGTAGGAAGCACACCCGTGCCCTGACAAGCAAAGCTACACCTGCAGAATCTGCCTCCAGCTCCTGGCATGCATGTGTCTGAGGCACAGTGAGAACAGAAAAAGGGTGAAACGAACCAATTTAATAATGGAAGTAGCCTTGGCCATGGTCCGCCTCTCAGAACCTTGCTTCCATGTACTGGAGGGAGAGCAACCAGCCTAGAAGCAGAGACATTAGTCAACTTCAACACGTCTCGATCAGTGGTGTCTCAGATGAACTTGACCTGTCATGCTGGGTCAGCAGGCTGAGAACAGGCCCATCCCTGCATCTTCAGAAAGTCCTCACACATCTCAAGGCTACCCAGAGGCCAGCTCCGTAGGCCTTCAAGACAAAGACAACAGCCTAAGCCACAAGTCAAGGTGCTAACATTTCTCTCAGATCACTAAGAAGACTCTACCCTGAGCAATTCCAGCCATGAACCCAGGGCCCATTTCCACAGCATCTCTTCCAGAAACTGAATTTCTATGAATATTCAATCTGCCTTCTGAGATCCACTTGTTCAGAGCACCACAGATATGTCTGTATCAAATACATATTGTGTGGTATTCCATAAACAGTTTTCTTTGTTTAAAAAAAATATACAGAAAACCAAAAGTGAGCTGAGCTTGCCTTAGCTCAGCGATTTCTGAATTAGTACATATCTTTAAGGGTAAAAATTTAAAGCGGCTGTCATTCAAATTGATTGGCATCCTGCACAATATAAAACTCAAAACTGAAAACACATTCAGTTTCTTTTTAAGTGTCAGCAGTGAATTGCTACCTGTCCCTTATTTTTTCCTTCTGTTTTTTCATATTTGCATTTTTATCAATTTTTAAATTTAATTTTAAATTATACATATTATATACAATAATACAATAATACATCCCTTTCCTCCCTCTAATCTCTCCATGTAATACCCTTTTGCACCCTCTGGAAATCATGGCTTCTTTTTCTTTGTTATTTTTATGCATATGTGTGTGTGTTTGCATATGAGTATATGTATATACATATATACATATATACGTATACATGTATACACATATACACATACACATATACACATATACATATATCACTTTAATGTTATTTGAATGCGTATGATTTCAGGGCAGACCAATTAGGGGGCTCATCCCCAAGGGAGACTATTTCTTCTCAGTTCTTTAGTTGCCTGTATTTCCCCTCACCTCTTAGTTCCTTACTTGCCTGCTTTCTTTGCTTAGGGGTAGGGCCCCATGAGATTTCCCCCTTCCATGTTAACATGTCTATTAGTGGTGTGCTTCTTCTGGTCTTGTTTATACAGCCAAAATGTTGAGGCATCATAGATGGAGTTTTCCTACCGTTGCTAAGAGACACAACCACACAACAGACTTCCTGACCCTCTGGCTCTCACAATCACTCTGCCCTCTTCTTTGATGGTCCCTGGAAGCCTTAGGTACCACATTGCATAGCAGATGTATCAGTTTGGGCTGGGCACTCCACAGTTAGTTGTCTTCTGCATTTTGACAGGTTGTGGTTTTCTGTTGTGGTCTTTATCTCCTGCAGAGAGAAGTCCCCTCATACTCACAGGTGAGCGTAGAGCTTGCCTCTCAACAATTGTCTTTTCTTAGGAGAAAATTACCCTTATTCTGAATTGCTGTTCTAATAGCTTGTAATTTTAAGCATCTTTCCTTTTAAGAAATGATAGTAAATTGTTGCTTTGTAAAAGATATTCTGAATAAGAAAATAAAAATTGTCAACTCACTCAGCTCAAATGCTTCTCTAATTGGCCTACGAAATCTAAATGTCTGGGAAACAGAACTGACTAATTCCCCAATATCCCTTCATGATAGAATACTGCATGGTTTCCCTTTATGACCTGGATTTTTAGATGCTTTATGAAACCTTTTTAGAAACTTCCACTTCATTGTGTCACCCAAGAGTTTTCTGTAATTAACCAAAGTGGTGGATCCCAGAAGGTTCTCTATGATTTTTTTGCTTGACCAAGTCCAGTGAATGGTTGGATCACAAGAATGTCTACTGAGTACCACATGTCATGTGACAAGCAACTCACTCACCATCTTTGCTGCATAGAAATATCTTAGACTTTTCAGCTTACAGAGTTGGTTTTTTTTTATTTTTTTATTTCTAGTTCAACCAAAGGTTTTGAGACATGAGTCACCACGAAAGTATTGTTTCAAGCCTTAGGCCTACCAGATAGAAAAACATGTCAACTGGGACAAATCTTTCCACTTCATCTATATAACTAAAGGTAACATTAGACTTTGCCTCATAAAAACACAAGAAAGATTCAATAAACAGTTGTAACTGGAGTAGTCAGAACAGTTCTTGGCACATAGTAAATTCTCAGATGTTCTGCAGAAACAAATTAGCTTCTAAAACAAGCCCCCATGACTAATGAAGCATTGGTGCTACACTCCAAAGGAGCCACAGTGCTGTGGGCTGTTATCTCATAGGCAGGCTGACTAACACTGTTGGTCACAGCTTCGAATGCATTCAACAAGCACAAAAAGTAGATTAGCAATGTCTGGTGGAAGTTGATGTAAGGACTCATCTACGTGAGTAAGGAGAAACCTGCTGGGTCTTACTGGGCAAGTGAATGGCAAGCATCTATTCATTTCTTCCATTGACCACTGCTATGGTTTGAAACCAAAATGACCCCATAGACTCATGCTTTCAATGACTGCTCACATCTGATAGCACTATTTGGAGAGGATCTGGAATCTGCAAATTAAATCTAGCTAGTAGAATTAGGTCATTAGGGATGGGCTTTTGAAGGCTTTAACTCGGCCCACAGCCATGAGACTACTATCTTTGGCCACACAGATGGGGTGCCTCCCCCCATACCTTCTCTGCTATGATGAACAGAAACTGCTCCAAAAACAGTGATCCAAAACATATCTTCCTTCTAAGTTGAATGTTTTGGGTATTATGGCCAGAGTAATACAAAATTAACTAATAAATAAAATTGGTACCAGAAGAAGGTCATCCTTACTCTGACTAGACATGACAGTGTGGTTCTTCTTTGGAACTGCCCCATGAGAAGAACTGCAAAGAGTTTGGAAGAGTGACTTCCCACCATAAGCCCCACTTAGTGATTCTGTGGGGAATGAAGGCCAGATGCTGATCAAGGTGCAAACAGAGCAGACCATGCTGATAAGAATTAGAGATTAACCACAGGCCAGCCATGTTACAGACAACAAAGAATTTCTCTACGGCCTATACATTGCCTGAAAGTTTGAGCAAGGCTGAATGAATTAAAAAACAATAAGTTAATTTGGTGAAGGAATTTAAAGATGGCAGAAATTTAACCTTTGGCATGATTACCGCTGGTTGGGTCCAGTTGGGTTTAAAGTGAGGCCCATAGAACCTGAAAACTGTGCATGGGCAAGAGAGGAACATGAATGTATTTAAAGCCTCATAGGAAATAATGTTGCAGATAAATTGGCTGATATTGTTACTTGTTTTTATTTTGTGCAAGTGCCTGCTTGTTTGTTTGTGAACCATGTGCATTCCTAATGCCTGCAGAAGCCAGAAGAGGGCGTCTGAACCAGATCCCTTGGAGCTGGAGACTGTGGCAGTAGTGAGCTGCTGGATACCGGTTCTAGGAAGGGAACCTGGTGCCGCTTGCAAGAGCAGCAAGTGCTCTTAACTACTGAGCCATCTCTTCTGCCCTTGACCATCACCGTTAAAGAGATTAATGCCATTAAAAACAAGTTGCAGGTCCCATATTTTCATTTTCTTGCTACTATGAAGACAGCTGCAATAAACATGGATGTATAAGTGTCTCCACAGGAGAATGTGAAGTTTTTTTGAGACATGCCCAGGAGGGACATGACAAAGTCACACGGTAGATCTATTTTTAGTGTCTAAGAATTGAAACTTCTGTTTTATTGCAGTTACTATGAATTTTATCAGAAAATTTTAAAATATTGCTTTAGAAGCAATTGGAAGCATCAAACTTATAAAATATATGTATATGTATATGAAATTCATATATCCAAACTAAACCTTCTTCTACATCTCTAATTATTTATAAAGCATAAAGCATTCAAATTATTAAAGCAACTATACATTCACAAATTTGCACATAAAAAAAAAAAAAACCTTTGAGGTCGTTAGTAATCACCAATATAAAACCTCTTCAGGGAAATGTTTGCTACCAAGGCAAAAGAATTCACTGTAACTGGTGTCTTTGTCTCACACTACTGAAGGAAATAGTACTTGGCAGGTTTAAACAATTACTATTTGAAATTTTCACACACGGATACAATGTATTACAATCATACCATTCTTCATCCCAGCTCCCCATAGACCTGACCTCCCAGTCTTGTCTTTTTCAAAAAAGAAAAAGAAAAGGAAAACAGAATTTCAGCATGGAAAAAAAATGAAATCTTTATCTCTTGTCCTATACAAACTCAACTCCAAATGGATCAAAGAACCTCAACATAGCCCTAAAATTGCTAGGCAAAATTGTAGAGAATGACTCCAAATTACAGGCACAGATATGGACTTCTGTGATAGAGCGCTAGTCACACAAGGAATAAGACCAGCATTTGACAAATGGGATCTTGAGGAACTAAAATCTTCTGTACAGCAAAGAAAATCAATAAACCAGTGAGGAGGTAACCCACAGAATCAGAGAATATCTTTGCCAGCTATTCATTTGACAGAAAAATCACATCTATCTATAATACATAAAGACACTCCCTGTGGTTGTTTGAATATCCTTGCCCCACCCCCATCCAGGGAATGACACTATTAGGAGGTGTGGCCTTTTTGGAGTAGGAGTGGCCTTGTTGGAGTAAGTGTGTCACTGTGGCATGGGCTTTGAGAGGACTTCCTCACAGCTGCCTGAGGATGCCAGTCTTCTCCTGTTTCCCTTGGGAACAAGACTTAGAACTCTCAGCTCCTCCTGCACCTGGATGCTGCCATGTTCTTGCCTTGATGATAATGGACTGTACCTCTGAACCTGTAAGCCAGCCCCAATTAAATGTTGTCCTTTGTAAGAGTTACATTGGTCATGGTGTCTCTTCCACAACAATGGAAACCCTGACTAAGATACCCCACAAACTAAACATTAAGAAAGTAAACAAATTATTTAAAAATGGACTAGGCAAAATGAAACAAAAAAAACAAAAAAAAAACCTACTGGTCTTTTGTACATGTATTAAATAAATCTATTTTTAAACTGTATTATTGCACTGGCCTTCCTAATTTAACAACAATTGCCTACTTGTCATCAGCTATCTCAACAAAACACGTGTGATCATTTTGGTTCAGTGGACTGGGAAGAACACTAATATTTAACAGGTCTAGTTACTTTTGCATGTATTTTCTGAAAAGTCTGTTCAACCTATTAAGTTTGAGGTTCGCAGCTTAGAGGGAACATAGGATCCTCTTTAGACTTAAATGCCATTTATGATTTTAGCTGCTCACTATATGTGCTGTGTTGTAACAAGTACCAGGGCGTGTTTCTCTTTTTCTTGAATGATGATTAAATTAAATAATCAGCTATCTTTGGAAACATATGGGTTGATTAAAGATGGGAAAGTCAAAAAATAAGATTAAAAGTGGGCTAGAAAGAAACAGAAAATTAGAAGAAGGAGGAGGAGGAAAAGAAAGCAAGGAAGCAAGGAAGGAAAGGAGAAGAGAGGACTGGAGAGGAGAGGAAAGGAAGGGAGGGGAGGGGAGGGAAAGGGAAAGGAGGGGAGGGGAAGGGAGGGAGAAGGGAAGGGAAGGGAGGGGAAGGGAAGGGAGGGGAGGGGAAGGGAGGGGAAGGGAGGGGAGGGGAAGGGAGGGGAGAGGAGAGAGGAGTAGAGAAGAGAGGAGAAAGGAGAGGAGATGAAAGGAAAGGGGTAAGAGAAGGGGAGGGGAGAGAAAGGAAGGGAAAGAAAAGAAAGATTTTTCAAAGAAAAGTACAGGTAGCTGGTGAGCATCTTTAAAAGGAAGCCTTGGACAAGGCAGATAACCACAAGGAAGGGTATATGGAAAAGCCATATTTAGCCCCCCTTAGGATTCAATTCAATACGATTGGACGGGATAGTGCATGTGATGTTTTTAAGGTTGGGTTGTCTACTTGTTTGTTTGTTTTGTTTGTCTTTGAGACACTCCACACAGGTCCATAACGGATGGACCCATTTACTCTCCCACCTGCAGAGAATAAAATCCCTTTCCCTGCAACCTCAGCACCTGTGGTCCTTTAGCTTCTTGATAATAGTATTCTGACTGGAGTGAGCTGGGACCTCAGCATAGCTTTAATTTGCATTTCTCTGGTGGCTAAAAATGCTGAGCACTTTCAAGAGCTGTTACTGGTCATTTGTGCATCTTCTGAGAACTGTTTATTCAGCTCACTTACGACTTATGGGTATACAGATTTACGTACGGATAGTTGATATTGCTTATGGATATGCAGCTTGGGGAAGTCAAGGCGTTTACCTTTTGAAGTTATTTCTATAGTCCAGATGTTAATCCCCTGTTTGAAGCCGAGCTAACAGAGACTTTTCTCCCATTCTGTATGCCATTTATTCCCTCAGTTGATGGTTTCTTGTCCTGTGCGGAAGCTTTTCATTTTATGCATGCCATTTGTCAGCTCTTCAGAGTAATTCCCGTGCCGCCCAGGTTCTGCCTGTATCTCTAGTCTGGACCACTTTCCTTATGTTCTCTTTTTCCCTTTAGCAGCTCGGCATTTCTAGTTCTTCATTCATCCATAAAGAAAAAGTAAAATTGTGAAATCTACAAGGCAGTGGACCGTGGGGAGCCAAAGAACCCCTGAGTGAGTGTGTAAAGGGCAGCGGGTGGAATCCTGGGTGATGATGCATGGTTGACATGAGCATAGCCATATCAAGGACCCAGTGTTCCTCATTCATGGGAATGGTAAAGCCTTCCTCATCTGGGTCAGGCTCAGAACAAAGGCAAAACCCTCCTGTCTGAATCCACATGTTGACAATATGTGAATGTCTGCGTGTGTGCAAACCATTGGCCTGTGTGTGCAAAAGCCTGCAGCCACAGCTCCCTCCTCCTAGATGCCTACAGCCTGAGACTGCTGCCTGCAGAGACTCCTCTCCCAGACTGTGCATAATAAAGGCACTAAGACTCTGGTTTGTTGCCTAGTTGCTACTGCTGCATCAAAGTTAGTACAGCCCACCCCATCCCAGCCTTTCTGTAGGTGTGTCTGAGTGTCTGTCTGTCTGTCCTTTCTTCACCCCCTCATCAACCCAGTCAAGTTTCCAGGACTAAGCTGTGTAGGATGTGGATGGAACTAGAAAATATTATATTAAATGAAGTATCCCAGACTCAAAAGACAAGTACTGAGGGTTCTCAATCACATGTGAATTCTAGTTTCTAAAGGGTATGTATGAGATATGTGTGTGATATACATATATTGCTTGTGTGTGTGTGTGTTTGTGTGTGTGTGTGTGTGTGTGTGTGAATAAGTGTAGAGAGAGTCCAGGGTGGGGCTTATCTGGTAGAAATAGAAGTAGAAACAAGTCTTTGAGGGTTGCAACTCAGCTCCTGGCTCTGTTCCCTCTCTAATTCCTAGTCTACAGCAATGAAAGCAATGGAGGAACATTGCTACCCCAAGCTCCTGCCTCCCGAGCGTGAGCAGCTCGGCTATGATTTCTCTGCCTATAATGGACTGAAACACCTCTTCACCATGAGCCAAATATACTTTCTTCCTTAAGTAGCTCTTATAGCCACTCGCTCAATCCAAACTTAGGAAGGAGTGCTTCTGAAGTTTCGGGAGATGTAGGATGTAGCCATGGATTGAACTGGAAAATAATATATTAAATGAAGTATCCCAGGCTCAAACAACAAATACTGAGGGTTCTCAATCACATGTGAATTCTAGCTTCTAAAGGATGTGTATGAGATGAGTGTGTGTGTGTGTGTGTGCGCGCGCGCGCGCGCGCTGGACATGAAATACCCTACTAAGGGGATAAAGAATTAGATGTGGCTCCTGCCCCAAAGGAGCTCCTAGCACAGTGGAAGAAGGAAGCACCAATGTCATCTCCATGGGAGGACACTGGTCTCATTGTAGCCTTGGCCAAAAGAGAAAAGGACAATTTCCATAAGAAGTTCACATCCCTCCTTTTAAGGACACTCAGACATAATTTTCTTCTCCATTCTCCCTCTTGGCACCACAGACAGTGATCCACTGTTGGCAGGAGGACTTTTACTCCTGGGGGAGCATCAATAATAATGTATCACGGGACCTCCTCTGCCTGACAGTATTTATTGCAGCAGTAACTCTGTTAATACCCAAACTTGTAAGGGTTTGTTTATCCCTACTCTGGTCACACTGAGAGAACAAGATCACTTACTATCCTGCTGCTTCTGTTGGGCTGTTTGTCTCCCCCAAATATAAAGGCAAGGTGTGCACTCAGTTTTGTAAGGAAGGGGTCTGTGCAGCTTGCATAACTTGAAAAGGAATCAAAGAAATGACATTACAAAGCAGCCATGTGAAGCAAGATGAACCTGGCTAAGAGAGCAGGTTGAGCGGTCAATGAGTGCCCATTTCTCTGTTGCACAGTCAGGTCCAGGCAGTACAACTATCATGCATTAAAGGGACAACCTTTAAGTATAAATGATAAATATGCTCTTCCAATCTTGTGGCATATAGCTCAAAAATAGCATTTGTGAGCATGCAATCATAACATTAGAGTCTGGACTTGAGACCCAAAGTGAAAGCCCAGTCCCACTAGCTATATATAGGGAGATGTCTTGAGTCATGTCAAACCATCAACAAGATGACACTTATTTGGGGAGGAGAAACTCCACAGCCTGCCAAGGTTTCTCTGGCCTGTAGGGAAGCCTGAGGGTTTCTAGACTGCACCAGGAACTTACTCAAGCTGCATGTCCACATTCCTGGGAAGACATATGGACTTACTGCTTAAAGAAGTCTCAAAGAAACCAGGGTGAGTAGCAAGACAGCTTTGCATTTTCTAGGGACAAACTACCTCTGGGGATCAAAAGGACAAGTTAGAATCTGGACTATTGCATGCAGCGCATGAAAAAATGGCATCAAATCTCCCCTGGTTAAAGGGAGACAGACTATGAGGCTGACCTCCATAGGAGGATTATATAAGTCAAGGGGCCACTGCCCGTGCAGAGAGGGGTGGATAAAGGGCAGGTAATGAGGTGAGAGTGGGGGTGTTGGGAGGGGTTCATAGTTACAAAGTGAACCCAGAACATGGTATAGGACGTATCGTGTGATGCTCCTTTGACAATTCAGAATAGCCCAGGACCTTCCCTGGAGATGGAAGACTATCAGACACCAACCAAGCTTAGCCTTTGAACTTACACAGAGACCAAACACAGCATGTAGGGTCCTCAGAAAGAAGGTCATTGTTCTCAAAACCAAAAGAAAAGAGGCATCTGAAGGCCAGAGTTCATTCAGAATTCTGAGGGGTAAAGGGTCTTAACCAATTTCTACCTTACCTGAGTCCACCTGCCCTGCCGAGAATGCCAACCCATGTTTCCTTTTCCGGTACCCATCTTCTGTCTCTCCTTTACCTCCTTTCTTCTACCTAAATCCAGAGGAGCTAGCATTGGTGGTGAGTGGGTAGGTTGATGGTCATCTCAGTGAGGGAAGCCTCACTCCCATTCAGCATCTACTACTCTACAGACCACCCTACACTCCAACCTAGCCCCAGGACGGACCAGTACTTCCTGGGTGGTCCAGGAGGGAAGTCCTTATCCATGATCACTCCTCCCAAGTCAACCCTACAGCTAAAGCAATATAGCACACATAAAGATCCACTTAAAGTATCTCCTATTCTGACTTGCCTCGGTTATGCGGTTGTCTCCCACACCCTCACAGAGAATCGTGGCCCCCAGCACCCCACTGGCTGAGCTCTATAAAAGTGACACAGGCATCTGAACCTGACCCTGCTCCTCTATAAAGACTCCCAAGAAAGAACCAATTTAAAGGAACCAGGTATCCCTGTCCTGCCAGGGCAAAATGTATAGGAAAATAGTAGCCGTTGTTGTCTTCACAAGCTGTCAATCATTTAGGAAAGGCTGACTGAGCTTCCATGATTTCAGTGGCAGAATCATGGGGCAGCTAGCAGCTTGCAGTCAGGAAGAATAGAGAGATGAATGATGGTCTCAGCTCACTTTCTTCAATTCAGTCTGGAACCCTAGCCATGGAATGGTACCTTGCACAGTTGTGGAGGGTCTTCCCACCCAAACTAACCCAATCTAGAAAGCCCCTCGGACACTTCCAGAAATACACTTCCTAGGTAAATTTTGGATACTTTGAAATATTAACTATCCTGATGTTTGAGGTATTTATGGGTTACACAGCAGAAGTTTGTGGAATTACTGAATGACTGATGGGAATTCTGAGTCAAGAAACATGTGTTTTTATATAAATCTTTCATTTATTGCCCTTTGATGTCAACTGATCTGTACATCTATGAAATGCAATTCAAACAAATAAATAAACCAAGCTTACGAAGATTTTAAAAACATTTTAGTCAGGTAACTTAAAGACCAAACCACTTCTTTTTTCATTAGGACAAATGCTACTACAAGGCCTGGTGCAGAATAAGCACTTTTGACTAAATACTGAACAAGTCAATTGAATAGAAGCAACTTAGCCTTGCACATTTATCAAATCCAATGTCTCCTCAAGGACAAGCTATTCTATCAGATAAATGAAAATCCAATCCTACCACAATTGCAAAGAAGAAGACAGTATTCGGAAACACCTCTACAGAAAAAAAACTGTAGAAGGGAGATTGTACAGGGTCATGAAGCAGACACTGGAATGTACTTCCGTCTGCCACATTCCTGTTCTTCCAGGCTGGGATGGAGGATGGGGCCACCACAAAGAGAGATGCTGTCATCGAGGAACACAGAAGAACTGGAGATTCTGCATTTTTAAAGCCCCATAGATCCAACTTCTTCCACTGACTAGGCAACCAACCACCTCAACAAAAGTGAGCTGCCCCTGACACAGAATTACTGATGCAAATACCCAGGAGAAAGACCTAAGTGCCATTGATGGAAAATACCCAGAGCCCTGGTAGAACGAAACTGTGAGTGCTCTGTGCATCCTAGACATGGAACACTGAGTTGGAAAATATGATCATCCTCCCCCATGGGAATGAAGCTTGCCCAGTTCAGGTTCTTGACCTTAAGGTCTCTTGATCTGAAAATCCATTGTAAAGGACTAATTGGCTAGAAGCGTGTTAGTGGCAGTAGACATACATAGCATCAGTGAAGGCTTGGGTTTGAGTCTTAGTGGAGATAGAGATCAAGAACAGCTAAGGATACATCCAATAGATGTAACTCGTAATGATGGGACAGGAACAGTGAGCTTAGATAAAAAGAAGAGGAACTAAAAGCCACACCATAGTCCAGGTCCATGGCAGTCTTGTAACGCAGTTGGCCAGTGTTGCCGGGTCCCGGCTAAAGGCTCCGCCTTCTCTTTAGGATTGACTCTCCAGAGCTCTTGACTCTGTCTTCTAAGCAATCCTTCCTTTTCCATTAAGGAAGCTCTTGGTTGAGACTGAGTAGTTCCCTGCCTGCCTCCTGCATATAGAACACAGGAAATCTGCAGACTTCCTTCCATTTAGTATTTCTGCTTTCCCATTAAATCCAATCTGGTATAATTTCTTTGAAAAACTGGTGGGTGGTATCTCTTAGAATACATTTTAAATCTACTCCATAGAGACAACAAAAAATAATGTGTAGTCACAAATTTCATCAGAATAAAAACTTTTCTTTCTTCAGTTCCTTATAAGACCACTAAGGGACAAAAAAAAGTTAATGTTCTTAGGGTGAGCTAAGGGTACAGTAGTGGCACTCATGCCTTGGTAGTAACCAACAGCTCTCTGATTGCTCTTAAGGCAAACTCAGCAGGAGGGAATGCCTGATACTTGGAACAACCAACTCCCTGCATCTACCACTTGACTAAACCAGCATAGTTCCTAACTAAATTGTAAATATTTATCCTTATACTCACAGATAACTATAGTTCTCACCCCTCCACCAAGGAAATGTCTCTTTAGAACAGACAGAGACCATTTCAGAGAAAAACAATTGATCAAAATGCAGAATCGTGAAGCCCAGGTCTAACTCACACATCTTAATCCCAAAGATCAAGAACATTTGGAAATGGGGTAGAAAGATTTTCTGAGCAAGAGGCATAGGAAGTCTGCTGTGAGCTTTCATCTTCTAGAAATGTCAGAGAAGCTACAGCCATAAAGTCTAATCAGCGTGGCTGCCCAAACACAATCTGAACAAGGACAACAATACCGATAGACATGTTAACACAGAAGGAAAGCCCATCCCAACCATAGACAAAGAGCTATAAGCAACTAAGAAATGCTAAGAAGAGGAGAAAGAGTCTTCTTCAGGGAAAAGTTCTCAGTTGGTTTTCTGATGCCAAGTGGTCAGCCTTGAAAAAATAAACAAACCGAGCAGGTTGTGTTTATACGTTTAGGAACTAAAGAAAAAGAGGTTGTGAATTTGAGTGAAAGCAAGTGCGTGCACACACACACACACACACACACACACACACATGCATGCACGCATATGGGGAAAATAATTTTTAAAAATTAAAAAAATTCTTGGGGAGTGGGGTGGAGAGATGGCTCAAGGATTAAGAGTGAATAATGCTCTTCCAGAGGCCCCAAGGTCAGTTCCCAGCACCCATACCAGGTGACTCACAACTGCCTGTATCTCCAGCTCCAAAGGATCTAGCCCCTCTGGCCTTCAAGGACACCTATATTTATGTGCACATACCTCTACACCATACAATCATATGTACACACAACTGCACACACACACACAAATATTAAAAATAAATTAAAACAAGGTTTTTGAGATCTTTGAAGCACATTCTTTAGAACTTGTGAAGACTTTATTTTTATTTTAATCCTTGAAAGTATTTACCGGGCAACATCAGAACCCAGTCTGAGATCTTAGTAAAAGGAAGGGTGTGGTAAAGCCACACCCCTATCTTCTTTTGTATCCATTTTCCTGATGATAATTTGAGTTAAACTTTTCCCATGGGGCTCCTTCAAACCTAAGAATGTTTGGCTTCTGAAGTCTACCCAGATGGTTCTTGCTCGACATACCTCTCAAAATACTAAATAATTCACCCTTCCATGCATCTTTCTCCACCCACATTTGATCGAAAGTGATGAACCCAAGAGGCCTTTTTGATGCTGGCTGGAATTATCCTTGGTTGTACTGTTGATTCCGCTAAGGACACCTCAATTTCCATATTATCACAGGACACAGTGGGCCAAGTTCCCAGCAGTATAATGCAAAGCCTTCCTGCATTCCTTCCCGTGCACTGTCCCTCTTCTCCTTTGAGCTCTCTTCAACCTCCTCAGGCTCTGTGTGGCATGTAAAGTCAATGCACCTTCTACGTGGTTTGGGTTATGGAGATTTTTCAACCTCAAGATGGCAGATCGTGACCCAATTATTTTGTGTAACAGGGTAATGTGATGATTCAAATAAGAAATGCTTCCCATAGGCTCAGATATTTGATACCTAGCCCCCAGTTGGTACTGCTGCTTGGAAAGAAGATGGAACTTAGACCAAAGGGAGCCTTGCTGGAGGAATTATGCCACTGGGGAATGCTTTGAGAGTTTATAACTTCCCACTCCATTCTCTCTGTTTCCTGTATGTGGATTAAAATGTGATCTTTCGGCTTCCTATTCCTGCCCCAATGCCTGCTAGTTGCTGCTATGCCTCCCTGCAGTGATGGAATGACTCTTATCCCTCTGGATCTGTAAGCAAAAGCAACTGTTTCTTCCATAAATTGCTTTTGGTTGTGGCACTTTATCACAGCAGCAAAGTAACAAATCATCCCAGAGTCCCATCGTGTAACATTGTTTTCATGCTGGTGGTACCACAGCTGGCCCTTTTTTGTTGCATAGTCACCAAGCCCTTAGCTAAAATGACTCATAAGACTAGGGGAGCTGGGTAGAACAGCTGATTTAGAAAACTCAGTTTTGAGAATGCCCCTTCCCTCACACTGCAGTATCGACCGGCTTGGAGAATAGATACTGGAAGAAACCTGGCATCTCTGACAAGATAGTCCCAGAGCTACCGGACCTTAGCGTACCAAGGATTCTAGGAACAAGAGTTTCCAGAAGTCTAGAGTCTTTTATGACCTAGCTTTGGGAGCCTCTTGGCTGCACTTTTATGCATTCTATTGTTAGCGCAAGCACATGAAGTATACACAGATTTGAGAAGGAACACGGACCTCTACTCTCAGTGGGGAGACTTGAAGAATGAGAGGTCACGCAGTCGCAGCACTTATTGTCAGAGTCGTCCGCTGAAGTTGCTGAAATAAAGAGACTTCTTGAATAGTTTATGAAATGTGGAGAGTTCATTATCAGTCATCTGAGGAGATAGGAGAGCAAATCTGAAGACTCAAAAGGTCAACACAAATCTTCATTTCACTGACACGAGAATCACAAAGGGGGAAAAAAATCACAGAGGAGGATAGGGTTTCCAGGAAATAAAAGCTATTTCCTACAAAAGGTGTACAACTCAGGAAAATAGACAGTAGGGCTGAGGTGAAAGGAAAGCTACACAGGAGTGACTTCACACCACTAGTAAATAAATAAATAAATAAATAAATAAATAAATGCAAGCCTGTTTAAGTCGTTGTTCCTGTGTTAGGCCCTACACAGAGAAAAATTTTCCCTACCAATACTAGACAAACAAAACATTTTCTAATATTTTAAGTGATTAACTGAAAGAAATAAAACCCTTTCCTCTGGAAGTGGATGGGCCATTCCCTTTGGTCAGTATTTAGTGGACTGACACCTGCTTCATTAGTTATATAGTTGGGTGCATTGAATTGCTATGATAAAACACCAGACAGAAACAACCTAAGGGATGATGGATTGTTTTGTCTCACAGACCTCTGTCTACCATGGCAGGGTGGATGTATCAGAGTTCACAAGCAGAGGAGACTCCTCAACCCACTGTGATCCAAAAGAGGTGAGAAGCCAAAACTAGAGGCTAGGATCTAACCTTCAAAGACCCAACCTAGTTACCTAGTTCTTCCAAGAAGACTTTATATCCTAGATTCTCCCAAATCCCCCAAGTAGTGCTGGCAATTAGAGAATGTGTGTCCAGAACATGATCCTGGGAAGTTCATTTTAAATACAATATCTATGCTATAAGCAGTACATTGGGAATTGAGCAGCCTGTGTCCTAATACCTCTGCATTCTGAGGTGGGTGAGAAGATAAGATAGGAGTGAGTTGTCTAAGATGAGACACAGACTTCCTCACACCAATGACACATAAAACACCAGTATTCCTTGAATAACTAGTGTATCTACCTCCTAGAACCCAAGGGAAGGCTTCGAGAGCACATACTTATACATTCTTCAGTCAGCTAATAAGACTTCCACTAATATATATCTTAAGCCATGCACACATTTACCCTTTTACAATACATCATTAAAAAGGCTGCATATATCACAAAACAATACAATACCTTACATTTCCATGAGCACCATGAACTTCAAAAATATTTTCACTGGACCAAGGGGACAAATGATCTGAAATGTGGTATTGAATGTTAGGAAGTCAGGTGCATTTTTATTCTCTCATTATTCTGGAAATATGTGGACAATCATCTCTCATACCCTGGCACAGGTTGGAGGATGATAGTTGGAAAAGATGCACAGTGTAAACTGAAGTACCCACGGAGCATATTAGAAACGTAAAAGGAAAAAAACAAAGCCTTTAGAAATGACATTTGCAAAGAAATTAATGGTCGATGTTCTGGAGGGAGACTTCTGCTATTGCCCATTCCCAGTTTTATGCAATAAAAATTTATTATTTAAAGAAGGAAAAAAAATACTTGATTAACATGTTTTTCTCCCTCAAATGTTTTGTCAAACAGGTTTAAATCCACAGAAGGAATGGTGGCAAACAAAAAAAAGTGTGAAGAGCAGCTGTAGGCAATTGACGCCCAAGAGGTCCACATTGTGGTCAGAAAGAGCTGTCGAAGGCACAGCTAGCTGGCACTGCATTGCAGTTTTCTAACATAGATTTCTGGTAAACACAAGCTACCTTTATGACAAAACCCATGTGTAAAAAAAAATTTTTTTATTCTCCTGTAGTAATTGTTTTCTCTGAGGCTTACTGCCACCATCTGCCAACCTAGGCCTAGCCCTGGAAGCTTCTAGTCCCTGTACAATTTTATATAAGCCTAGAATGTTTTCAGTCTTTGAGACTTACTGCTGAATAAACTCACCCTTTCTTGTACTTTCTGAACTCTGGCTGGTTGGTTCAACTCAGTGGTTCTGGATCAAACTCCTCTCCAAGCTGACTGATTCAATCTGGCTTCTCTCAACTTTTTCTGATTTATTCTGCTTGGCCTCATACTAACTTTGGCCATATGTTCTAATCTTCTGGCTCCTTCTTATTATCTGGCTCATCCTGTCTTCACCTGTGTCTAACTTGTTCTTTCTCTGCAACCTTTCTCTGTACAACTGTCCCAGTAAAACTACCTCTCTTCTTTTCTTACTCTGATCTCTCTTCACAAGCTCCCCCTCTCTCTTTCTTTCTTTTCTGAGGTGCTCTCTTAAGTAGTCTCTTTTTCCTATCCAGTATCATGAGAGTTGGGCATATCCTATCTCTGTCTCATTTTGTCAAATCTTTCTCTGATTCACCACTTTGTCTGCCACTCAATTAGACATCACTTTCAAACATGGCTGCTTCCTTCTACAAACTAACTTTATCTTCATTGTTTGCAATTAAAGGTGTGTACTATGGGCATATCTGTATACCAGACAGAGGAATTAAAGGTACATTCTAAAGGTTGAACCACACCACAACTAGAAACAGGTTGGTTTTTTTTTTCAGTAAATAACACAATCTCAGGGGACACAGTGTGATTGAATATTCTACAACACCAAGTGCTACCTTTCACTGGCTTTGCTGGGATACGAATCATAGAACTCATGCTCTAGAAAAGCAGATCTATAGCCATCTCAACTAAGATCCTCCACATTCTGCTCCCAAATCTACAGCTAAAACAAGGGTACTATATTCGTAGACTCATAAGCCAATGCTTACTGTCTTCCCTGCTAACTGCCTTAAGATCATGACCAACATGTTGCTTTCTGGTCCAAGTTTTAAAAAATCATCTCTGAGTTGGTTCATGGTTGATGATACATTGCATCTCAAAGTAATATCAGTGTGGAGTCTGTGCTGACATGGCACCAACATTGAAGCTCAGGAACATATAAAATATGGAGTCCCAAGATTGGTAAAAGCTGATTCTATTGGTCATTGGGTAAGTCAATATGCTATTCAACTTCCTTCTCTCTCTAAAATGTATATTAAGGCATATCCTACTTCACTTATGAACTCGTTGGTCCAAAGACCAAGAAAATCTTAAATATGTCATAATGGGCATGTTTTTCAGGACCACTGAATCAGAACATCAACTATATTAAATTACAGCTATCTTCCATTCTAAGTACAAAGGATAATTTTTAAAATGAATTTCTTATAATTTGGCCTTTGAGTTCTGGTTACAAGTCATTTTATAATTGACTGTGGTTTCTTAATGATTATTATACATTGCAGGACTTCTAGGGAAGTGAGAGAAAAACCTAGCCTACAAATTGTTTTCAAATATAATGAAATTTTTATGAAGACTGAACCTAATAATGAACAGAGTCAGCATGTTATGTTTGGTTCACAACTCTGATTTTGCACTTTTCTACTCATATCTTGGAAACAAACCAGTTGTTCAGAGTTTACACAATTCTGTCAACATCAGAAAAACAGTCTATCCCCCAGTTACTACACTTAGCAAGTCTAGTGGATAAGCTACTAGACATCCCAGGAGTGGCCCCAAAGATGCAGCAGAATGCTGCTCCATGGGGATTTCAGACTTTACCCACACTGACTGAACTGGAATTTCTGGCTCTGTACCCAGAATTTCACATTTTTAATATGTTTTTCAGATCTCCAGGAGATGGTTTGCATACCAGCATTCGGGAACCAATGATCTGAGCTCCACAAACAGAGAAGTTGGGGGTGGGGGTGCTGAAAGAAGTTCATGAGAATCTTGGGTAAGAGTCTTACCGTACAATCTTAACCCATTGAAGGCAAGGGGGTGAGGGCAACTTCCACCCATCGATGGAATATGGATTTCATTTTTGTGGAGATAGCATAAGCCATCTGCATGCTGTGTTCTGCTCCCAGATGAGCTGCGTTCCCTTTTTTCAACTGGGAATGAATAATTTACAATTCCATTGTGTTAAAAACCAAAATAATAAGCCTGTCTGTTGAAGCATTGCTGAGGTCCAGGTTCTGAGGACATACTCATAAATCCTTAAGTGCTTTTCTAACTAGCTGAAGACTATGAAGTGGGTCTAGAGAGGCATTGAGCAGGGGGGTGATCTGAAGAATGTTTGCACTAGAATTTTTCAAAACTTGAGAGAATGCAGAGTTCTGGGCACTGCTTCCCAACCATTTTGAAAACCAAATTCTGAATGAGTAGAGACTGAAAGGATTTTTCATAAGAGCCCAGCTGACTCCAGAATAAATACAAAAAGGATTGCAGATTTGAGGGTTGATAGACACCTCTGCCTTGTGTGCACCTTAGATGAGCCCTGAAGATGAATCTTCACCCTGAGGCGTCACCATTCTGTGTTGGAAATCAAATCTATCCTCCAGGCTACAAACATAACCAAAGAGGGAAAGCTGCCCATGCTCCCTTCCAGAATATTTTGAAGGCACAGCTAATCTTGTGGAGATGGGTTATGATAATGGCTAATATTGTCAGCTTGATAGGATCCAGAATCAGTCACACAGGCACAGCCTCTGGGCTTACTTGTGAGGAATTATCTTGCTTGAGCTAACTGTGGTGGGAAGATCCACAGTAGCTACAGGCAGCATCCTGTCATGAAGTACAGTCCTACACTGAAGAAAAGGAAGGAACTGAGCTGAAAGCACTAGTGTTCATTTCCATTTCCTGACTGCAGATACAATGAAACAGCTGCTGCAGCCTTGACGTCTCCATCAAATGGACTGTATTCTCAAACTATGAGCCAAAATAAACCTTACTTTCCATTAAGGAGTTTTTCCACATTATTCTGTCACAGAGACAAAAGTAGCTAATACGCTGGGGAAAAGGGATTGCTCAAATACCCTAAAAAAACATCACACTCTGTTCCCAAGAAACATTCCCAGATCCTCCCAAGCATGTTAGGTCACCATGCTCAGACTGACTAAAGTGTGGTTGCTTACTAAGTTCACTTCATCTTCTTTTGTCTTAGGTCACTTCTGTGAGTGAAGCAATTTTTTGCCTCATTGGTCAAGAAGTGACTCCTCAATCATGAACAACCAGAAAATTGCCCTAAGGGAAAGTTAACCTTTCTATGAGGGAGCTTAATGGATCCAGAACTTGATTTATTTTGAAAGTAGTCATGCTATCCTTGTAGGACTGGCACTAGGGGAGCCATAGACAATTGTCCCTGGACTGTGTAGTGGGATCAGAAGACATTCTTTGAGCCTGTTAGTATTACCTTCATATTAAAAGTACTTGGTACTTGGATGCAAATGGGGCAAAGGGGGTCTATAAGGAAGACACAGAAGAGCCCACCTAATAGTGTATCCTTTGTAGCCATGAGGAAGCATCTGTCTTTTGGTAATCTGCTGGAACTGAGTCATTTCTAGAACACATTATGGCATTCATTTTAGGGAGTTCTTTCTAAAGAGAAAAGAAAGAAAAGGTTTCTTGTAGAGTCTCTTCACAAGCCTCTTTTCAAAAATATATAAAACTTAAAGGCTTCTCTTTGAACACTAGTTCCCATCCTTCCTAATGCTGAGACCCTTTAATACAGTTCCGCATGTTGTGGTGACCCCCCCCCAACCATAAAGTTATTTTTGTTGCTCTTTCATAACTGTAATTTTGCTACTGTTATGAATCATAACACAAATATCTGTATTTTTTGATGGTCTGAGGTGACTCCAGTGACGGGGTCATTTGACTTTGAGTGAAGAAAGTTTCAGTGAAGTTTCATTTGTCAGCAAACAGCTGAGACCTTTTGGAACTCCAAGGCCAGGTGGAACATTCATCTCCCCCCCCCTCCCAGTAGCCATGCAGGAAGGTCCTATACTTCCTCCCAGAACTGCTCAGTCCTGACTGTCTTTCAGTGAGACTCTTGTCTCCAATATTTTGCTTTCTTGCTTTGGATGGATACAAAGAAAGAGTCCTATAAAATAAATATGGTGATGTCAGTGGCTGCCAGTATAGTGGTCCTCCTGGGATCACTCTGGGAGCAATGGGAGCCTTATCTTCTCTTGAGTGATGGTAGGTGTGAGTCTGAAGAAACTGAAAAGCACTGTCATGTTTGGAAAGGGAGACTAGCTCCTCTTAATTCCAGGGTATCAATTATCCCACAGTACTTTATAGAAACCTCTGAGACTGTGAACCAACATAACGTGGGCTGGGCTTTGACAATTTTACCCATTTTAAAGATAAACTCATCCACAAATGAACACTCCCAAGGTTTAAATATCACCTCTGCTTTTATTTTTAATTATTTGATAATAAGTACAACTTCTGTTCTAAAGACCAGGAGATGAAGATGGAGTCCTAGGTGCACCCAAGTTCTGTCTTCCTGAGGCCTGTGTTTGGTTGAACCATCTCATGCCAAAGAGTGAAGCTCAAGCAGTTGATGTCAGTAGATGCCAAGCTCCTAAATTAGATATTATAAGTAGTGCTTCTAGAATCCATTTTCCTTCCATCCAGATGAGCTATAATATGCAGAACAATACCCAAAGGGGCTGTGCTTCCCTCTTCCTTCTTGGAAGGATTATTAACACTTAATATGACCATCACTTTGGCACCTTGTCCTACCTTACTTTAACTATCAACTTGTAAGAGTTTAAATATGCTTGAGAAGGGAATCTCAATTAAAGGATTGCTTAGGTCACTTTGACATGCTTGCGGAGCATTGCCTTGATTATTAATTGATATAGGAGGGCCTAGTCCACAGTGGGCAGCACCATTCCCTGGGCAGCTGGTCCTGGGCTATATAAGAAAGCTAGCCAAGCATGAGTCTGTGAGTAGGCTACCAAACAGCATTCCTGTATGGTTTCTGCTTCAAATTTCTGCTTGAGTTCTTGGTCTATTTTCCTGAGTGACAGACTATGACCTATATACTAAAATACACAATTCTTCCCTTAAGTTGCTATTTCTCATGATATCTGTCATAACAACAGAATGAAACTAAAATACATCTCCCTGGGGGTCCTTGCCCCATGTTTTCACTACAGTTTATCTCTCCTGTTCCACAAAGTTCAAACAAAGCCACCAACTACAGAGGGAAGTGGCAGATGATGCAATCTTATGAGAAAGGCCAACAGCAACAGGGTAGAGATTGAATCAGGGACAGTATGTCTGAGTCCTACCTTACTTTAATGATCAACTTGTCAGAGCTTAAATGTGCTTGAGAAGGGAATCTTGATTGAAGGATTGCTCAGGTCACGTTGACCTGTGACATGTCTGTGGAGCATTGCGTTGATTATTAATTGATATAGGAGAGCCCAACCCAGAGTGGGCAGCATCATTCCCTGGGCAGCTGGTCCTGGGCTATGTAAGAACTCCTGTGGCCAGAGTCCCATAGTCCTTATCATTTTTATCTTACACCTTCTGAGCTCACTAGACTCTATGCTCTCTGTTACACACAGAGGAAAATGAAGTTCAGGAGTTTGGATAACCTGTCCAAGGCCATGCATAGTTGAACTTGAATCCAGATCCAGTTTCCTCAAAGTTGTGTTTTCCTACACTCCAAGCCCACCCATTTGCTGTATGTGAACTTCTAATTCAAGAAGCACTTTGTAAAAAGAATTTCCAGTTTGTAAGATTTATTTAGAAAATAAAATGTGCAGTTCTGCTAAGATTTAAATATGTGTACCCACCCCTCAGCCCTACATGGAATGTCTTCATCAAACTCCCTCCTTCCCTCAAGGCTCAGGGCTGTATGCAGAAGAAGAAGTAGAAAGAGTGCAAGGGCCAGAGGTGGTGGATGCAAACACTCTAAGGAAGCAGTCTCTTCCAGACACAAGAAGACACAAATATAAACTCAGAGGAGACCATGACAGCATGCATAAGATTAAACCAGACAAAATCCCACCACTGGGAAAAGGAAGTGGACACAAAGTCCCACCCCTAACCAAGTAGCTATTTATACCTGCTAGGAAATGGAAACTTGTTGGGTTTTTTGTTTGTTTTGGTTTGGTTTTGTTTTTGTTTTTGTTTTTTAAAAAAAAAAATGTCCCAAACATTCAATTTACCAATGAAGACTCAGGAGCCAAGTGCTGGGGTGAAAGCCTACTAGCTCAGAGAGGCAGAGCAAGCAGCCAGCTGACCTTCCTAATCCAAAGACAAGCTAGAAAGAAAAGACCAGTTCTCCTTTTCCACACTGTCTTAAAAACCCTTCCAAATTGAATGTCCCTCCTTTCTACTTCTGTGTGCCTCTCTATTTGTCTTCCAGACTTCCTCTCACTCTCTGTTTTTTTTTCCTGTGTTCACTCCCTGTCAACTAATTGTTGGCATGCTCTGCCTCTTGAACTAGGGTTGACTCTATTCAGTCTTCTTTACAATAAATAGAAAGCTTCCAGATTAAAGGTGTGTGCTAGGGTTGAGCCACATCACAACTGGAGACAAGTTTTTTCCAGTTTGTAATCTCGGGGTTCACAGTGGGATCACATATCCTGCCACAGAAATTCACTTCTGTCTGCCTCCCAAGTCCTGGGATTATGGCACACACCACTGTGAACAACTCAGCCTTGCGCTTCTTTCTAATGGGAAAGAGAGACAGGGAAGAGACAGAAACAAAGGGGGAAGCTGAGGAGAGCATGTGCCCACACCTCCTTAATGGAGGCGGTCAGAGAAGAAAAGCCTAGCTGTCTACCTCTACATACAAGCCCTAGAAACTTCCAAACCAAACAGAGAGTTTTGGGAAATCCACCGTATGAACTATATTTACGAGTATAAGAGAATCACTGCTCATAGCAGGCACACACAGTTAACTGCATTTAAGGAGAGCCTGTGCCTATTCTTAGACACCAGCCTGTTAGCTGCTTCATCCTTCACATCACCAGCAGTCCTTGGCCCTGCCACCAAGACTCCAGAGGCAGTCCAGAGGGAAACCGCCAAGTACCCAGGCACAAACTAGTACCAAAAGTCAACATCAAAAGGCCTACTGAAACCTTACCACTGAGAGCTGGTAAGCCTCTGTAGACAGTAACACTTTCCTGGTCTACTTCATAAATTCTTTAAAGTACCTGTTTAAAAAACAGCTTTGGGTTTGCAAACTGCTGAAGATAAACCTGCCTGGATTCTAGGGTTTGCTTGCTTATTTTCAAGGAATTGCTCTAACACAATATTAGAAGCTATTGATCATGTCTTCCCTCTGCCTGGGCTTCTTTTCTTGTGTGTGGCTTAATAATTACTCCTTCCAAGAACCCTTGGCAACCTGCTCATAGTGCATAGAAAGAAGGCAAATTCCACCATTGCTGACTTCTGTTTCTGCAGCACGGTATCCCAGGCAGCGTGGTCATGGTGTCACCAGCAAGAACAACGTCAGACACTCAAGACTAAAGAAGAAAACTAGAATGAAAGAGACTCCACGAAGGCTGGGGACTTCTTTCATTCGCCACTTCATACCAATATTTAAAATGACCTTAGAACAGTAGGCCTTCACACACTGTGTGTTGATGAGCACTTTCAAGCAGCAATATACCCTGTTCACTAATGAACCTGAAGTCCAAGTCAAACATGTTAATTTACTCTGCAACAGTGTTTGGGAGGAGAGCCCTGGAACCCAGCAGGTTCCTTCCAACCAATCTTTTCTCTGCTATAAGGGTATTCTGGAAGTTACACACACGCACATGCACATGCACACATGTGCATGCATGCATGAGTATGCTAGCTGCATGCTTATTTAATGAAGTTTTTTAGTGTTTGGACTGTTGGATTCCTATATCTAGAAATTTCTTTATGAGCTCATCTGTATCTTATAGACCAACGTATGCACATATGTACACCAATCTTGTATAACACAATCCTTGTGCTAATGACACAACAGTGAAAAAAACCTACAGAACCAAGACAACATGCTACCTCCAAAGCTGCAGAAACTCCAAGCAGCTCAACACTTTGAGAATATAATATTTTAAACTATTTTTTGAAGTCAGTTTTAAAGTAAAAAGTAAGCATGGGTCAGAGGTATCACTGGTCCCCTGTGGTTAGCTATCTTTCACATCTGCCAAATCTCTGATAAACCCTACAAAGGGAAGTGGTTTGTTTATTCTAGGTCTTATGAGAAGACAATAAAGAAATATCAAAGCCGGAAAACACAGACTAATGCGGAAGCTAATTTAGGAATCACACCGTGACCTTGCTGCTTCAGGAGGTTGCGTCCCAACAGGGCCAAACTAATCTGAAGGTATAAATTTCACACTTTTCCTTTATTATATTATAGCATACACTAATGTTCAATCTATACTGTAAGAGTCCAGAGAGCAGGAGCCATGTCTGATTTGCTGTTAGACTGTCACTCACTGCCTAGCATACAATAGAAATTTAGTAAGTGTGGGCTAGATTGAGCAAGCCTATGCAAACTCTGGAAGGGAACTAGCGGGGACCCTACTAGGTACCTGACTGTTATAAGCATAAGTGACACATGCTTGTCATCTGATCTTTGTTCCAGCTTTTGGACGAATACTAACCACCATTTGTAGATGAGAAAACAGACTCAACCCAATGGATAACTGATGGCAAAGGTGAGCTCAGGTTCAAATGGAAGTAACATCCAAGAGGCTCCTCCTTTGGGTTGCTCATTTCCATGGCAAAGCATTCAGGCTCCATAAGGCATTTCATCTTATAAGGGGCGTCTGGCTCCAGAAGGCATTCAAGAGCTTTATGTAATCTAGTGTGTTAAATAATCAGACTGGGTGGTGGTCCATCAAAGTTTTAGGGTGCCTGACCAAAGACTGATGGAGATTTTTCAGCGCTCTAGTTTAGGTGACAAATGGCGGTTCTCCATGCAGTGCCCAAGGCGAGAGAGCACTTCCATGCATACATGAACTTTGAATAAGGAGCCTGGCGGGATGCTGGATGCCCCTGAACGTGAATTATGGCTCAAGAGAGAAACACGGCAAAGCAATTTGCCTCTGTAACTAATTCCTCTTGTCTGCGGCACTGAAGGAACAATACTTTAGTGGGCAGTGAGTTAGATAATTGGAAATAAGGGCTGGGGAACGCTGAGGAAGGCTGGTTTTTATCAACCTCAGAGCTATTTTTTATAATCAGTGTCTTTGTGCAAAAAAAAAAATTAAATAGTAAATACAGAATGAGAAATACACATGCCTGCTTCATCTACCAGCCCAGGAAAATCCCTTTTAGTTTTTAATACTACCTTGAAAATTTATTAAATAATAGTGAAACATGACTCCTTGGCTTTGGAAGGACTTCTGGAGGTACATTACCAAGCAACTACCATGTCTGCAGACTGAACAAAAATTTGCCTGAATCAATGTGTTGATTTTCTTCCTTATATAGACAGAGAAGCAACAAAACTGTGATTTTTCTGTCTCCAGATCACTAAGCAAGACCCGTCTTCACATTTGCACTAGCTCTCAATAGGAAATGCTGGCAGATCTTTGTATGCAGAGAGCCAAAAGACCATCTACCAGCATACATGTTGTCTTAGAGTTTTATTGATGCAAAAAAATACCATGATCATGACAACTCTTATAAAGGAAAACATTTCATTGGGGCTGGCTCACAGTTCAGAGGTTTAGTTCGTTATTGATATGCAGGAAGCATGGTGCCATGCAAGCAGACACGGTGCTAGAGAGTGTTACATCTTGAGCAGCAGGTGGCAGCAGGAAATGATAATAGCACACTGGCCAGACCTGAGCTTCTAAGATTTTAAAGCCAGCCCCCTAGTTCCACATCTCCCCCAACAAAGGCACAGCCACTCCAACAAAGCCACCTAATAGTGCCACTCCTATGGGCCTCTGGAGGCCATTTTCATTCAAGCCATGACACATGTACACATGTGCACACAGAGAAACATGCATGCATACAAATACATGAACACTCACATGTGCATGGGCATATGTGCATAAATATAAATATACATACACAAGCATATATGCATACATGTGCACGCACACACACACACATATATATACATATATATATATGCACACACATGCACATACACATGCCTCACACACATGTACTTATACACACATATGTGCATACACACTTATACACATCAACCTCAGCACACATTATATTGTTCCCCACTTTTGCACACTATGCTACCCATGGATGATGGTCTGTCTCAGACACTACCATGAATCTATAATAAGAACCTGCATGCACCCAAAGTTAACCTCTCATTTCTTGATTTACCAACATAATTCTGATTTGGGGTGGCAGAATTTAAATGAGACATTTTTAATGAAAACAGATTACAGGCTGGAGTCATTCCTTGGGCAAACGGTAAAGAAATCCTGAATTTTACAAACATGTACAACTTAGGTACAACCTTTGATGTTGACAGTAGCAGAAAGGAAGCTGGGAACTATTCCTCCCATCCCAAAAGGTCTGCCTGTACATAGCACAGCACTTACTCTGGAGAGATGCCTCAGAGGGGAAGAAGACATCCCAAAAGCAAACTCAAGACCCAGAGGTACTCAGAAAACCACTCTGCATAATAAAAGAACAATACTTTTCCAACTGCTGGAGATGAAGAAGGAAAGAGAAAGCTGCAGCCACTGGATGGGAAGAAAAGAAGGTAAAAAACACAAGACTACTGTGGAGATGGGGCATCCGGCTTGAAGCAGAGAGTCACCAGGTGGGGAGATTTCCACAGTAGAGGGATGACATAGCATCACCTTGAGAACACTTGCCTGCTCTGAGTCCTCCTCCTCTAGCCAGATGTTTTCATGATGAAATTGTGGCGATCCTCAGCCTACCCCAGGCTTGCTATCATTTTTTCTCAGCTCCACAGCTGGTACCCCATAGTTGAAGAGACCACAGGATGGGCCATCAGTGCTGGAGTTAGCCATGGGGAAGACCCCTTCACTCTGGGTCTCCCACTCTCCTTCAGTGTGACCTTTGGAGTCCTTAGTCCTTGACCTCCATGACCAGAAATGGCTGCTCATAGACATTCTTCTCCCACCAGCCTCTAGCTCCTTCCTTCCTTGGTCTCTAAACCTGCACTTCTGCTTATTTACCCTTACTCTCTTGAAAACTACCCAACCTTTGAGTCCCTGCATGAGTCACATGGATGCATCTCCCACCCACCCAGTGTCATGTCCCCAGACCCTTCTGAGAACTCCTGGGACCCCACCGTCTGTCTGTCCATTTCCTTCTCTGCCCATTACCCTATCCCATCCCTCCACTCAGTCACATGGAACTTTCCTTTCCTTCTGGACCATAAATTCTTACGTTTGCATTACTTCCATTTTGGCATCACCAACCAAACTTGTGATATGGTGAAGCATCAGATAAACTCTGAATAAAAAGATGAAGGCTCAGTGAGCTGGCCCCACCCACCAAGCTGGGAGCCACAGGCTCTCTTCAACTTAGAGACCCCAGGATTTTCTTTTGGAATTTCGCTTACTATGAAAAGTCTTTGTTACTTTCACATTGTGTTTGTTTATCCCAGATCCTGGGCAGCCCAGAATGGGTATTTTTATCTGTGCTACAATGTGAAGGAGAGGCATGAAGGAACAAATCACGGGCAGCATCACCATCATAGAGTCCACCGCTGGTAGCTACCACTGTGATGTGGTTCCTAACCTATGCTAAGGGTGACGGTAAACACTGGCAGGGATAGCATTGCCCTATCTCCTTATTGAAGAGACCATGTTCTGTATGAGCATATGAGCTACTTGGAACAGAGTTTGCTGCCCTGCCTCACTCAATACCATGTCCTTGATACCAACAAGAGTGTCAGACACAGACAGGCTCTCCATACGTGAGGTGAAGGACTAAATAAATTAATGGTCAAGTATGAGGACATGGAGAGCCCTGGAAGATGCCCATGGCCTTCTCACCGACAGCCTGAAGCTCTTGTCAGATGAGGCCTTTCTTAAAATACAGTGCCCCGGTCAGACTAAGTAGAGAGATCTGGAGGAGGCTCCCATTCTTCCTTCTATCTCCTCATTGACTAATGGCATTAATGGTTCTGACCTTGTAGGCATGGGAGGATATAGGCACTATGTCATGTAAACTGCGGACTGTGTTGGCTGGAGACTGGTATTTAACACATTTACAACGATGCCAGACTACCCTGAAGCTATCTGCCCATAGTGAGATTCTGAAGATCTTTGTGTATATGAACAGTACAGAGGTTCCCTGAGATCTGCCTAGGGTCACTTTCATTCATTGCAGTTCCTTTGTCTGGAGGGAGAATGGCCAGCCCTTCAATATAAGGGCGTAGCCCTGTGCAGTGCTGGGAAATCACACATATACCTCATCTTCCTTTGTGCCATAGCACAGTACCAGTGGACTGCCAGCCAGAACAAGCATCCAGTATGGCCTGCACTGTAGCACAGCACATGTGGGTGAATGGCCTAAGCAGGCCTCCAGTGTGGCCTCAATAAAGCTAGTGGACCTTTACATTTCTAAGCCTCTAGTTCAGGGCCCAGAAGGGCTGGCCACCAAAGAAATAGCTGGCTTGTACAGAACAGTGGTAACAAGCCCAGACACTGGAGCCACACCCCCAGAACCTCCATATCCACTGGGCATGTAACTATAGGAAGGAGCTTTGCTTCCTTGTCTCCTTTACCTATCGTCAAAGCTCTCATCTTTCTGAATGTTAGGTCACATGTGCAGTGAAAGACTGAGCAATACAAATGATGTCATGTCAAAGACATCAGCATGTGAACAGTAGTCTACTGCTACAAAGCAACAGACATCAAAGGTACGTAGCTTAGAGCTGGGTGGTGGTGGCATAGGACTTTAATCCCAGCATTCGGGAGACAGAGGCAGGTGAAGGACCTCTGTGACTTCAGGGCCAGCCTGGTCTACAGAGCAAGTTCTAGGATCAGGGCTACACAGAGAAACCCTGTCTCAAAACAAACAGACCACAACAAGAATGAGCAGCTTAAACTATCTTAAAAGCAGCCATTTTTGCTCATAATATCCAGGCAAGGTTCTGCATGATGCTCTTGAGCCATGACTTTCACCACAGGTCTGGCTGGGCTGAGGAATGACTGAAGGTCTTTGTCTTCCCCCATTCTCTCACCCTTCCACAGAATATTTTGAGTGGCTTGCAAGAAAATAGATGAAGACACCACCAAGGGTCATAAGAACAGGTTGTAAATGTGCACATCATCAAGTTCTTAGTGTTTCAGCTGGTGGAAGTGAGGTTCAAGGCCAGCTGTATGGGCAAAGGAGATAAATAGATTCCACCCATCAGAAGGAATTGGACACTGCATTTTTTAGGTATCACTTCACAGTACTGTGTGCCCATAAACATGAGGAAAGCCTCAAGTATAAGAATAACAGCATGTGCTCTTGGCCTGAACTGCCTCAAATGACTGCACGCCGAGCACAAATCACCAAGCTACAAGTCAAACAATGCTTTGGAACAAGGTCCCCAGCTATATCGTGCTAAGTCATCCAATATTTAAAATATCTCAGGGATTCCCTGCTCTCCTATAAAAGGAAACTTCACATAAGCAGACAGTACACAGCAGACACCACCTTGCCACTCATAGAGACACAATGAATATGTCTGGAATGAATAAATTCTAACATGATTTGTTGAGTGGGTGATCAAAGGACCTACATAAGTGAATTAGTTAATAGTAGGGAAAATAACCACCTCTTCTCCAGGGACGAAGAGATTGATTCCAAGAAAAACAATTTACACAAGGTCTCTAGTGGCTAAAACTGAATGCTTCCAAATCCCAAGACCCCTTTATAGGGTGAGAAGCCTGAGCAAAGCATCTTCTACATAGTAGCTATTCATTAGATACTCATGAAATTCAAGAATTCAAAAATCTGTGAAAAAAATTGAATATGTCAATCAGCCAAAGGATACTCTACACACACCAGTATCCTCCACATACACAAGTCCACATGTACACACAATACACACATGCACACATATATGCACAAACACACATACATATGTATGCATACATATAGACACATAAATACATACATATACATATGGACATACAGATATATACATACAAACACACACACGCATACATGTATACACATATAGACACATACATATAGACATACAGATATACACGCACACACTCCTTCATTTACATACATCCCCTTATACTCAACAGAACATCATCTCCTGGGTGCCCTATATACTTAGGCAACACTTGTCTAAAATTATTTTCTATCAATATTGGCAACAAGCATTTCTAAGTACAATAATAATAATAATAATAATAATAATAATAATAATAATAAATATATCTTAGTTAAGTAATTAACTACAGTTACAATGTATCCACTGTATGTAGTTAACTGCACTTACAATGTATCCACTGTTTCTGTGTGAGCCTGTCTGTTTGCATCTTCCATGGGTACATTTGTTTGGAGGCCAGCAGACAATGAGTGCCTTTCTTCAGGAGATACCCACCTTGCTTTTGTGAGACAAGGTTTCTCATTGGCCTGGAACTCATTGATTAGATTGGGGTGGATGGCCAGCAAGCCCCAAGGAGCCATCTAGCCCCCCGTCCCCAGCACTGGTAATACAAACAAGTACCCTCAGACATGGCTCTTTTATATAGGTTTTAGGATTCAAACTCAGATCCTCATGTTTGTGAGGCCAGCACTTGACCACCTGAGCTATTTCCCCAGTCCTAGTTCCACTGTCTTCTTTAACTCTCTATGAATTTATGAAGGAGGCAAAATTAAAATCCCAAATACATAGATGAAATCCAAAGACATACACAGACTGGGCAACTTGCTCAAGTCTCACAGGCCTTAACTGGCCAGACAGATTTCAGCCTAGAAAGCCTGATCTCAGGACTATGTCACACCACAGTGAAGGCCTCAGTTTTTTGTGAGTCTCTCCATAAGTCTAAGGCTGGCTCCTGGCATCCCTGATGTCTTTGTCTTCAGCAGGAGGCCTGGGTGGAAGAAGAGTCTAGGGGAATGTGTTAATTGAATGGATAAGGGTTACGTAGTTCCATACAGAGAGCGTCAGCCAAGAAGTGTCCCATCCACTGTCCTGGCCTCACTGCTCTGGTGGCAAGGCCATTTAGTTTGAAGAAAATCAATCCATCCCTCCTGGCCATCACAGACTGAGTTTGGCCAAGATGAAACAAGCTGTTTTTGTTTTCAAGATTCTACCCCCCCCCCTTCCCCAAGCGCGACGTACCCATTTTCCCCTCTTCTGTGATAACACACACATGCCAAATGCTTCATCTTGTCTCCTCAGAGTAAGCAATGACTCGACAGTTACCTCTCCAACAATTCCTGCACTCACCACACAGATACCTCCCAATCCATTGGGTCCCCCTCACTCCTCTGCAGCCTAATCTCAGATGCAAGAGCCAAATAAAGCTTCAGATAACCCAGCACATCTTCCTTAGTGAACCTGGACCCCCAGGTGACGGAGCCATGAATGTGCTCACAGGAAGCAATCTTGATGGAAGCCTGCATCCCTGGAGTATCCAGGAAAGTTGTTCTTTATGCTGGGCTGTGCAGAGGAGACTTCCCCAAGAGTTATCTCACTCAGCCCACAACAGGTCAGAGAATTATCAACCCATTGTTTATAAAAACGAATGTTGAGGCTAGGCACTTACCAATGCAAAGACTCGAAGACATGGGATCTCAACTGTGACCAAGTGACTCGCACGCCACTCACCTTCCTAGTCCTGGAAACTGAAACCAATAGGAGGTTGACTCCACAAATGTGGAAACAGACATAATGAGGGCAAAGTGACGCAGATACAAGTCAGTCACCTCAGGAAACTGGTTTCTGCCACAATTATTTCAATGAAGAAAGAGAATTTTTGTTTTCAGCATGAAAAATCCTCCAAGAAGTAAACCATCCAACGTGAAGCATCCACGTCACTGATTAAAATACTCATTCCTGGGGCCTACACATATGCACCGAATCCGAATGATGGGGTGGGGGAGAAATCTTCATGGTTAACGGGTCTTCCTAATGTCTAGGGATTTCTGATATGTCCTCAAGGTTGAAAACTCCGTGTCCTGGACGCAAAGGGTGAAGTCGTTTCCCTGCATGGAGTGGGTGGGAGAAGGACTGGGTGTTGAAATCGGGCTGTGCCGAACTCTAGATTTTCCCACAGGGTGTACAACAGTGTTTCCAGCTGAGTGCCACACCAGAAGGCTCTCCCAAGCAGCTGCTGCTCCCTTTGAGGGTGGAGGATGATCCAGAAACTGCAGGTGTGGTGTTGAATGAGGCATACCTGCTGTAGACTTGGGTATTTAAACACTTGGTTCCCAGCAGTGGGTGGCACTATTTATGGAAGTGTAGGAGCCAGGACAATGTTGTAGGAAGCATGGCACTAGAGGTGCGCTTTGGTGTTTAAATACTCACGCCATTTCCAATTCATTCTCCTTAATTAGTGCCTGGGGTTCAAAATGGGAGCCCTCAGCTTCCTGCTCTGCCCCATGCTCGCTGCCAGCTTCATTATTCCCATGGAGCTTGACTATCTCTCCTAATGTAAGCACAAATAAACTCTTCTATGAGCTGTCTTGGTCATAGCGTTTTCCCTCAGCAACAGAAAAATAGCTAATAACTGCACAGTCTGCCAGACACCACCCACCCAGCACAAACTGACAGCTGACTTATTCTTGGCAATAGGAAAGGAGCTGCCCTACAAGGTCATTAGGAAGAAGTGAGAATATTAAAATCACACCAGAGAAAGCAGGCCCAAGAACTTACCAGACACACTCAGTAGAGGAAAGGTTGTAACCCCTTCACCTGCCCCCTAAAGTGGTAGACACCTATCACTGCAGTGGCCCAGCCTCACACCAACCTATCAACTGATACTGACATGTGTATCAAAGACCAAGGACTCACAGACACAGATCACTCTCTGATGGTGACAAGCAGCCTACTCAACTGTTTCACCTATCTGGACCTGGACTTCACTGAAACTTTAATTTATTCAAAGCTTACTTTTAATGATAGTTCTTAAGTGCTTTAACCTTGCTCCTAGCGCACCACCCTCCAGAGGTAGTGGAAAAGAAAGGACATGGGGGAAGTGGGCCTGTTTAGAAATGGTTCTTTGGAGCAAATCCCATCTGTGTTGTCTGGAAATCAGCAGTTTAGTTCATAGGCCAGCAGTGGCAGCTCAATCCACTCTCAAATATTTAATGAATATACCAGCCATTCAGTTCCATAGAGTTGGGATAGCAAACCCAAATCAGCAGCAGCGGCTTGACATAGGCAGAGACAGCCAGATCAGCCGAATCGGCATGAGTCAGCAGGAGGAACCAGGACTAATAGGAACGCCAGGAGATCTTGGTCTTGCCCCTCTTAATGATTCAAAGATCAGCGAAGACGTGAGACTAATAAGTGCTGCAGTTAGCTTTTCAAGCAAGTCCCCTCACAGTCTACTGAGTCCTATTTATACTCCTTCCAAGCATCACATGTCCTCCGTGGGTCTTGCCTCATCAGGTGTTTTGCCCCAGCATGTGAGTCTGCCTTAGCAAAAGTCCATGTGAGCCATTTGGCCCAAGTCCACAGAAGCATCAAGAAGCTGCTGCACACCGCCAGAGATATTTTTTGTGCGGGTTTTTCTCTATGAAGTCCATCTCAAATGAACAAATGGAAGGTGGACCAATACATGTGTGTCATTAGAGAAGATTCCTTCATCCCGTGTCCTTTCTCATGCTTGATTTAGCAGAACACCCTCTCCCCTGTGTCGGCTTCAGGAAAACATTCCTTCACACGTTTGCCCCAGCAAAACACCATCCAACACAACTGACTTTCCAAAGAACCCCTAAGTTTCCACTTCACCTCACTGGCCATTTCCTATTCCTGATCATTTCGTGGTCCAGGTCCAGCTCAACAGGTCACCTCATGGCTGAACTCCACATCTTTATTCTCAGTGCAGACTCCAGCAGCAACTCCCCCAGCTGCCTTGCACACTGATCTGGTTCATTATTTTATCAATACAGACTTTCTCAGCACACTTCTGAAGACTCCCGTGCTCTGTTGAGGCTGCTTTAACTAGCGTTCATTCTGCAACCTACATGTGTGTATATAGCTATACAGAAATAGTGTGCTGTGTGCTAAGAGAGTATTTATCATTAAGATAGGAATAAAGGGAGCTGGAGAGATTTCTCAGTGGTTAGAGCACTGACTGCTCTTCCCAAGGTCCTGAGTTCAAATCCCAGAAACCACATGATGGCTCACAACCATCCGTAATGAGATCTGATGCCCTCTTCTGGGGTGTCTGAAGACAGCTACAGTGTACTTACATATAATAAGTAAATAAATCTTTAAAAAAAAAAAAAGATAGGAATAAAGAATTTGCATTTGCAATCAGCCAGGCTACCAACAATGGCAGATTTTCAGACAAACTGCTGTCACTGACACTGTTAAATCCTGTGAATTTATTGTTTGGTAGAGTATGAGATCATGAAAGGCCACAAATGTGTTTGTCTATGGTTTTGCCAAAGCATGCTCACATTAGCGCACCTCCAAGTTTTTCTCCCTGCTGCACCAGGAGTTTGAAGATGGGCTTGAACAGCTTCCTCCCCAGCCACCCCTGACCTCCCTCTGCAGGGACACTAATCTGATACTTCAGTGTCAAAACCATGTGTTGAATGAGTACATGCACCCATCACGTTCAGGAACAGGAAGGGGAAGATCCAGATCCCTAGAAAATTAACTAATTCTGTCTTAAATTTAAAGGATCTTGTAAATGGGATTGGTAACACTAGCCACTCTCTCTGCAGCCTATCTGCTATACCAGAGAACTGAAAATGTCAATTCAAGAGCTGTCGTTTCAAGTTTGGAACATCTACAGCCCTGCCTTTGCTCTACCAAAGAAGTACCTCAGCAAGCCTGGCTAGCTATATATCAGCACAGAGCAACAAAGACAGGAATGTTCCACCGGAGTCCTTGTGGCTGCAGTGCTGAAATTTGTCAACCCATGAGAGGGAGGCCTACAGAGTCATTCTGAGGTGGTAGGTGTCCATGAGCTTGTGTGCATATATGGAGAGATGAAACACACATGCATGGTGTGTGTGCATACATGCATGTGGAAGTCAAAGGACAATGTGAGCTGTCCTTACTCTGACGTCTACTAGCTTTTGGCTTGAGAGAGGGTCTGTCATTGGCATAGACCTTTGCCCAGTAGACTTAGCTAGTAGATAGGGGGCCCACCTGTCTCCACCTCCCATCTTGTCTTGCCATTGCTAAAATTACACATATGTACCGCCATGTTTGGATTTTATATGGGTCCTGGGGATTGAACTCAGGCCCTCCCGCTTGTGAGCCAATCACTTTAAATCATCTTTCCAGACACATTAAAGAGCTATTGTTTAACTTTTTAAAAAACCCACTTTTCCCCTCCGTCCCTAATATAACCCTTGTTTAAATTTCTTCAGTCCCTGCCATCTGCGGGGCCATCTGCCCACCTGTAATGAAACCTGGGCAGAAAGCATATCGGCTAAAAGTGGATTTTCTATTTTCATCCTTTATCAGGGGGGTTTAAAGACTCCACTTTAAAAATGTTCCCCAAGGTGAAAAATGGGGTATATAAACCAGTTCCCAAGGAAATGGAATTTGCCTTTGTGTAGATTTTAGCCGCCTTTTACAGCTTATGGAAAAGGTGGAAAAATACTGAATTTTATACAGCTTTCAGTGTGTCATAAAGTGAATAGCCACTTTCTGTTTATAAATGGAGCCGTGACAGCCTCCCTGTGCCCTGGAAAAAGACAGAAACTTAGAAGTCAAAAATGGACCTGGATATTCTCGGCAGCCCCTGTGTTATGATATGTCCTGCCATTTCTCAGAAAACAAGAGAAGGGAGAGAGACTTTTCTGCCTGGAACTGCACACTGCACCACAGTAAAAAAAAGACAAGAGCCCTTCACTTCCTCTGGAAATTACATCTTGCAGGTATCCAAGATGGCTTGAACTTCACAGAAGTGTTACGATCACTTACAATTGTGTGAGTTCAACCTTGAGGGATTCTTTCACTCAGTCTCTCAGTAGGCCAGGGCTCCTATGGCTTCATAAATGGATCCAATTCACCCCTCTGCTACAGGTCAGAACTTCCCCATGAAGAGAAAGAGCATCTCTTTACTCCAGACCCAGCTCTGCTGACATGGGCTAGAAGTTTTGAGAGATGGGCACATGTTGTGCACATGTGCTTGCTTCCACAGTAACTCTAGTCAAGGGCTGGGCCAAGGTTATCAGACAGTGAGCTCACACAGTGAGGAAAGACAGCTTTATGTCTCTAAGTTCCAGTGTCTTTCTCTTCACTTACACTTCTGCCCCTGGGTATGTCCCACAGATTCTGTCATCAATCTAAATTCCTGCTCCAAACCAGACTGGGTCATTTTCTAACTCATGTCTTTATTGTCACAGGAGGTTAGTTCCACATACTACTGTAACTAATTACTATTTAATAACAGCCAACAATATGCCACAGACCGATGAAGACATTCAGTGACAAAGTTTCATAGTTCTAAACAGTTATGAATAGATGCCATGACCCCGGTTTTACAGACAATGGAGTTGCAGGCACTGGGTCAGTCATTCCACCATCACGAGTGGTGGGTATGAGAGTTCACCAAAGCCAGCCTTTCTCCAGCATCCAGCATTGCTGCTGCCCATCACACACCAGGACACCGCTCTCTGCCTCTCCAACAGTAACTTTCCAAAACCTCGGGCTGTTCGGAAGTGAGCACACCTTCTTCAAACGTTTCTGCTGAGCTTTGTGTTAGTTCTTCCTTGGTTCACCGTGGTCTGGACCATCTTAACTTCTCCGCCTTTCTCGGTACAGCATAAGTAGAAAACACTTTCCTTTTTCCTTTTTGTAATGCTAAGGGTAGATCCCAGGCCTTGTGCACACTAGGTAAGAGCTTTACTACTGAGCTACACGCCAAGCAAAACACATAGTCTTAAGAACAACAGAGGTGCACAAAGGTCTACATTTTAGTATCAAGACTTTTGAGTACCTAGGACTTTTGCAGTTCCCCACATAGAGCTTTGGGGTACATTTATTTTGACAATTACTTTGGGGGTTACAGTCTTTCCAAGGAAACATTCAAGAAGTAAACAACTGGAGCACTGTGGGCAGCCATCTTTCTTACAAGTCATCAGGGATCGTTATGCAGTATGATGTATCAAAACACGGTCGGAATAATAGGATCCCACCCCATAAAGCACTTTAAAGCAATAGCTGAAGATGCTCATCCTGTATTATAATTCAAGGCCAATCCATCGTGGGGATGAAGGCTGGCATCTTTAGCCACTTGTGAAGTTTCTCTGAGCACCAGCATCCCAAGCTGATGAGTACCACAAATAGGCTGCCTTCGAAGGAAATTTCACAAATAGGATTACTGTGGTGGTTTTTTTTTTTTTTTTCAGGCATTAATGGGTAAAGGGGCTGGGAGATATTGCAGCCATCTCTCAGGACAGGGGTTAAAGTGACAGGACCCAAGCTGTTTTTATGAAGTTTAGCTTCCTCTAGGCTGTGGCTTATTTATGGGTCTATCTCCTCTTTACGGAATCTTTTGGTTTGGATTTTGTTTCCAGCCTGGTCTCCATTTACTGGGCTTTAACAAAGGTATCACTAGATTCAAACAGGGCCCCACCCCCACCCCCAGAGAATCAGGAGGCCAACTGAATGTGAAAGACGATGAAGATGGGGGGGGGGGGCTGGAAGCGGTGCTGTGCTTTTTACAGACTAAAGTTCTTGATTCGCAGTAAGCAAGAATGGATGCAAAATCAGCAGCAATTGGGTGCTGAGAGGCATTATTATCTTGTCAGAGCCACTAAACAATGAAGTAAAATCCTGAATCCCTACCTCACCAGCAAGGCACAGTGCATTCTGATCCCTGCCCATCTTCCCAACCCTCCTCCCTGTTCTATTTTGATTTGCTACAATGACAACGCATTTCCATTGAATTAGTTCCTATGTACCAGGTCTTACGTGCAAAGTCTTTTGCACAAATTATCTTGAATTACGCCCATTTATAAATGAGCAAATGAAGGCACAGAGAAGTCTGCTTAGTGTCACACAGCTTTCTAGTGCACCCAGGACAGTGGCAACCCTGAAACCAGTCTCCTTACTATGCCATCTGACTCCCTTCCACCTTTCAAGCCACCCAGAATACAGACCTTTTCCCTTCACTCACCCAATTTAGATTGACCTTCAAAGATCTCCTCATAGTCCATTGTCTTGTGGTCCTTTCTCTGACCATTGAAGTTCACTGTGAATTCTTTCCTTGGTCTCCTAAGGCCATTTATAGTTACCACATTCATCCTGGTTATTACACTCCATTCTCTCTGGTATGCAGCCATAGAGAAAGTGTCATGAATTACGGTCTTAGATGCCAAACACATTTTGGGTACATTCTAATGATGTGCTTGGTTGGCTATTCATTAACCATCAGCTATTCACTGACCATCCATTGTGTGATAAACTCTGGGATTTCTAGGATGAGCTGTCACAAACCTGGTCTCCACCCTGAGAACCAGCATAGATCCTGGACCAGGGGCCTCATCTTTCTATGCCTTAATTTCCTCTTCTATGGAATGGGAACAAAATTGGCTATTTCATGTGTTGAATTCACCCTAGTCAAAAAGTCAGAGCCTGGTTCATAAACGACACTTGGAAACGGAGGATGCTATCAAGGCTGTAATGTCCTGAGTTTTCTTAGTCACAGTTCCCTAACTGGGCTCGGCATATATTGCAGTACTGGGGAACCACTGCTCATGGCATCTGTTCTAAGAGCAGGGTCAGAGTCCATCCCAGGCTGGCTGCATGGGCTGACTAAGCTCATGTTTACTTAAACACAAGAACCCACCTCTTCCCTCTTTGTCTCTCCCCTCCCTCCCTGCCGCCCTACCCTCTGCCTTCCTCACTCTCTCCCCATATGACAAATTTCTGGTCTTGTGAATCAGAAAAGTCTATCATCTTGGAAGTCTCACTGATGGGGGTTCTGTGGTGTCTGCCATGCAGAGGTAACTGCAGCCTATCAGCTTTCTCTGACAGAGTGGATCTGCCTCTCCTCTTGAGGCAATATGACCTAGAACCCAAAGTCCTAGGACTTCGTATAACTGGACTGTCTCTGAGGCACCAGCTTCCAAATAATGACATAGAGACATTTTATTATTATGAATGCTTTAGGCCTTAGCTTAGGCTTGCTCCCAATTAGCTCTTAACTTAAATTAACCCATTTATACTAGTCTGTGTTCTGCCACATGACTCCTTACTTCTCCTTAGTACTGACACCTGCTTCTTCTGCATCTGGATGGCAAACCTCCAACCCCTGACTCTTTCCCAGAGTTCATATCTCTCCCAGATATGCCTTCTGTCCTTTCCTGCCTAGCTATTGGCCATTCCACTCTTTATTAAACCAATCAGAAGGTGCCTTAGGTAGATGAGGAGAGACAGAGAAGCACCTTCATACAGCATACAAAAAGATTCTCCCAACAGCTTAGTCTGACCCATCAGCACTGCCTGACTTCTTCTGCTGTGCTATAAACCTTTTCCAAGCCACCCCCTGGTTGATGTCATCTAAACTCTAAGAGAAGATGGCTCTCAAGGCCTCCAAAAGCAACCAATTCTACTGTACTCAAAAACTCTCAACTTCCCTTGGAGTCATCTGTCACGATATAGCCATTGCTTCCATCCACAGCTAGAAGGCCTAGGGCATAAGCGCACAGTATGTGGGTGTCTGGCTCAGAACTTCAGAGGCAAGTGTCCCCTCCACTCAAAAAACAAAGATGCCCTTGACCACCTCAGAGCTTAGTGTCTCACAGCACATGGGACTACTCCCTAGAAGAAAAGAAAGAGACAGTGTTCACTTCAAAAGCATCTCCACCACAAGCTGGCACACTCTACTGTTAGTGACACATATGGGCACAGAGTCCCCATGTATGTGATAGAGAATGCTCAAGTTGTTTTGCACAGAGACATCACCTTTCTTTCCATAGGTGGCACAGCCTTCCTTTCCAGGACTGTTTCCTCCAGTTCAGCGAGTGGCTTGCCACATCCCAGACACACTCTCTTATTGTTTGTTTGTTCTATTTGTCTGCCTGGCCAACTCCCTATACGTTCAAGGTAGTCTCACACATGGCACTACCCACAGCCAGCCAGGAGGCATTGGCCATGCCCCTCTCTCTGCCACACTGCCCTGTCCTATCCCTACATAATGGCTCCTACCATCCCATTAGAAATGTGTATGCGTAAGGAAAGTGGAGAGTAAATCAAATACCTGACACCTACTTAACATGGAGTCTGACATCAACAACTCACTGTTTGGTTGGTGGATTGACTTTCCTGATTGAGGATAAGAAAACTGAAGGCAAGAAGAGCTGTTTATTCCTCTTCCTCCTCCTCCTCCTCCTCCTCCTCCTCCTCCTCCTCCTCCTCCTCCTCCTCTTTCTCCTCCTCCTTCTCCTCCTCCTTCTTCTCCCCTCCTCCTCCCCTCCCCCTCCTCCTCCTCTTCCTCCTCCTCTTCTCTTCCTCTTCTTTCTCTTTTTACCATCATAACCTCCAAGGTGCCTTGCTCTCTGTAAGGACCCAAGGACTATTTATAAATTCAAATTCAACTCACAAACACCCAACCACAGAATGCTAATGAGGGCCTTGAGTGTCAAAGCTGCAAAGATTTCCTGTAGAAAGGCCAGACACGGAGTATATTTTTATGCTTTTATCATTAAATGGGGCCCAGAATGTCTACCTTAGGACCACATGGAAAAAATGAGAAGGTAAAGGAGAGAAAGAAGAAAGGAAGATGCAGAGGAGGGGAGGAGGGAGAAGAGGAGAAGGAGGAAGAGGAAACAGGAGGAGGAGGAGGAAGGGGAGAAGATAGGGGAGGAGAAAGAAATCGAGAGATCTCCTGACTGCAGTAAACATACTTGAACAGCAAGAAGAATGTAAGAGATAAGAGAGGCTTGTGCTATCTTTCGATGTTTTCCTCCAAGCCACCTTGCTGCTGTGCTCTCCCAGCTAGATTGGAAGAGGCATAGTTCATACGCCCAGACTTCATCATCCCGAACTTCTTTCAGGTGATAAGTTGTTTTAATCAGCCCGGCTTGTTCTCCCCATGCCTGTGTCTAGTACAGTCATGAGCGAGAAGGCTTTGTCCGATTCCTCCCTCTATCTGGTTGATAGATTAAGCTTCTCTTCCAGATTTTCCCCTTGAGAACACCCCTCCTTTATTACTTTTCTCTTCGGCTCTTATAATGAGAGTTTTGCAAAGCATGGCTACTGCTTTTTATTCCTGACCCAAAAGAATTTGTGAGTCACAGCTAATTTTGAAGCAAAATATTCTCGTATTTCAGGAAGAATATCACATAAAATATAGAGAAGAAGGGTCTTGGAAATTATAGTAAGGACCGTTATCAATTATGCCAAAAGCCTCTTGCCAGTTGTGGGTGTCAGCTCCTAGCCGGCAGGTCCAGGTGAGAGGAGAGAACCCCGTCCAGCCAAGTCTATCCGGGGGCTGAGCAGGATGGTGAGTGTCGCTGGCCAAAAGGAAACACACCAGGCTGGGAGTTTTGTCGAAGCAGGAGCTCAACTTTAATGTAGCAATTTCTCTCGCTTATATAGAGAAGGCAAAGGGGGTGGGCACTTAGGTATGGGGAGAGATGATGTAGGAGGCTGGGAAGGGGAAGGCGTGACTGACAGGGCCAATAGCATAGCTCCATGTCAGCAATGGTAGAGTAGAGGGAGGGCCAAACAGGTCTTGCAGAGTCACTCCTATGCGGAAGTGACTGAGACAGGTCTCAGAACTCCAGCCAGGCTCAGATTTGTCCCCAAAAGCCCAAACCAGGGTCAGAATGGGGCCCAAGACTACCATTTCCTGGGACCCCACCTTCTCGTCCTCGCGACAGTGGGAGAAGGAGAACACCCCCAGTGCTGTGCTGTCGGGTCCAGTTCCGAGCCCTGGCCCAGAGCTGCCGCAGTCACTGCTGCGAACCTGGGGCCCCTGCACCCCACTCCTATGGCTGGGGTAGCCCCAGGCTGCATGCTGTGCTCCCCTCTGTGGATCAGGGAGGTGCGCCCCACGGTGGTCAGTGGCCCCTGCTCCTCTAAAGAGGAAGTCAGGGTGCTCTCCTCCCTGTGCCATTGCCAGCTTGAAACCTGGGGCCCGTGGACAGGGTGCCTCAGGACCCAGGGCCCGCGGACAGACTGCCTTGGGCCCTACCACCCCCCAGACGAGGTGCGGAGGGCGGTCACCATGGAGACGGCCCTAGTTCTAGCGGCTCGCTCTGCTCATGAACTGCAGCACAGCCCCTGAGCCGAGCAGCACAGCCGCTCGAGATGTGGCTGTGCTGCTTGCGATGCAGCGGCGGAGGCGCCGCCAGAGGTGCAACATGTGGGAAGGTTCTAAAGGGAAGTAAAATGAAGCTAATGACAATGAGCCTCTCTTACCAGGTGTTCTGTCTTCTGCTGCTTTATGGGTCCCTGTCTTTCTTTACTGAGAGAACGAATCCATATCCATGTCAAGAGATGCTTTCAGCACACAGTGAAGTTTCATCATTATTAGTAGGAATAATAATGACACAGGGTGAGATAAAGCTCCTACCAATGTCCCTCAGCTTTATTTACCAGCTGCTTTGCACCTTCCATAGTGACTGAAAAGTGAAAAGTGTCATTTGAACGTGCACAAGTCTTGTGTCTCCTCTCTTTTTGTAATTGGTGTAAGCATGAGTGCATGTTTGTGTGGGTGTCATGTGTGTGCACATGAATGTCCAGGCTAGAAGCCTCAACTGTCATCCCCAGTAATACTACCCATCTCCTTTGAGAGTTCACCAGTTAAACTAAATTGCATGGCCAGCAACCCTGGTGGCCTGTCTCCACCTTCCCAGCACTAAAAGTAGTTCACTTCACCAAGGCTTGGCATTTTTATGTGGATTCTAGGACATAAAGACATTTCCTCATGCTTACACAGTAAACACCTGACCAACAGAGAGAGCTGTCCTCCTGCCACATATAACTTTCATCACAGAGCACAGCAATGCACCACAAGGTTAGCCGCAAAGAGGCAATGATTGACTGCAAAAACCAAGTGCTATGAGCATAGAGTGTCTAACTCGTGGTGAGAGGGCCCTTCAAGAGTCACCTTAATCACTCTGTGAAACAGAAACCAGAAACAAGGGGTGGACCAGTGGCTCAGCAGTTAGGAGCACTTGTTCTTGCAAAGGACCTGGGTTTGGTCCCCAGCACTCACATGATCATCTGCAATCATCTGTAACTCCAGTTCCTAGGAACCCGACACCCTTTCTCTGACCTCCAGGCATTCCCATGCCATACATCCATACATGCAAGCAAAACACTCATACACATAAAATAAAAATATCTAAAATAATATTGATGAAGAAAGGAACCACAAACCACACCACAAACGAGAGTATGGGCTGGAAAGATGGCTCAGTTATAAAGTGCTCATTTGACAAGTACCAATAAATTCAACCCACAGAACCTACATTAGGGTTAAAAGAATCCTTGTTTGTGCCTTCCTTCTTGTTTGGGTCTGTGGAGTATAGATGGGTATCCTGTATTTACGGCAAGTATCCACTTATAAGTGAGTACATACCATGTATGTCTTTTGGGGACTGGGTTACCTCACTCAGGATGATATTCTCAAGTCCTATTCATTTGCCTGCGAAACTCATGATGTCTTTGTTTTCAATAGCTGAATAGTATTCCATTGTGCAGCTGAACAACATTTTCTGTATCCATTCTTCAGTTGAGGGAAATGAGGGAGCTTAAATCTCATTTAGAAGAAGGAATAGTTATAAGAGGCAGATGGAGAGAAGGAACTGGGTGGGAAAGGGGATGGGGAGGAGAATGGAGGCTCAGGATCAGGTATGGGGAGAGACAGGAGAGATGGCGATGAGAATGAATGGAAATCTACAACTGACAAGGGTGAGAAGGTGGGGGAGTGCATCTCCAGGGCATGACAAAGACCTTGGATAAGGGACGAACCCAAGAACCAATGAGGGTGACCTTAGCTGTGAATCACAGCACTGGAGATATGGAACCTAAAGAGGCCACCTCCTATAGCCAGGAAAGAGCCACAGTGGAACAATAGAGACACTAACTCACTCACAAAACTTTAGACCCCAAATTTATCCTATCTACAAGAAATGCAGGGACAAGGAATTGGGTAGAGACTCAAGGAATGGCCAACCAATAACTGCCCCAACTTGAGACCCATCCCATGGGCAAGCACCAATCCCTGACACTATTAATGATACTCTGTTCTGCTTGCAAACAGGAGCCTAGCATGGAGGTCCTCTGAGAGGTTCTACCCAGCCCCTAACTCAGATAGATGCAGATACCCACAGCCAAAGAATGGACGGAGTCTGAGGACTATTATAGCAGGAAAGGGGGAAGAATTGCAGTCCCAAAGGGGATAGGAACTCCACAGGAAGACCAACAGGTCTTTAGGGCTCTCAGAAACTGAACCACCAACCAAAGAACATACGCAGGCTGGACCTAGGCCTCCCCACACATATGTAGCAGATGTGCAGCTTGGTCTTCACATGGGTCCTGAACAATTGGAACAGGGGGCTGTCCCCAAAGCTGTTGCCTGTCCTTGGGATATGTTCTTCATTCTTCTAGCCAGACTATCTTGTCTGGCCTCAGTAGGAGAGGATGTATCTAGCCCAGCAAAGACTTGATGTGCCAGGGTGGAAAGATACCCAGAGGGGACACCCTCTCAGAGGAGAAGGGGAAGGGAAGTGAGGGGATGGATTGTGGGAGAAGGTGACCAGGAGGGAGCAGTGAGCAGGATGTAAAATGAGTAAGTAATGATTGATAGATAGATAGATAGATAGATAGATAGATAATTTTTCTACAAACCCAAGCACTATAGCATGTGCTTTAACCTCAGCATGAGTGAGGTAGAGACAAGCGACCCATGGCTCTCTCTGGCTAATCAGCCTGGTCTAGTTGGAAAATTCTAGACCAATGAGAGACTCTTATCTCAGTAAAAAAAAAGAAATCAAAAGTAGATAGTACCTGAAGAATAATAACTAAGCTTCTCTGACTTCCCTTCCATGCACTTGGCCCGACATACAAATGTACAGAGAGAGGAGAGGAATGAGAAGGCAGAGGACATAGGCTAGTGCCCACTGAAGTGCCCCATTTCTCTGCCTCTACATAAACACATCACTGTCCAAAGCTTATGAACAATGGCAGACGCAGAAGATTTCTGTGATATGATTGTCCTCAAAATAATCATCTATGACTCACAACAGCCCATGGGTAGTCCTCCACAGAGGTAAGGCAAGAAATAGAGTGGATCAGGACGACTTCTGAAAGCAAAGAGCTGTGAACATGGGGTACACAGCCTAGTAAACATGCCTGGTCATAGTAAGAAGTCTCCACAGAGCACTGTCTCATGGCCCAGGAGCAAACTGCAATTACCATGTGGCCAGTTAGGATTTGCTTAGCTATAAAGAATGGGAAATCCAGGTGACGATGTTTGAAGTGTTTAAAATGGCATTTCTCACATTAGAAGCTTCACGACCTAAACTTACAGACACAACTTAGATCCAGGAACTCAAACAAAACCACAAAAAATGTCTTTCTCCAGGGGTTCCCAGAGTAGCCAGCAGAAGAAAAGGACATATCAAAAACATACAGAGAATGAATAGCTGGCCCAAGACAGAAGAAACACTTCCTTCCATTGGCTTCTGCAAGAATTCTAACACTGAGCCTCACTGGCCTAGTTTTGAAACCCTACCATTCCCTGAATTGGCCATGAGTCTCCCTCATATGTCAGAAAAAAAGGGTGATAGGGCAGACATTTTAGAGCAAGGAAGGGTAGATGTGATACCACTTCACAGACGCTTAGCATTTCTTGAACTCTGTGAGTATCCTAAACACAGCCAAGAATCTGCCTTCAATACTGTATAGCTGACACATCTGTCAGCTCCTAGCCAGCAAGGTCCAGGCGAGAGGAGAGAACCCTGTCCAGCCGAGTCTATCCGGGGCTGAGTGGGATGGTGAGTGTCGCTGGCCAAAAGGAAACACACCAGGCCAGGAGTCTTGTCGAAGCAGGAACTCAACTTTAATGTAGCAATCTCTCTTGCTTATATAGAGAAGGCAAAGGGGGTGGGCACTTAGGTATGGGGAGAGATGACATAGGAGGCAGGGAAGGGGAAGGAGTGACTGACAGGGCCAATAGCATAGCTCCATGTCAGCAATGGCAGGGTAGAGGGAGGGCCAAACAGGTCTTGCTGAGTCACTCCTATGTGGAAGTGACTGAGACAGGTCTCAGAACTCCAGCCAGGCTCAGATTTGTCCCCAAAAGCCCAAACCAGGGTCAGAATGGGGCCCAAGACTACCATTTCCTGGGACCCCACCTTCTCGTCCTCGCGACAGTGGGAGAAGGAGAACACCCCCAGTGCTGTGCTGTCGGGTCCAGTTCCGAGCCCTGGCCCAGAGCTGCCACACTCACTGCTGGGAACCTGGAGCCCCTGGACCCCTACTCCTATGGCTGGGGCAGCCCCAGGCTGCATACCGTGCTCCCCTCTGTGGGCCAGGGAGGTGTGCCCCACGGCGGTCAGTGGCCCCTGCTCCTCTAAAAAGGAATCGGGGCGCTCTCCTCCCTATGCCATTGCCAGCTTGAAACCCAGGGCCCTCGGACAGGCTGCCTCAAGCCCTGCTGTCCCCTAGATGAGGTGCCAAGGTCCATCACCATGGAGATGGCCATGGCCCAGACCCAGACTGGGCAGTGGAAGGGGAGCAGCTCTGAGGGCTGTCACCATGGAGATGGCCCCAGCTCTAGCGGCACCACTCCACTCACGAACTGCGGCACAGCCCCCAAGCACAAGCAGCACAGCCACTCAAGATGTGGCTGTGCTGCTCGCAATGCGGCGGTGAGAGGAGCCACCAGAGGTCCAACACACATCCAGCAAGAAGGACTATAAGAGCTACAGAGATGGCCCAGTGGATAAGGCATTTAGCATACAAGCATAATGTCTAGAGTTCAACTCCCTAAAGCCCATGTACAGCTATGGACAGTAGCAGGTATCTCTAAACTCGGTGTTCCCATGGTGAGAAAAGAGACAGAAATAAGAGAATCCCTGGGAGCTATCAGGCCGGGTGTAAGCAGCCACAACAATACAGCAGAGAGATTGTTTCAATGAGGAGAGTGGGGGCAAGCAACCCTTGTACACATGTACACGCTGTTGCATGCATATGTGCATGTACACACACAAGCATGCATGTGTGTACACAAAGCCATAAAGAACAGGAAACATGCATGCATATTCAAATACACACACACACTACCATGCACTGTGTACCCAGAGCCATAAAAAACAAGCATACATGCACACACACACAAACACACACGACCATGTGTATGCACACACAGAATCATAAAGAACAAGAAGTCTTTGCTTTCTCCCTGTATGCCACTACCCATCCTCACAGTGTCGCTCCACCCACAGAGAATAACTGACTCCAAGAGAGGTGGGACTTACTTTCCCTAATCATTGGGTAGAGACATTTGGGGGACAAAGGTCAATAACAATAAACACTTCACAGAAAAAAGAAGAGTTTTGTTTTTTTTTTAAAAAAAAAAAAGGTGTATTTGTAGGTGATACCAAAACCTAAAAGAATCTAAACTATAAATATTAAAAGAATTTAATAAAACATTTGAATATAAAATTAATAAACATGTCAGCTTTTAAGTTCTCACCTTCCTGCTCCAAGTCTGCCCTTCTATAGCAAGCTGCAAATACAGAGGCTGAAGATCCCTGTGTGGCTATGCTCTGGAGAAAGAACACAGTCAGGGCCTCCTCACTTTGTCCTACTGGCCATCTGCCTGACTCCTACTGCTCTGACTGGCCCTGAGAGGTCATTCTTCACACTTGACCTAATGCTTATTTTCTCTAAGTAGATCAGAGCCCATCTCACTGTGTACCTTCAGGGACAACTACCCAAAGACCTCTCCTGCTTCTTGTGGCTGCCCACCCTCTGCAAACAGGGATTCTAGCTCCAGCAAAGATTCCTCCTCCTCAAAAAGAGCAGTTGCGGGTGCTCAGGGACCTTCTCCAGGCTTCCAGATCCAATCTCTACCAGGCTACCCAGCCCGGGGGTGGCAGCTGTTTTCTGTAGCTTTCTTTCTGTCGATGATATCCCCATAGTTTCATTTCTCCTGTTCCGTTCCCACTTTACATCAACAATTGCACTCAATGATCTCTGCTGAAATGACTGCTGTTATTTCTGACCTTTCTTGGGGTGTTTGACACACATGCAAAAAGCCAAACAGACATCATGTATATAAAGTAAACAATTAGAAAATAGCAAATACAGAAAAGAAAGAAAGGGAAAAATATGTTCACAAAGAACAAAGGAGATCAAATACCTAGGCCCTGAACTAGGAAGAGAAGCATGTGGCCCATGTGCTCTCTGAGAAAAGTGTGCACTGTCCTGACAAGAGACCTGAACCAGTGAGGACTCACATTCTCTTAGGGAGCCAGAACAATGTAAATACTCCAGTTTCTTTGCGTTAACTTACATTTTTGAGATGCAACAAAGATCCATCGGGTTTTATTTATTTTCTGTGGGAGCTAATCAAGTTAACGAGGTTCATATGGAAATATTAAAAAGCAGGAAACTCTAAAACCAAAACCCATTCTGGGGAGATGAAGCCAGTCCGGCTTGATAGCAAAGCACATAAAAGTCCCCACAGACAAAGCTGCCTTAGTACATCTCAGTAAACAGACCAAGGAACCAAAGCAGGGAGCTCAAACTAGACCTAAGTGGACAGGCAACGTAATGTATGCTGTGACACTAGATAGCTAAAGAATTGAGAAAAACGACTTTAATAAATGATGTAGGGACCACTGCATGACCATAGCCCAAAATAGACAGGTTCCTCATACATCATACATGCTTCATGATTAGTCCCAAATGGAACTGAATCATCAACTGAAGACATCTGTCCTGGCTATGACTTAGAGCCTAAAGCTAATGAGAAACTATATGTTAGTTAAGACATTTTAAAATACTTTGCAAAGATGTCAAAAGAAAAGCACATAATGTCAGAAGTCAATGACAGCTGAGGGAACTGGTATCTTGGATACCCCAACTAGAGATCTCCTTTGGAAGAAAAATGAACAACTGAATTTGCAAACAAGCCCAGACTAAGAACTGATGGCTCAAAACACCTCAACCTCACTCAAAATCAGAATAGATTGAGACAATCTGAAACAAGTGATCCACAGAGTTTAAAAAGAATCCCCAAAGCATTAAGAATGAGACATAAACACACATTTCACCAAAGAAAAAGTGAGCTACTTATGGAAGACAGTGAATGTCACTGGTTCAGAGCAAATGCAGATCGATATCCCAATGAGCCATCACTACCCACACGCTAAAATGCTGGTACTTTTAAAGCCCAGTAATGAGTGTTGGTGGGAGAGAAGTCAACACCAGCTTGGGATGCAAGTGAGATGCAAACTGGTACAACTTGAAAAGGCATTTGGGGTAATGTCAGGTACAGTAAACATTCACCTGCCTCACAAGCAAAATTTCTACTTTTAACTCATGAGAAAAATACATCATGTAGTCCAAATATCCATACTGGCATTGTTTGAAAGAGCACCCAGAATTGGAAACAATCCAACAGATAAACCTATAGAATTAATGTCTTTGCATGCTGTGTTAATATGTCTACCAACAGCCCTGATGTCAGGGTGGACATATTTATAAAGTAAAATAATCAACAGAAATAACCAATATGCGATATATAACCACTATAGAGTCATCTGAGAGATGCTGTGCTGAATAAGGGAAGTGAAAAACCAGCCAGCATGGTGACACACCTTTAATCCCAGAACTCAGAAGGCAGAGGCAGATGTATCTCTACAAGACCAAGGCCAGCCTGGACTGAGTTCCAGGACAGTCAGGGCTGTTACACAGAGAACCCTGATTCAACCTGCCCCCCACCCCTGCCAAAAGAAGAGGAAAGGGAAGAGGAGGAGGAGGAGGAGGAGGAGGAGGAGGAGGAGGAGGAGGAGGAAGAGGAAGAGGAAGAGGAAGAGGAAGAAGAAGAAGAAGAAGAAGAAGAAGAAGAAGAAGAAGAAGAAGAAAACAAAATATGCACACTATGTGATTCATTAATATGAAGTCAAGATACCTATGTCACTATAATCAAGATGATATGATTTTTTGTGCCAGAAAGATGGCTCAATGTATAAAGACAACTTTCTTGCAAGGCTGGTAAGGATAGAAAGAGAAAGCTGATTCCTTCAAATTATCATCAGACATTCACATCGGCAGTAGTTGTAATTAATAATAATAATAGTAGTAGTAGTAGTAGTAGTAGTAGTAGTAGTAGCAGCAGCAGTAGTAGTAGTAAATCTAGTAAACATATATTACAAATTCTGTATGCAATATTGGCCTAAAAGAAACATAACAGAGCGAAAGAGTCTTCTAGATTCTGGAAACATTTTGTACCATTATACAAATGTTGGTTAACACAAATAGCAAACATTTACAAAATACGTAAATGTCATATAAAGTTAACATTTAAAATTAATTTTCTATTCTTGTTTGGAGAGTAGACCACAATAAAGTTAAAGCATACAAAAAGAGATAAATTTCTCATTATAGTGGCAAAACTCCATCGTCTTGCCAAGGTTATAGCAAAGCAGTTATATTACCCCTGCAAAGTTTATGTGAGAGAGAGTGGCAGTGTCTATCCAGATCTCTTGGGCATGTTTTCTTCACTCAGATATGAGGCTTCCAGGAATCACAACTGTCAGAAAAGACAAAATGGAGTGCACCCAAGGATATTCATCACAGAGTTTCCTAACGGCAAGAGAGTTGAAGAGAAGGAATCACTCGCAGATTAGAGGCTCACTGCATAGACAGTGCAGATTCTACACCATGGAGGTTCATGTGATACTAAGGATGCAGACTTCCCTCCCTGGCTATATCACTCAGGGGCAAAAGGGACAAACCAGAAGACCCTTTTGAAGCTATGACTAAAAAAGGTAGGTGTGAAAATCCATAACTGGATTACATTCCTGCCCTCTCATGACATAAGGAGAGCAAAAGCCTCATCTTTAACAAGGCTGTCACCTTCCACCAAACTTAGAAACTTGAGCCACCATGTAAGCAAATCACACTAGCCTGCTAGGGAGACCACCCCACAGAAAGACCCCAGGCTACTTAGAGTCAACGAAGACCACAGCCAGCCAGCCAGCCATTCCCATGAAGCACCAGGCATGTAAGTGGACCCTCTTTGCTGGTCAGACCAGACCAGCCACCTCCAGAGCATCATTGGCACAATATGAACCATCAGAATGGAGCACCAGAGCAGCATGCGTACTACTTTTAAATGATCATTTTAAAGCAAGCGATTGATTTTATGTCACTAGTTTCATACATCTGTCCTAGTTTCATTTCTCCTGAAGAGATAAAAATACCTGACAAAAAGAAAGAGCAGAAAGGTGCTTGTTTTAGCTTAAAATTCCAAATGACAGCTCATCATTGTGGAGAAACCAAGGCAGGAACTTCAAACACAGAAGTCAACAGCAGAGCAGTGAATGCTGGCACGCCTGTTTTCTTGTACTCATCCCATGGCCTCCACTCTCACACAGTCCATCTGGCCTCCACTCTCAGACAGTCCATCAGGCCTCCACTCTCAGCCTGCCTAGGGAATGGCTCCACCTAGAGTGGCCTGGGTCTTCCCACATCAGCAACTTAATTAATACAACCCCCACATATGTGCCCACATGTCTACAGAACGAATGTAGACAAGCACTCATGGAAATTATCTTCCCAGTTCATCCTAGAATAATTCGAGTCGAGTGTTTAAGCCAACCCTCAGAGCATGCATACCAAAGACATAAAGAAGGGCCTTGGGAAGTTTAAATTTAAGCAGGAAAAATCTTCTAGTTCTTCTAGTTTTATTCTTTCTAAACATATATGCACATTTCCTATTTTAAACCACTAAAAAAGACCTAAAAACAATGGCAGCCATCAGCCATGAGGCCAAATGCCAGACAGTCCTTTCTGAATATCACCTCCCACAGAGAGACTCCAAGCCTGAGATATCTCATGCCAAGAAAGTGAGGGCATAGTTAGTGACAAACAGGATTATGACTAAAACGTCACAGGATCCAAGTGCAAGGCACATAATGTCCTAAGATGGTATATATAATTACAGTGAATGAAACATCAAGCAGAGTCATATACCACTGAGAGTGTTTTAGTCTACAACAGGCAACATGTACAAGGTCATGCCAAAAAATTACAATGGAGCCAAGGAATTCCTTTCTTCTGCTGATGTCTTTGCTGTCACAATGTCACGCTGTAACGTGACCCTCCAAGCGTGTGGAGATGGTGTGTACACAGTCAGCTGTAGCTCTGGCTCTATAAAAATACAGCAATATTGATGCGTAAACAGCACGAAGTACTTGATAATAAAGAACTAAGTTACTGGCTTAAGGCCCCACTACATTATTTCTGTCTCCGAGCACACACCCACTTCTTCCACTATAAAGCAGTGTGCTTTGGTAGTGTGTGTGGGGGCGGGGGGTAAACTGCCCCACATTTACTACCTCCTGATCTCATGAAGAGAACATATGTGGTGTTTGACCTGCACCATCAATGTCTGAGTAAAGAGATCTGATGATCCCACAGCACCACCCAACAATGCATTTCTGAGAATGTTTTCCTGTTCTTATGTGATATAAGACTTATAAAAAACCATGAGCTAATCAGAATATAAAACAAAAAAACAGTATCCATTGCTACTGGACCTTGCTGACCAACTACTACTGTAAAAGTTAACGCCATACAAAAACCAAGGTTTCAACCTACATTGTGAATATATACTCTGTTTTGCAGAATGAAAGATTGCTGGGAGCAAGCTCTTCCTGGAAAAAAAAAATATATATATATCAAAGTAAGTTAGATAAGAAGGGATGATGTCGAGGATGTGGAGAAAGAGGAACACTCCTCCATTGCTGGTGAGAATGTAAGCTGATACAACTTCTCTGGACATCAGTTTGGTGGACCCTCAGAAAAGAATGAACATAATACTACCTGAGGACCCAGCTATTCCACTCCTGGGCATATACCCAGAAGGTGCTCCAACATGTAATAAAGACACATGTTCCACTATGTTCATAGCAGCCATATTTATAATAGCCAGAAGCTGGGAACAACCCAGATGTCCCTCCACAGAGGAATGGGTACAGAAAATGTGGTACATTTACACAATGGAGTACTACTCAGCTATTAAAAACAATGACTTCATGAAATTTGCAGACAAATGGGTGGAACTTGAAAATATCATCCTGAGAGAGGTAACGCAGTCACAAAAGAATGAACATAGTATGTACTCACTGATAACTGGTTATTAGCCCAAAAGTTCAGAATACACAAGAGTCACTTCACAGCAACCATAGAGCTGAGTGTGAGGTCCCAGATGGAGGAGTTGGAGAAAGGATTGAAGGAGCTGAGAGAGTTTGCATCCCCAGGGAGGCAGCAACAGTGGCAACTGGCCTGACCCCTCAATACTCCTGGAGACTGATCCACCAACCAAAGAATACATGGAGGGACCCATGATGCTGGCCATATATGCAGCAGAGAAGGGTCTTGTTAGCCATCAGGGAGAGGAGAGGCCCTTGGGCCTGAGAGTGTTAGATTCCCCCAGTAGAGGAGAATGCCAAGGAGGGAAGATGAGAGTGGGTGGGTGGGTGAGAGAATACCCCCATAGTGGCAGGGGGAGGAGGAAGGAAATGGGGAGGTTCCAAAGGGGAGATCTGGAAAGGGGGAAACATTTGAAATGTAAATAAAGTAGGAAAAAAAATTTAAAAAAAAAAAAAAAGAAGAGGAAGAAGGGATGATAGAGTCACAGCTCCAGCATGAAAGTAATGAGTCAATCAAAAACAGAAGTGTTGGCTGGATCTATGTCAGCGGACACAGGTTTAAGTCATCTGGGGAGGGGGTACTCAATTTTCTGGTTCTATGTCCCCTGACACAGGATAGAGACATCAGAGGGGAGGGAGCCTCAACTGAGAAAATGAAATCCAGCTGTAAGGCATTTTCTCAACTGAAAATGTAGGAGGGCCCAGCCCATTGTGGGAGGTTCCACCCCCTAGTCTGGTGTTCCTGGGTTCTATAAGAAAGCAGGCTAAGCAAGCCATGTGAAACAAGCCAGTAAGCAGCTCCTCTCCATGGCCTCTGCATCAGCTCCTGTCTCCTGGTTCCTGCCTTGCTTGAGATCCTGTCCTGACTTCCTTCAGTGATGAACTTACAATGTGGAAATGTAAGCCAAATAAACCCTTTCCTCCCCAAATTGCTTCTGGTAATGGTGTTTTATCACCATTACCAATAGAAACCCTAAGATAATAAGTGAGTGGTAACTTACTTTACTGTGGTGCTCTGAAGTGTCCTTGCAGGGGAAAACATCTGACCCCAGAGTTGAATATCTCGACCACAGAATGTTCTGAGAACATGATATGGAGCTCAGTGACATGAAAAGGAATCAAACCCAGGACATCTGGAACATGGAGTCTCCGACAGGCCACATGACTAGTATCTTCAACAAACAAAATGAAATGAAAGCAAGGGGAAGATGGATCTGGTAGCTTCCCATTTTCTGAGATTGTTAATTTACATCCCCACCAACAGTACAAAGTGCCCTTTTCTCTAACTCTTTCCCGACACTTGTTATTTTGTATCTTTTTTATTTTTTTTAAAAAAAAAACTCATTCTAACAGGCAGGATGTAACATGTCATTGTGTCTTTCCTTTGTGTTTCCCTAACAGTCCATGGTGCTAAGGATTTTGCCACAACCTTACAATGTGGTGTGTATACAATGGATGTTATTCAGCTTAAAAAAAACCAGAAGTCTCTATTACTCAGGAAAGATGGATGAGCCTAGGAAAGCCCTCTGCTAAGTGAGATACTACAGGCATATAGACTGAAAACATCATTGTCTCCATTAAGTTTGGCACTTTATAAAGAAAACTGAACTTGTACAAGTACTGGGGTAAGAAGAGTGATGAGCAGCATAGTTCTGGGGTGAGGAATGAGAGGAGGACTAGTCCCAGGCTAAGGGATCCAGAGCCTCATCTAGACAGCAAAAGCAAGCTGGGTCATCTACTAAACACAGGGACGCCAAGCCAGTGGTAATGGACTGGATATTCAAAATAACAAGAAAGTCAGTTTCCAAGACACCATCTCAAAAATGTCGAGTAATTAAAGTGATGGATAAGTTAATTAATGTGGGCTTAATTCACCTTACATTGTACACAGATATCAGAACATTGCATTATGTGCTGAATCTGTGAAGTAAATACTTTTAGGAGTTGTCACTTATTATAAACTTTAAAGGCTTTTAGAGATGAAGAAAGACTGGTAAAGATATAAAGCCAAGATCAACGTGAGGACCTTGTTTAAATTTCACACAGCTGGCTGTAAAACCATCTGGAAAAGGAAAGGTTTTAGAGTCTATCAGTCTCTTAACTAATAAAGAAAAGTTAAACATTTACCTACTCTGTTGACCCAGAAATTTCACCTCTAGTTATTTACACAAAAGAAATGAAAACAAGCCACAAACAGACACCCATAGAAAGCTCACCGGTGTCCTGTTCGTCAAAGCCAAAACTGCAGAAATGTAGCAAAGATCTATCAAGAGAAGAGTGGGTAAGTGAGTGATGCATTATGGGATATTAGTTCTTAGTAAAAAAAAGCACAAACTATGATACATTAGCATACATAGATCTCACAAGTACTACACTAAATGAAAGTACAAACACATCATTGTACATTTGCGTTCACACTAAGCTCTAGAACACCGGAAGGTAAATCAGCGCTCAGCTCCTGAAAGAAGGTTGACTGGGAATAGAAATGAGCATGTTTTCTGAGGGGTACAGAAGTTCTGTCTCAAGAAGGATGTGGATTACACACTTCCATGCATTCGTCACAACTAATTGAAATGTACACTCCGAATTTACACAAGTCATTCTAAGGAGAGTTTACCTTTTGAAAGGGAATATAAACAAATACTGAAGTCTAGTCAATAGGTTCTCTTCACAGCGACATGGGTGAACAATCCTGAAAGCACAGTCTGTTATTCTAGGCTTGAGCAATTAAGCCAATGCATTTCAGAAGGCATGTGGTCAGGGCATTGTGTAAGAGGGGAACAGCCGGAGCTTGGACCAATAACACAGGAGCAGTCAGCATAGTCTGCAAGTGGATCTGGGCTCCTCAATATTGTTCTCCACCAAAACCAGCAAGAATCCTTTACAAATGCTGATCCCAGAGCCAGAACAGGAGAAAATATCTTGTTAAAGCTAAAATCAAAGAAATACTTAAAGAATAAAAATGGAATGATGAAAGGTACAGGACTTGGCTCTATACCACTTCCATTGGCCAAATTTAGGAAAGCTTGACCATCAAAAATAAAATAATAAGATAAAATAAAATAAGGTGGGCAAGATGCCTTCACTGGTAAAAGCATTTGCTATGTGCTGTGTAGCAGTTTCCTCCAGATTGAAACCCTCCATTCTGAGTAGGAATCTCCTTAAAACAAAAAAGTAAACAACTCAAAATAGTTTCAGGAAGTCCCTGATATTGAGCAGATTCAATACTCACCCCTCCAAGATTTTATAAACAATAAAGAGTGCTAAGAGTCACTCTCAGACAAGCCCAGCCACCTGAAAGAAGCAAATACTGCCCCCAGTGGCTTGGAAAAAGCCAAGAGCAACATAAATGATGAAACAAAGACCAACTAAGCTACCTGGAAGATCTTCAGCCAATGAATCCACTTAGATAGGATGCTTTCTAATCCAGGGAGCCACCTGCGGGTGTGGTCCAGGTTCTCACACCTTGCCTATACTAGGGTGGGTTTTGGTGATTCATCTCTCTTAAAGTCATTCTGCTCCTATAAGTGACCCTTCACCCAAATTCCTGTAAATAACCCCAATAAAACTCATTGTTCACCAGGGTGGACCTTGGTGCTATGTGTACTTTGCTCTGTTGTCAGTTTACTGTCTGTGCTGAGTGTCTCCACAGGAAAAATGCCATACAGCACCATGCAAGTTTGACAGCCTGAGCTGACTCCACAGAACCCATGGTGAGAAGTCAGAAGCAATTTCCAAACATCCTCAGGCTTCCATGGTATGAGCATCATGATATATGTCTTCTCTCTCTCTCTCTCTCTCTCTCTCTCTCTCTCTCTCTCTCTCTCTCTCTCTGTGTGTGTGTGTGTGTGTGTCTGTTTCTCACACTAATAATAAATAAAGGTGTAATCAATAATGTATTAAATAACCATGAACCCCAAAGTCTATACTGATATAGTTAAATAGAATGAGTAATTAGAAAATATTTATTATTTGCAATAGAAAAACAGCTAAGAGGCAAAAAAAAAAGTACGTTAAAGCCACATAAAGATAATAAGGATGAAGACATCACAATGGATACTAAAATTGGTAAATGAAATTTTGACCAAAAAATCCAACAAGATATTTTGTAATCTCCAGGATCTGCCTCTTACTTTCTCACCGTTACTGATCTAAGGAAGACTTGGAGACACCACAGTGACAAAGGGCTCAAGTCAACATCACCAGTGCATGTCTGGAAAGGATGCATATGTCTTTGATGTTTCTGTCAAAAAGGCACAGATTAAGTTAAATCATAGGGAAAACACAGACAAATTGGATGAAGAGACATTGTCCAAAACAGCTGAGCTTTTGAAAGTGACAAAGTCAAGCAATGCAAAGGTGAAAGGCATGGCCGGGCATTGGGTCTGGACTAGGGAAAAGACAAAGAAAGAAATTGTTGGAAATTACTAAGTTTTAAGCATGGCTGAGAGAAAATAATAAAACTGTGCTAAATTCCTGCTCTTCACTTTGGTCATAAAAGAAACTGTCTGGGAAGAGGGATCAGTGAGTAGGAACTCTTATCTAACTACACAAGCATTCGAACATGAGTACAAATCCCCAGTGGTATGGGTCAGAGTCAGGCAGAACCAGGGAGCTCAGGGGCCAGCAGCTAGCCTAGCCAAAAATAGCAAATCCTCGTTCACTGAAGACCCTGTCTCAAGAGAATAAAGTAGAGAACAAGACAACAGAACAAAGAGGACTCCTGGAGTCCTGCTCTGGCTCCCATTCATGCATGCATCGTACACAGATGATAAATGTGTATGCCGCGCCGGGCAGTGGTGGCACACGCCTTTAATCCCAGCTCTTGGGAGGCAGAGGCAGGTGGATTTCTGAGTTCGAGGCCAGTCTGGTCTACAGAGTGAGTTCCAGGACAGCCAGGGCTACACAGAGAAACCTTGTCTCAAAAAAACAAAAAAACAAAAAACAAAAAAAAAAGTGTATGCTGGTGCTAACACACACACGCACACACACTAATACCCTTGCCTTCCAGAAATAATGTAGAAAAGTTTATATGTGAAGGATATGATAACTGCAGTAAATTTGTGAATAAGTCAAGAAAAATTAATAAAGCCTGTCATGGTGGTATCTCCCTGCAGCCCCAGCACTCGCACTGAGAAAGCTAAGGCAGGAGGATTGAGAGAGTACCCGGAAAACTTTAGCTACCTAGTAAAATCCAGGCCAGTCTGGAATGCATAGCTTGACCCTGCTAAAAAGTTAATGAATGTAAGTGCATTATTAATTAAATTCCAAAATTAAATTTCCAGAAAGAAAAGAGTTAGCGAGCCATCAATTAATAAACGGCATTTTATGCGCATTTGGTAAATTTGAGCCAGAGAGAACCTTTCCTCTTTACACTCTGTCCGGGGTTATGTCACACCAACAACCAGCTGAGCAGTTTGGCTTCCCAATCCCTGTGGGAAGACTACAGCCCACACATAGCAGTCAGTCGTCCTAAGACTTTGATTGGAACATAGGGATGGATGTCAGAGTGAGAGCAGGAATAAGCCAGCCTCCTTGCAGAGGAAATCAATCTAACAGGGACTTTTCACTCACAGGAAGAAATTACTTTCCAAATGCAATCATGAGTTTCCTGAGAGTCATTTGCAAGGCTCGGGACCTGGGCTCTGGTCCTTCTCTCCTTCTCTGCTCACGCTCTGCACAGGCTGATTAGCTATCTCTGCCGTGTCTGCGGATGAGCTCACCTTGGCAATGCACGGGGCTATTCTCAGCTCTGGGAATGGGATAATGAGATGCCCAATTAAGGTGATGTTGGATAAACCCAACTCTGGCGGCTACCACCCAGCCAGCACAGATAGCCTTTCAACTGGCAGGGATTAAGGGACAGATTTCCTTGGGAATCATCAGGCTCTGGTGAACCTGAATGGGCTCATCACAGATGTTCCAGATGTGCACAGATGGGAGGCAACATAAGTCTCTCGTGGGTGAGGGGAAGGATGCCAAGGTTGGCTTGGCAAAGCTGATGGGTAGATGCCTTGCTGCTGTTTTCTAGGTCAATCCTGACAGCTCAGACTGCTTCTGACTGAACCCACAATGCTAGCCAGAGCATGGAGGAAGGCTCATACCGAGACAGAGGCCCAGGCCCCACTCTCCAAAAAAGCTATGGAGATAAGCATTGCCTCTGTAGTAAGAATGACACTGGGCAAGGTGTTGCAAACTCATAATAACAGATCTTTGGGTGGCTGAGACAGGAGGATTGCCATAAGTTTGAGACCAACCTGGACTACATAGTGAATTCCAGACCAGCCAAGGCTACATCGAAAAGCTAAAGAGTAGTGATAAAGCCAGAAAATAATGATAAAGTTGTGGAGGTGGTGCGTGCCTGTTACCCCAGCACTGAGACCCTAAGGGAGAATAGTAAGTGTTTAAGGTTGAGCGATGGCTCACGAGTTAAAAGCATTTGCCTCTATTCCAAAGGACATGTGTTCGGTTCTCAGAACCCACAGCCTGTGCCTCACAACCACCTACAATTCCAGATTCATGGAGTCCCAAATCCTCCCTTGTCTCCATGGGTAGTGGTGTTTTCACGGCATTCGCATGTGTTTGTGTGTGTGAGCGCTTGTGCACACACAGAGATACACATGCAGAAAGAGAGATAGAAAGACAGAGAGAGAGACAGAGAGAAAGACAGAGACTTACACAGAAACACACACATATACACACATAGGAGAGAGAGAGAGAGAGAGAGAGAGAGAGAGAGAGAGAGCGCTACACCCACATACATAAATCAATAAAAACAAAGTTAGCATTTTGGTTTGGTTTTGATTTGATTTGGTTTTTTGAGACAAGGTTTTTCTGTGTAGTGTTGGCTCTCATGGAATTCACTCTGTAGACCAGGCTGGCCTCAAAGTCACAAAGATCCACCTGCTTTACTTCCCAAGTGCTGGGATCAAAGACGTATGCCACCACCATCCAGCACAAAGTTAGTTTGTTAAAATGGAGTTCAAGACTATGGGCTACATAGCAAATTCCAGACAGACTGTGCTATGGGAAGATCCTAATTTTAAAAAGTAATTGATCATCTATCATTAATCAAGGCTGAGTTCAGAGTCTATTATTCAATGGTGTCTCGAATATATGTGTGTGTGTGTGCGCGCATGTGTGTGTGTGTGTGTGTGCTATGAACTTTCACCATCTCAACTTCTATTGTACTCATTCTATTATGCTATATATTATATGATGCAGATTAAATTGTAGAAGTATTTAGGCACTTTTATTATTGCCACAAGAGAAAGAAGAAACTAAAGATCAGGTGCTCCCTGGAACCACAAAATGACCATTGGGAAGTGGAATTTGAACCTGCAGCAAGCTGGATTCTCAAGTCCCCACTCTTCCACCTGGTCACTGTGCCACCACCAACCCAGAGGATGCAAACTTAAACTTGGACTGCAATTCCCCAGCAGGCTCTGGAATTGAAGACTCAGACCAAGGAAGACTAGAGTTGAGAAGAGGCAGGGCTGGCACTTGGGCACAAGGCTAGGATCCAGTCACTGAGAAGGGAGCAAGAGAATGAAATGGAAAGGGGTGATCAGGGGATCAGACCTTTGGGGACACTGTCCAGGGTGGCCATGGAAGCAGAAAGCAGCTTAGGCTGAAGTCAAGAGGGACATAAGCCCATTAATCATTAATTATGATGAGAGAAACCACTGCTGCTATCCAGTACGGTGGTCTCTGGCTGGCAACTATCACACAAGAACTCTAAGAAGATTCTAAATCTTCCTGACACGGTGTACTTACTGATAAGTGTCCAAGGCAATGGACAGTTTCCCCTCTGACTATTATATATTCAAAATGAACTGAAATGTTACAGTGTAACTCGTAAACATGTGTCATGAATATCTGTTGAAGAAAAAATACATTTCAAGAATAGTGAATTAGAGCCAACCTAGATGTTATAGCTAGGTTCAACTCACAGCCAGGGATGAGAACAATCCGTGACTGTGGTAGTCATGGCAGGCTTCTTGGAAGAGGAGTCCTGACAGCTGGTCTCTTCTCGAAGGTAGGATACGAACAGGAGGGGAAGGAGGGAGTCATCTTCAGCCAGTCACCAAGATGGCAAACTGGGTTGAATACAGAGAAGAGGAGCCTAATGTTTTTGAGATGTTTCTGTTTCCTTCTGTCCCGAGAAACACTCTTACATGATGGGATTCTTTGGGACTGTGAGGCCACATGTTTAGCCACTTTTCTCATGTGATCCCAGCCACTTTACTGAGATGGAAACTTAATCTAAGGCAAATGGTGAAGGGTGTGGTCTGTCCATGGAGACCACACCCTTTGCTCTGCCCACAGAGACCATGCCCTCACTCTGCTCATGGAGATCACGCCTTTCACTCTGATCCTGGCGACCATGGCCTTTGCTTTGCTCAGAGAAACCATGGCTTTTGCTTTGCAGGCACAGGTGGGAGGTTATTAATGGATTTGACAATCTCTTGCGCACCCGCCACTGAGGAGAAAGTCTCTAAATGCTGCTTCTTCCTCTCCGCTGCTGTCACCGAGTGTGAGGTCAATAGATTGGCTATTGGGTAGGAGCTAGATGTAGAAAGAAGGCGGAAATTAGAAAGAACAAAGCCATGCATCCACGGTCATGCATCCATTCCTTCACCCAGCGTCTCCTGAGTACGCACTATGCTCCAGGCTTTGGGACAATTCGTACTAAACTCAGGTTCCTGGCAAACAGTATGCTCAGGGGGGGCATACAGTATGGCAGCAGTGAAAAGAATTGATCCAATAATGGTACAGATACATGCCATGTTCTGAGATAAACTCCACAAGGAAAACCAACCAGGGTGTGCCTGAGCTCGGGCAGATCTCCTCCAAAGCTCAGGTGATTCTAGTGTGACAGTGTTCAGATGTGCCATTGAGAGTGAGTCAGCTAAGGATTCGTCTCTGTGAATAAGCTTTACGCTCTAGATGAACAGAAAGTAGTCTGAAGAATCCCCAAAAGCTGGCCCAGTTGGTAAAGTCCATACTGCACAACTAGGTGGACCTCAGTTCACCCCCTGGAACCCACATATAAAAACATTTAAAAAGTAGGCTAGGTGGGACATGCTTCCTATCCAAGAGCTGGGGAGGCAAAGCAAGCAGTCCCTGGAGCTCACTGGCCAGCCAAGGTAGTGAATTCTGCCACCAAGTATTGATGAGTTCCAAGGCAGTGGGAGAACAGCCTCAAAAAAATTAAGTGTATGTTACCTAAAGAACGACAATGGAGACTGTCATTTGACCCACACACATATGGCCATGCTTACCTTCCCACGTACATGTACCTACATACCTACATTACACTATATATACATATTTTTATATTTCATATAATCAATGACATTAGAAAAATTTAAAAGAGACCACTATTTTTTTAAAAGGTATTGTAATGCCAACGTAGCTGTCACGTGGCTGAGGAACCAGACAGGAAACATAGAAACAAAATAGGGAGAAAACGAGTCCAGCGGAACTGACAATGAGTGGAGGAGAGTTCTCGCCAGGCATGCTGGATCCGGACACAGCACCGCCGGGCATGCTGGAGCCGGACACAGCACCGCCGGGCATGCTGGAGCCGGACACAGCACCGCCGGGCATGCTGGAGCCGGACACAGCACCGCCGGGCATACTGGAGCCAGAGCCAGCACAGAGCTTCGCAGCAAGGAAGGCAGATTGCAAGTGGCCTTCTCCTGCTCAGCCTACTTGGAATGAGAGAGCTTCTGGCTCAGAAGAGGTGGATGCTCTGGGACCAGCTACCTGGGCAAGGAACTCAGGTCTCTGTCCTAGGAGAGCGCATCGTGGCAATGCTGCTGCCCACGGCCTATCCGAGCTGTCCAACCTGTCCATAAAGCAAAGCCCACACTCTAATGATACATTCTACCTCTTCCTCCTCCCCCCAGCCCCAGCCCCACCCACCCCACCCCCTGCCGAAACTTACCTTGAACTCAGCGGTTCATGAGCACTCCTCCTAGACGTAGTTAGTCTGGAGCTCCTCGGGCATATATTGCAACAATCCGGGCCTTTCCTTCCTGTTTCGTTTTGGCTTTCTGGCTGTTTTATTTTGTCTGAGACAGGATTTCCTGTGTGTTCCAAGCTGGTCTTGAATCCATATCTTCCTGGCTTCATTTCCATCCTGGCTTCCCAGAGCTGGGTTTACAGAAGTGCACCAGCACACCCAGCAGTATCAGTTTCTGATTGCTGTTGTAACAAATGTTCGTAAATTTAACCTTTAAAACAACACATATAAATCCTTTTATATTCTCAGAAATCTGGAACCAGGTTCATTTGGCTCACATCAAGGTGTTTTCAAGTGCTTACTAAACAATCGTGAGGACCAGAATTCGCATCCCAGCACCCACACAACAAGTCAGATACCCTCAAATGCCTATAACTCAAGCTCCCCAGCTCTAAAAGATCTGACACCTTCTTCTGGCATCCACGTGTGCACAGGCACAAACCCACAGACTCACATGCATATGCGCGCGCGCGCGCGCGCGCACACACACACACGCACACACACACACGCACGCGTGCCCACACAAATAAAATTAAATCTTCGTAAGAAATAAAAAGACTGAATATGCATGACATTAAGTCAAAGCAAAGACGATGCAGCTGACAGGGTGACATTCTCTATAAACGTTACAGCCACCTCCCGTATAGACTGACCAAGACTAGCCTTGTGCTTGATCTTGCCATCTGGGCTTGACAAACACTAACCAGAAGCAGGCTCTGGTGATAAAAAGTGGCAGATGAAGAGACCCGAAACTCCGAACAAAGAGTTCTTGGAGAATCTGGGTTCACTTATATAATTTCTGTTTTCACAAATGTACAATGAAAGAGTGTATATTTAGGCTGTTGTGGGCATCTTCATCTCAGAGCCAATGACATTAGATAGAATCAGACTCCTACCTAAGACTAATAAAAGTGTTTTCTCCCTCTAGAAGGAAAAGACAGGCAACTCGATTAAAACAAATATTTGCAGAACTGGGCTTGAATTTTTTTTTTTTTCTGTCTTCTGTGAATACAAGTTAACTCCATGATATCATGCTAGCTCATGCAAGTAGAATTAAACAACTCTGTCCTTTTGCTGCAGGCTCCTTTCATTTGGCAAAATACCTCCATGGTTCATACATGCCATAGCATGTATTTTGACTTCTCTTTATAGAAGAATAATATTCCAGTGTGTGCTTAATCCACACTTGGTTTGTCTGCTAATGGACATGTGGGCTGCTTCCCTTCTACAGACTGCAATGTTCCCAAGAGTGTGCAAGTATGAGGATCCCTAGTCTTAGGCAATAGTGGGTAGCTATCCTCTGGGGTGTATGCCCTGAAGAAGGTTTGGTTAGACTACATGAAAAGTATGTTTTGTTCTGTTTGATTCAGAGGAACATCAGAACTCCTTCAGCCCGTGTTTGCATACGGGAACACATGCATATTACTTCCCTTTTCTTGGTACAGGTAGCTCTGCGTGGCAGGAGTGTGCTGCTGGGACTCCTCCCCTTTTCACATCAGGTGCCACAGGAAGCTGACAACAGACAGGAAGTGGGGTCAAGCCGTAAAATCTCCAGATCTGTCCCCAGTGACCCATTTCCTTCAGTGACTCCATACCTCCCTCTGAAATGTTCTACAGCCTTCAAACCCAGCAACCCCAGCTAGAGACCAAGAGCTCAAACACATGACTCTGCAGAGGACATTCACACTTAAACCATAATACATGTATGTGCGCACAGGGATTAAACAGATACACATACATGACTAGAGATACGTAAAACTCAATATATTATGTATTTTAAAGTATTGTGATGGTTGATTTTGGTTGTCAACCCAACTGGGCTAAGTGAAACATACCTCTGTATTGGTCTGTGAGAGTTTCCAAAGACAACTGGGCAATAAGGACTCTGATCTAATGAACAGACTAGTTTCTTGAGAGGTTCATAAATCTTCCAGCCTTTAAGTGATTTATTTGGGGAATTTCATCACAGCAATCAGGAAATGAAAGCATGCAGTACATGTGTGCACGCGTACTTGGGCACACAAAAGGTCAGAGGTCAACGTCAGATGTCTTGCTCAATGGCTCTCTATCTTACTTTTGTTGTTTTGACACAGGGTCTCACTATATAGTTCTGGCTAGCCTGGAACTTAGATTGTAGACCAGGCTAGCCTCAAACTCAGAGATTCTCCTGTCTATCCATCTCAGCTTTTAAAAACAAGGTTTTCATTTAACCTAAAGCACACTGATTCAGCTAGGTTGGTCTGCCAGCAAGTTTCAGGGATCTTCCTGTATCTGCCTCTACAACACTGGAACAAAAGATTTACACCACTGTACCTGTATCTTTCCACGGTTTATAGGCCATCTAACTGGACTTCAGGCTTGCAGGCTTGCATAGTGGGCACTTTACTGACTGAGCCATCTCCTAGTCCCTTTAATTTTCTGCATTGCAATTTCAAACTGTCAATCATATTCTAATATTCGAAAATGTTTAGCTCCAGTGTATTTCCATTTATCTACTTTTCCTTTGTTGCCTGGGCTTTTGATGTTATAACCGACAAAATAACTGTCAATTTTACTGTCATAAGTTTGTTTCACTGCTGTCTAACACTAAGAGTTCTATTTTAGCTCTTAAAAGTAGGGTGTTTGCCCTGTGTGAGTCTGTTTTTCTGTCTAGTATGAAGAACAGGTCTGGCTCCTTTGATCTGCATGTAGATGTCCAGGATTCCCAGCCCACGCTATTTTAGGAAAGTCCTTCACCTACGGAATGGTGCCTGCAGCCAGGTTAGCAGTGAAGAAATCCCTGGGAACTACCTCTGACAGGGACAGGTGCCTTCCCAGTGTTCTGTCACCTTGGCATAGCCTTTCACCATTCAATATATATATATATATATGAGGTTTTAGTGCTGGACTCCCTCTTCTCGTCCATTTTGCTTTCTGTCAAAAACACTTGTTAGTGGCCTCAGAGTAGAAGGTACCCAAGTGTCCTTTGGCAACATTGCTGTGAAATGCAACATAGCATTGAGAACAAACAATTTCTAACCAATAACGCCATGGGTGAACCTCACAGGTATGTTAGGAAAATGACACTAGACTCCCCACCCCCCAAAAAGAACAATAATTTTGGAGTCAGAACACAGAGGGGAAGCAGAAACGTAGGGAGTGCAGCCCAGTCCCTTAGAGGACGTCTAAGGGAACATTCTGTATCTGGGTCTGAGTGTTGGTCTGTGTGTATTTAATAAAACCCGTCAAGCTATACACTTGTAACTTGTGCCTTTTTCTACAATACATAGGTGGTGTACTGGTCAGGGTTCTGTAGAGTCAAGAGCATATGGAATGTCTTTCTATATTGCGAGAAGTTATTATGATGACTTACAGTCTATAGTCCAACTCTCCAACAATGGTCCGCTGTGAGTGGGAAGTCCAAGAATCTAGTAGTTGCTCAGTCCCATGAGGCTAGCTGTTTCACCTGGACTTCTGTAGAAGTAGAGTCCAACAGATGTGCTGGATAGTAAATGCAAGCCGACCTTCCTTCTTCCAATGTCCTTATGTAGGTCTCCAGCAGAAGGTGTGGCTCAGATTAAAGGTGTGTCCTACCACACCTGGATCTGGGACTTGTTTTGTCCCAGGCTGACCTTGAACTCAGAGATCTCCTTGCCTCAGTCTCCTAGGATTAAAGGTGTATGTTACCTTGCCTGGGCCTAAGCTTTTCATAGTCACCATGCCTCAAGATTTCCATGCCAAGATCCAGGTCAAAAACTTGTGCCTTCCAGCCTCAAGATCTGGATCCCAATTGAGCCCTCCAATTCTGGATTGTAGTTCATTCCAGATATAGTCAAGTTGACAACCAGGAATAGCCATTACAGGTGGCAACAAAAAGCTTTTAAAATTTTGATACCTTAATAAATATAAAGCCTTAGAAACATTGGTTCTCCTGCAGGAACCAGAACCACGGTCCAGAGTCTGCAGGATATCATGATCAGCTGATGTGTCGGAGATCTCAGCCAATCAAAACTCAGCAATGTCCAGGCTCTACCAATCACATTGGCTGTCAGCTAAAAATAGCTCACTAAAATAGCTCATCCCAGCAGTACCTACTACACAACTCATGTTTTGAGTCTATAAAGTTGATACAGACCAAGTGCATTATCCATGGCCAAGGCCTAATAATAAAATAAAATTATAAAATTATACCTGTTGCTAATATGTCTATGACTGGAGGACTGCTCAACAAGCAGACAATTAAATCAAGAGATGCAATAAGTTAATCCTGGGAGACTCTGGAAGAATGAAATTTGGCCTTGTCTAGGACAGTCACCAGCAGCCATAAGAGTAGCTCCAAAGCACTTCTGGCTTCAGGGAGCCTCAGAAAAGATGCCTTCCCACTGTTGTCCACCTCATGCTGTTTTCCATGGTTCATGTTGTCCCTGCTGCTCCCACACCTTTCAAAACAGCTCTGTCTGACACCCGTGAGCAGATACCACATATCCCCCAGCCCTGCACCATTTCCCGTGAAGCTGCACCGTGACCCCGAGCTAGTCATATCTTATGCCAAAGGTGAGAAATCCCAGGCTCAAAGCATGCAATCATCTTGAAAACAATCCGTAAGTGACAAATCTGGAATTCAAAATTAGGTATTGAGTCTCTAAGCCGATCGGGTGACACTTGCCTATAACTCCAGTACTTAGGTAACAGGGGCAGGAGGACTGCCAGAAGTTTGAGGCCAGTCTCCTCTACATAGAAAGTTCCAGGCCCACCAGAGCTACGAAGTGGGATCGCATCTTAAAAAGCAAAATTAAACCACAACAGACTCTAAGAACTGGCCTCTTAAACAGTTTAACTGAGACCTCAGTGTTTCTCAGAATCTTCCAGAGGAATCAAACCAGTAAGACTCATGTGTCTAGGAAGAGAGTTATCACAGGAACTAACTCATGGGACCACAGAGAGTAATAAGTCCCATGATCCCCCTTCTGTTAGATGAGGATCAAATATGTTATAATCCTCCCCAGGATCAAAGACCCTAAGCCAAGGAGCCTTGAGCCCCATATCAGAAGAGGATGCTTATCCCCAGAACAGTAGGAGAAAAGCATCTACCAAACTTCCAGATGCTGGTTCTATCCTGGCCTTCCATGTCCACCACATCAGCAAAGGCAGACCATCTTCATCAAACTGCTAATACAAATGCCAATCTGTCTCAAAATACTCTCACAGGCACACCCAGAAATGGTGCTTTGCCTGCTCCCTGGGCATCTCTTAGCTAAGACAAGTTGCTGTACAAAATTAACTTTCCCAATTTGTTCCCAAACACAAAAATATTTGGGTATTCTGCTGAAGAAGGAAGACCCCAAAAGACAAAAGAATCCCAGGAGTCTGAGCATATAGACCTCTCTAGAGTTCAGAAATCATTGGCCTACCTCTTTGTCTCACTCAACTATGCAGGAGTCACTCAGTTCAGGGTCAGAGCTGAGAGTACAGTATTACTGCATGGCTGTCATATGTCTGCTGACAGAGAGAGGAACGGAGTGAAAGTGATTCCCTTGACAGGAGACCATGAAGCCATCCAAGAAGCGATCACGTCTACCTAACATTAACAGAAGTGGAGAGTCACCGACAATTTTATCATCCAGATATGGGAACATGATGGCTGAGTTTAAAGGCAGCTTGACATGATTCAGGTACTGGCTTTATTTCGAATTTTGAAATATAGTTCATCATAGATTTCTCAACTTCATTGATTAAAATGTTGTTTATGTCAGTGAGCCCCTCCGGCACACCTTTGAGTTGGCCTACTGAACAAATACTGTGCCCTGTCTCCCGGCTGACAGCAGCACACTCTCCACATGTAAAGCTAGTTACTCAGAAACAGTATCCTGAGTGCAAGCCATGTTTCTTTAGCTCTGAATCAGAGAGTCCATGACCAGAACAGTGAGCTCTGACATCCCCAAGCCCTGGAAACACATTTGTTGGCAACTCCTCAACAGACTTAAACAATATTTCGGTGCTTAATTAAATTCCAAGAACACCTGTTTCATCAGCTTTTAAATTCCAACTGAATTTTAAGCAAATTCTGTTTGGCACACAGAATTTTCATTTTCTAGGCTGTAACCACAGCAACACTTCCTCTGCATATCCATCATCCCTACACACACACACACACACACACACACACACACACACACTGCCAGACACTAAGAGCTGTGCACCAAGACTTTCAGTCACCCAGTCCACTCTCTGCCACTCAAGGCCGTAGCACAAAAATACGTTGTGTTGTTCTTTTTACTTTTCTTGGAAGGTCACCTAAAGTTTGGACATTTTTCCAGGAAAGAACAGTGTGATGAATTAAACTTTCTTCACTGCCTAACACCCAGGAACTGAAATAGCTGTCCCTTTACTCAAGAGTCTCCAGCCCATATGTCAAGCCGGAGGCTGGAACTCTGCACACGTCTGCTCCCAGATCTACAGCCCCCTGAGCTGTGAGCCAGGCGTGGCTATCAAGCCTCAGCATTGATGGAACAGCTAAGTCTCACAGCTAGGAATACTGAAGCAGGGACTAGGAGACAGGCTTTCAGGACTCTAAAGCCACACCAACGTCAGGCTCTAGGGCCCCAAGGGATCCCATTAGTGATACTTAAGCAGATAGCATGAGGTTTTATCTTCATTATCAATCAGAATGGATTTAGAATCATCTAAGAAACACATCTCTGGGTATCTTCATAAGTCTTCATGAAAGTAAGCAGAGGTAGGAAGGCCCATACTGACTCTCTGTGGCATCATCCCATTGGTTGGGGCCCCATCCTAAACAAAAAGTCAAAACAGTCAGAGTGTGAACATTCTCCTCTCTCTGACTCCTAACCATGAATGCAATGATCCGGCTGCTTCAAACTCCTGCCGCCTGACTGCCTACCACAATGGACTGTGCCCTTGAATTAGAAGCCAAAAGGACCCTTGCTTTAAGTTCACTTTGTCTGAATTTTATCGCAGCAATGAGAAAAGTAACTCACCCATGTAGCAATGACTACAAGACAAGAATGAGACTGGACTGTAAATCCTTTTGTCTGGGGACAGCTGTACTGCAATAGAGGGCAAGTATCAAGAAGTCTGCTAAACTGAGATTGCACCAGGCATGAGGGGAGAGAGTGGCCTCAAGAGTCAGATTACAGTGCAGAGAAGATTCAGGGTCCAGAGTCAGTCCCACTTTACACTGACTGGTCGAACTTCTGGGCTTCAGTTTTCTCTCTTAGAAAATGGGGTCATAGTTTCTAGTTTGTAGGGTAGGTATCAGAGTTCAATGGGCAGGGTTAACATAAATGCTTGCACTATGGCCTGATACATAGCGAGAGATCTGTAGATACTATTATTGATGTGAATGTGCAGATGGAAAGATGACTCAATGGTTTAATGCACCAGTTCCTCTTGCAGAGGTGGCTCGGCTCCCAGCAACCTCACAGTAGCTAAGAACCATCTATAGCTCCAGTTGCAGGAGATCCAATTCCTTCTTCTGGCCTCCCAGGGCACTGCACACACAGAGGTGCATGCAAGCAAAACATACATAGAAATTACTAAGTCTTTTTAAAACTCAAGTTCCCATAATAATGTGGGTTATCAACTTGACATAAGGAAAAATAAACTAGGAGATGGGTGTCTGAGAATGCCTGTGGGGTTCTCACAGTTAAGTTCATTGGGGTGGGAAGGCCCACCCACTATGAGTGGCATTGTTCCATGACTGGGATCCTGATCGTGTAAATGGAAAGGAAGATTGCATAGAGGTAGGCTTCATCACTGTTTCTGAACTGCAGGTACAAATGTGACTGGTTGATTCAAGCTTTTGCCACTGTGAGTTGCTTGCAATGAGGCACCATAACTGGGAATTAACTGTCCATTGAAATAAACCTCTCTCCTTTATATTGGCTCTGTCAATGCTCCATTACAGCAAGAGGATAGGGAACTAAGACAGTGGATTTAAAATTGTTTCTCCATGCCATCTCTGTAAATTCCCACCATCTTCTAGTTGGGTGTCAAATTTCTGGGGTGAGCACAGTCACTACCCACACCTTCCAGTTCAGTTTTGGGCTCTGGCTATGCCCATGCACCAAGAGCCCTAATTCTCATCCACCTCAAGGGGATCCTTGAGCAAATCTTCTCTATCAAGCCTTCCCTGACCTCTGACCTCCCACCTTCTGCATGTCTGCCTCTATTTCATGTCTTGTTTTCCCATCCACATGCTATATACACCTAAGGACCAGACTTTCTGTTTTTCCTTATTTGGACAGAGACAAAGTATGGATCATTCCATACCCTGTGCTTAAGACCCATCAGCTGTAGCTATTATAGATGCTCATCCAGTCACCCTTCCCAAAATATCTTTCCCACACTGTGTGCTGAAGCCTGGGGTAGAAGCTGAGGAATGCAAATACAGATCATGTCCCGGGGTACAGGAAAGAAGAGGATGGTAAACCAGTTAGTTAAATAACTGCCCAACTGCAACTTGGGAACATTACAATAACAGAGCTGCCAGGGGATTAGTAAGGATCTACCCATTCAGTATCCACATAAGGCTGAGGACACCACATTGAGATTTGGGGATTGTCTTAGTTAGGGTTTCATTGCTGTGAAGGGATATCATGGTCACAGCAACTCTTATGAAGGAAACCATTTACTGGTGCTGGCTCACAGCTGGATTTGTCCATTGTCTCCTTGAAGGGAACCATAGCAGTCATGGAACTAGAGGAGGGGCTGAGAGTTTCATGGCAGCAGAAAGAGACTGTAAGGCACAGTAGGGAAGACTTGAGTTTCTAAGACCTCAAGGTCTGCCCCAGTGACACACTTCCTCCAAAAATGCCAGTTCCTGGGTCTATGGGGCCATTTTCATTTAAACTACCATGAGGATGGAGCTCAGTTGTTACAGAGTTTACCTCTTACCCACAAAGCCCTGGGCCTGATCCCGAGCCCTGAATAAACCAGATGTAGTGCAGCATACCTTTAATCAAAGCATTTGGGAGGCAGAGACAGGAGAACCAGGAGATCCCCATCATCCTTAGCTACATAGTAAGTCTGAAGCTAACCTGGGCTACATTGAACCCTATCTTTAAACAGAAAAGAAAAAAGAAAAAAAGAAAAGAAACAACAAAGAGGAACAAAAAGAAACTAAAGTCTCGGACTCTGCTTATTGGTCTCTTTCTCAAATTCTATCTCTAAGTGCAAAATCCTCTTTCCCATCAAGGTGGGATAAACAGGCCACCTCATTTTGCTTCTCTTGGCAAAGTGTTGGCTTATAGCATGATCCAGAAGTTCCTGGGCCCAGGTCCCAGGCATTCTCCCATTAACAGTTGCCTGGGCTTGCCTCTGAGCCAGGGAGGGAACAACTCATTTAGAATTCCAGTTAGGGCTCCAGGATACAGGAGCCCTTAGATTCTCTTTAACTAACTTTTTTTTTTTTTCAAAATGGAACCAGTGGTGGAGATCTCAGAGCTCACAAAACTGAGAGGTTTGTGATAAATAAAAATAAGACCCAACAAGGAAAGAGTTCCAGGCTCGCTTCTGGGGCCCCTTCTACCGGATACCTTGGGAATGTCAAGATCTGAATCTGGAAGGAATTTTCTCAGTGCTTGCAAGGGATTATGGTATTCCATTTTCCTGTTTCAATCACAGTGCTCTGAAGTGTTCTAGGGTAAACTGGCAATCCCCTCCACCTCGCTCTCAATGGCAGGCAGCCCACTTCCCCTCACCTTCCCTCCAGTGATTTGCTGTCCACTTGTCCATTCTAGCTGCCTTACTTGGGACAGTAGCTGCTTTGTGTCAGCTGGCCTTGGCTGACCGTCCTCTCACAGGCCAGCCCTGCTGGTTCTAAAGAGGACCCACTTCCCTGGCAGCCTGGCAGACATGTGGTGAAGCCATCAGAAAACTAGATGTAGACCTCAGGTCTCCTTCCATCCCCCATCTACTGGGAAGCTGAAGACCTCAGGATGATCAGCTAATGCCCAGCCCTGCTCACTTTACTGACCCCTGAACTCTAGAACAATTTCCTGGACCCACTAATCTACCTCTATCCACGGCCCCCCTGCTTTGGTCTTGGAACTTGGACACTGCATCTGTTCATTAGTAAAAGGCAGCACAAGCCCATGAGCCGGCCAAAGTCCTGGGCATGGCTGTGGTTAGTTATCACTGAAAGAACATGCTTTGAAATCACAGAGGCTTATGTTCCAGTCCCCAGGACTCTCCTACCAACTGAATGTCACCTTGTTTGTCTGTAAATGAGGGCCCCAGAGAGTCAGAAAACACAGAAGGGAAATCTTTATTTGACTCATCCAAGGTGTGATAATGACACTTACTGTATTCACCTGGGCATCCCGATTTGGTGGCCATCTTGCAGAGTTGTCCAACTGGCACAAGGAATAAAGGGGTTAATATCTGCTAAATGCCTGAATTTCTGCCAGGATTTTTTTAAGTATCAGTAAATAGTGGTTGGTCTCCTCTTTGAAACACCAGTCCTTTACCCCACTAAGTCGTATCACATCATGCCTGCCTACTTCATCCCCTCTCAGACACACTCTAAATCATTCTCACTGTATCATTCTGTCTTGCTGTGCAAAGTATCCATCCATCAGAAATATGTAATCGCTGCCAGGTGAGCAAAATCAAGGCTATCTGCCGGCTCCCCTTGGCGCTCAAGATCCTTACAGAAGTTATCTCTTGGCCATGGTGACTCTGATGTTAAAACTAACAAGTAGAGATGTTTATCTCATGGAAGCCCAAGTTTCTGTCAAGAACTCGCATCTTGTATATTAGGAGAAAGGAGTGAGCCCAGGCATGACCTGGCTCCTCTGTGGAGGTTTGCTTCAGCTGTAAATTGTCACCAACTGCACAAGAAGGTACATGTTACCCGGAGTTTATCAGGCTTACCTATATCTGCTAACCCATCATTTATGTATGCTGTACATTACTTTTTCAAAAATGATACCTCTGCTTTGTAACTCAAATTTTCCTTTTGCTTGCTCAAAGGCTGTGGGCTGCATCACTACAGCACAGGGAGAAAACCTATTATAAGCATGCAGCAATAAACACTTCGAGGAGGAAGAAACTAAATGCATCCAAGTCTTATTAAAGAATACCCACCTAAGGAGATGTGTAATTTCTGTGGGAAAACAATGCAAACTTGCAGTGGTTTTGAAACAACCGAGCAAGCCTCCCTGCCTGCTAATAAAAAGCTCACGGAATGTTCCAGTATTCTGCTTCCCAAAGGCAAGATGCAGGTTCATCTGTGCACACGTTCATCTGTATGTGCAGGCACTGCCCACACTGTTCCCTCTTAAACCTCTACTTTTCTCTGCTAGGGATCAGGATAAACCAGTAGGTGATGGCTTTTGGGCTCACAGGTGAAGAGGCGGTACTTGTTTCAAAGAAATCAGTAAAGCTTCTAGTAAGCTCTAGGCGGCTTCAGTCCCCCGAATTCTTCTCCTCTCACCTTTAAGACTAACCTGTAGGTTCAGGAAAACTTAACAATGTAGGACAGAAGAGAGTGACCAGGCCAAAATGGATCTTGGTAGCAAGTCTATTCAAGGAACTGGTCCGAGTACTTAAGCACTTCTTTTGTATCAGGATAAGCTTGCCCAGGATGTAGCCATTTAAGCAACAGTTACAAAATAACAATATTAAGAACCTTTCTTCTGGCAAAACACTTTGGGAAGGCCTCTGTGTGTGGTATTCATTTTAATTCTTAGAATTCAGTGATGGGCATGAGATTAGGTGAGCCCAAGATCATCTCATTACAAAATAATGGAACTGGGTACTGACCCTACATTTGAGAGATAGATCAACAGATCATACAAGACAGAGTGTGTCTTCCTCCTGGGGCTGCCGCTGTAGAAGTAGTAAAACCAGAGTTTTTCATGTAGCTAGTGATTGCTCTTTGCCCACCACATTCTAAGACTGCCTCACAGGCCTGCGTTCACCACGGTCGAGCCCCTACAAGATTCTGGGGCAGTTCTCTCTCTGTTCTAAACCGCTGACACTTGGAGACGTTAAATTCCATGTCGCCTTCTTTAAAAGCAACAAAGGCAGTATATGACCCTACATGGCATCTCCCACCCCACAGATCACACCTTCCTCCCCCAAGCTATCCACCTGCTTAGCATCTCAGGAGTTTCTGTTCACAAGTTTGAAAGGACAATCAACATCCTTTTGGAGCTTTCCAAAATAAACTTTATCTCTCTAAATGGCAGCTGGCCCCAAGCCAGCAGCACTGGCTCAGTATATAGACCATGGTGCTGAAATTTTTCAAGATAACATTAACGGCAAATGTTCCTGGAGTTATAAACTTTCCACCAGCACTTTGGTAGGATGTGGAGGACTTCGTACAAGTCTGGGCCTCCCTCCAGCTCCTTCTAGGGTTCCTCTTCACAATTTTTCACTTACGGGTTGTTGGCTTTAGAATAGGGTGAGGAGGACCCTGTAGGAAGCTGTGATATCAGGTGCCAGTTGCCTTAGCAACTAACAGATGTGTGGCTTCCAGTCCTTGCCTCACCCCACCCACATTCCAAGCACCACAGGTTTGAAACACTCTGCTTTCTCTGTTTGGGTTTCTTAATCTTTTCATTGTTTTCTGAGACTGTGTCTCTCTCTGCACCCAAGACTGGCCCTGTGACTGCAGTCCCTCTGCAATGACTCTCTGGTGCTGGGGTTGCAAGTACAGATCTCTGCTCTTGCCCAGATTTCAGTTCCCACTTTTAATAATTCTGAAAAGCTGAGGATCCAAGTAGATGCTCTGGAGAGACTTTGGCTACTCTTTTAAAAATATCTGCTCCTCTATGAGGCTGCATTAATTTCCCTGACCAAGAAGTGCCTAGCAACTCTCAGCCCAGCATTCCCAAAGTTCTCTTTTCAAAGGATCATGGTCAGATAAAGCTAATCTGGGCTGCCTTCTCTCTTATTCACTGGCCACTGCAAATATGTAAGTGGCACCAATGAACATGAACGCCTTTGACTGTAAAGAATCTTGAAGAAATCTAACCATCAGAACCTATTGACTTTAAGGGATTAGTCTAGTCTGTGATAAAATTAGTTTTCTATTCCCCCTTCTTGTGCCCACCTAAAAGGATAATAATACCTTCCCTGTTCCCACACCAACATGAAAAATGTTGGAAGTCAATGCACCATTTTCTGACTGAGCCTGGGAGACAAAATGCCACAATTTGAATTTGTTTTCCTTGGGATAGTTTTAAAATATCTGGGATCTGCTTTTGAGCTGTGCACAATCAGCAGTTTCCTCCAATAAAGCTCGTTTCTTTTTCATGCTGACTAGGACTATGGTTTGATTTTCCCCAGCCCCAACCCCATCTTCCTTAACCATTTCCAGAAGGGAGCCTGACATCTTGCAGAGCGGAGCAGGAGACAAATAAGGAAAACCTGGTTATTGAACAGAGCTCACCACAACTTCTCAAGGAGAGCAGAAGTGAAGAATGCATCTCAGTGATTTTCCCCATTTCTTTTTCTGAAGTTCCCCAGACTGCAAAGTCCATGAGAGGGCTCTGGGGAGGGGAGTGTCAGGCATCTTCTGTGAATGCCTCATCAGCACCATCTCACAACTGTGCCAGAAAGAGAGCTCAATGTGGCACAGGACAGAGCTGACACATTCTGGAGCAAAGAGGAGGAAGGGGCTCTGCTATTGGCGGAAACAAGGTGAGAGCCACATCAAGGCTTTAATCAAATTTTCAGCCTTCAAAACTGTTGAACCCCTAAGCCAGTCTCATCAGATTCCTCTAGTAAGAGGAACCACAAAGAAGAGAATGAAGCAATCTTTCCCCAGGATCCTTGGCGCAAGCCCCAAACCACTAATTTGGAATACCAAGCGGCCTTCTCTCAAGCTGGATTGGATTCTGAGAGACCAAGGATGAAGCCCCTACTGTAAAAATGGTCACGCTTTACTCTGCCACTAACAGACCCCCACTTCATTGTTTTCTCTGTCCCTCCTATCAAAGAGTCCAAACAGATAAATCGAGCCTGAGACTATTTCACAGCAAAAGGGGCCGTTGCTGCTACAAGAGATAGAAACTCTGGAGCTGTCCTTGGTGCTAGGTTAACAGCTACTGTAGCCCAAGCACCAACGGAGTTCTCACATTGTTCTGACTATACTTCTGCCTTATCTCAGTATCACTGCTCTTCCAGGCCGATGATCCCTGTTGATGCCTTTAACGACATCCACTCTCCCAAGGATTCCTTGTGACCCTTCACACAAATTAAATCAACTAAGCTCCATGTCTCGATTGTAATCTCCTACCTACAGACCAGCCTGCCTCTACCTCAAATCATTGAACACAATGTAAACAGGCCACTGAGGACTTAAAATATGGAAGGAATAGGTAATAGCACTTTTGCTTCTTAAAAAAACCCTCTGTCCCCAGTACAAGGAATGTAGAGAATGACAAAATAGACTAAAAGGACACGTAAAGATGAAATGGTACCCTCAAGAAGTATTTAGTCACTACAATAAGCAAGATGTGAATACAAAAAATGAAATTTATGTGAAGAAGAAAGAAGCGGATGTCTAAATAATCCCAGTCTTTCTGGCTAAACAACATGTAAGATGTTACTATTGAGTACTAAGCTGAGCACACCAGACCATCAACAAGTTTTAAGAGGAGGTATGTCAAACTTAATGTGAATGTATAGAATTCAGGTAATTTGTCATCTGACACAGGCAGTGATCAAAGGCATGTGGCAGGACTTCAGCTAAAAAGAGATCAAGGGACAGAATTCTGAATGAACCTAATACTTGATGCATTGGAACATGTATCTTCAAAGCAATTGAAGATTAAAAGGAAAATATGAAATACGCACAGAAGACTATGTGTTAGGAAAAGCCCAAAGGAAAGAATACTTTTCTAAGAAGAGACCCATGATGTCAAATGATCATGCAAGAATAGACTTAAAATATATCTATGTGGCCTAATGACCGGCAGACAACCGGTACCCAGCAGGCTTTTCACTGCATGGAGCAGGTGATGGGGAAGCAATTCGGAGTGGTTGTGGAGAGACCAGAGATGAGGAGCTGGAAGAGAGAACAGATACAATCTTTTCACAAGTTGGCTGTGGAAAGGAAGAAAAAGCCAGAGGAGTGGGCCGGGGACACTGTGGAGAGTTTTATTTTTGTTGTGGAGATAGAAATACTCAAATATATTTAGAGGCTGAGTGCATTGAGCCAGTCGAGAAGATGTTAAAGATGAGAAAGGAGATAACTGGTAAACAGAAAGCTTGAGGAGGCTGGAATCTGGGGCGCAAGGAGCTCTTCCCTCCAGAGAGGGGCACAGAGGTCAGAACACTGTGAACATGCCCTTGTGGAGTGAGGAGTTAGAAGGTACGCACCAAAACTGCCTTAGATGCCAATGATAGCATGCTCCTGCATCGCCACTTCACCATCCAAAATAACAAGATTTGTTCCATCAAGAAAACTGGAACGTATCAGTGGGTGTTGGGAGGAAGTGGGTTCTTATTCAAGAATGGAAGAAGCTTTCTTACAGCTTCTGCAGTTGCCCAGAAACCAAAGGTCGTTGTTGGGAGACCTGTCGGGGGCAGTGTTCAAGTGGAGAATACAGTTAGCACCTTCCCAGCCACATAGACGACTCAGGCACCATGCAAAAGCCTGGCCTGGAGATGGCCAAAGAGCCCCTCGACCGCAGCCAGCACACTGTAGACTCTTTGTCACCCAGCATCCCCAGATTTGTGCCTCTCACCCTCCCCCAGTGTGACTTCCAGCCTGCCTCCAATACACATACAATTTCTCCTCTGAGTTCCAGTTTGTTCCGTGTTTTTCTTTCTCTCTTCTACCATGCTTCTTGCTCTGCTGTGCAAATACCTTCATGGAGCTGTCTTAGGCTGCACTAGATTCCTATAATCCTCATTTCCCATTTTCTAACCCAAAGCATAGCTTAGGCGTGGCATGCACAGTCAGTCACTTGCTACAGATGCAATCTGCCTTTATTTCCTGTATCTCCAAGTAGGCTGACCAGCCCACACCAGCAACAATGATGCTTTCTTCTTCTCTTTTTCTTTCCCTACCCAAGATGTGTGTCATTGATTAATGAGTCTAAGAACACAGGGTATTCCCAAACTATGTTTCCCATGCTTCCTCTTGCAAAATGTTCCAGCATGGTGAAGATGGGAAGTGCCCTTTTCAGAAAAACCAAGAGCCATCTCACGTCATTGGCTTTCCTCAATTATCCCTAACCAGATTATTCTCCTACAGAACACAGAATCCTCCAAGGAGGCTCAGATGGATGCATGCCGGCTCTGGGTAGTTGGCTAATTGTTTTCATCCTCTTCCTTCTCAAGTAAGGAATTATCCCTTCAAAGCAGTATAGTCCTGGAAAGATGTTAGTGGTGACTCTTGCAGAAGAAGGATTGAGGACTAGCAAGGAATGGGGAGGGGAAAGAAAGAGCACACACACTGTGTGGAGCCACTGAATAAGGAGCATTAACCAATCTAGACAATTATACAGCTGAAACAATCAAATAACCTCACAATGGTAGGAGGATGTGTAAACAAAACCCGTAACACTACCCTGTAGGCCAAGTGAAAAGCAAGCTCAGCCACTGTGGTGGACAACCTTGCTTCTGTCTGCAAAGCACCCTTCATCATCATCACCATCATCGTCATCACCATCATCATCATCACCATCATAATCATCACCGTCATCACCATCATCATCATCATCATCATCATCATCATCATCATCGGGGATGGCAGCAGTGGCGGCATCATCCCCCTCCATTTCATAAGAGATGCTTTTGCAGTAGAAATCAGCTCTAGTTGAGCCAGGCATAGAATATGCTATTCCTCAGCCTGACTTCTTGAATCCAAGAAGGGAATAACAGCTAGCTGGGCACAGGATTCTCTATCTCTCATCGTGACTGAATCCAGGAAAGGATCGGCACCCAACACAGCTCATCCTAATTTCGCCTGAGAACTAAGACAGAGGTAGGATACTGTAATAAGTCAGTCTCTCTTGCTTTTGGATTATGAACTTGGACATGCTGGCTTGTCCAGAAGCCATCTTTTCTTTCAAATGGATAAGGTCTGCAGCAACAAAGACGGCATGTAAGAGGAGCAGAGCCAAGGGATAGAGAAAGCAGAGCTTTGAAGAATCACCACTTGAGCTATAGGTCCACCATGCCTAAAGCTTTTAAACTCTACACTTACAAAAAACAAAAGCCTCCCCCCTTCATTCTCAAATTAGAAAGTGCTCCCAATGTTTTGATTTGTCTTGTTTATGTGAAGGAGAGTCTTACCTAATAGATCCGCTGAGCCAGGGAGCTAATGTTCATCGGGAGTGGATGCCAGGCATCAGAGACAGATCTGTGAACCAGAATTATCACACTTCCTGAAACATCAATTCAGTAGGACTTTCAGCCTCTTGGATAATAAAAACAGCCTACCAAATTATACTGAAGCAGAGGCAGCCATCGGAGAGGGACTCCAAAAAGAATAGTAGACAGGAAGTGCCAGGCTTCCCTTGACATAAACTCTAGCTTCAACTCTAGCAAGTGTAATTCTGCAATAAACTTGGCACCTACTTCAGTGCAATCTAACCCTGACCTTGAACACCTCTGAGACATCCTCATTCAATCCCAGCATTTGGCTTCCAAGTCCCTGCTTGAAACTCTTTGATGGTCAACATTGTCAGCTGACAAAATCTAGAACCACCTAGAAGGCAAAGCTGAGTGTGTCTGTGAAAAAAAAAATCTAAGTAAGATCAATTTAGTGGGAAGACCCACCCCAAATGTAGACAGCATTCCATGACCTGGTCGTCTACACCGCATACAAAAGAGACAGTGAGGTGGGTACCAGAGTTCATCCCCTTCCCTCCCTTTATTTTATGATACAGTGTGGATACAGTGTGACCAGCTGCCTCGTGCTCCTGCCAACATGACTTGTGATGACTGTACACAAACTGAGTCAAACTAAACTTTCTTAAATGGTTTTGGTCACGTAAGTCATGGCAGCAACAAGGGCAGTAGCCGATAAAACTTTGATGGCCATGTTGAGAATCCCCATGACTGCCCTCTGAAAATAAGGATTAGGTACAGGCCCATCGGTATGGTCAAGTTACTCTCCCCAAGGTCTCCTAAAGCATTGCCCTCCTCTTTATCTCCCAAGAAACAAATGCCAGCAAGGCATCCACAACTCCCTGGAGGGCAGAGAGAGGCAAGCTATTAATCAGGGAGAAAGAATCCATACCTCCAAGGTGATTATGCAGAGACAACCTCTCCCCGGGGTGGGCACTTTCACAGATTCACACTCTGGCAAGGATTCTCTGGGCAGAGCTGGCATCCGTGCAAAACTGACCTACCACACTAAATTCCCCTGTGTACTCTCCATTGGAAATCCTTAAAGAGTGGAGATGGAGCACAATTCATCCCCTGGTGTCAGCAAGAGCAGTGCATTGTGGGAGTTTCTAGAAGCGTCAGCAGGGAAATGGGTGAGAGAAGGGCAAGCCTCTGTTTTGCTGATCTCTCAAGTTTTACTAGTAGTGACTCTGCACCCTCTCTCAAGCCCACAAACCAGAGCCAAAGTAGGAATTCTTGGCCCTGGCTTCCTGTTTGAGTCATCAGGATCATTGTAAATGTTTTTGATGTCTGAGTCCTGCCCACACCAGGATAAAGACAGTCAGTTAAATCATCCCAGGCAGAACTGAGAACTACTGTACCAAGAAAGCAGCCTCTTGCGTGTACTTCCTGTCAGTTCTGAACACCTTAGGCCTATGCAGAGCACAAAGCTCTTCTCCCATTTGCTTCCACCAGATACCTGGATTGCCAACTAGCATTAAGCTGAACTCACCAAAGGATGCCGACAGCAGGGTTTGAATAGAAAAGCAACAGAAAATAGCTTAGGGGCTGTTTGAAATAATTTTTCGAGACAATGACTGTTGAATGGCATCTAAATAGGGGGAGTGGAGGGGCAGAGACATGGACAGAGTACAGAACAGGGTTGAGACCCAACTTCCCTGCTCCTAGCTATAGTGGATTGGGTGGCGGTTAAAATCCCATATACAGAGAGAATCAAGCACCTGAGAGAAAGAGATAATCCAGGGTAGAGAAGGAACAAGCCACAGACATGAGCGTTGTTCTTCTATGCAGTGTCTTTTAAACTCTAATTCTATCTGTGGACATTTCTGCCTTCTGCTCCAGGATGCTCCTTCAGTGGCTCTCCACAGTGGACACAGGAGCAAGGTAGCGGGTGTCACGTCTGCCAGCTCAGCATATTCATCATCTCTCCTCACCATGGGAGCCATGTGGCTTGGTGGAGAGAATTTTGCTCTAGAATTCAGATTATGTCTGACTTGGGACAGGTTCTCATCTTATCTGTGGTTTGGTTTTCTCATCTTTAAATTGGAGGTGGGCATTAATGAGGGAATGCATTTTGGAATCTCTGGGAGATTCCTGGCATGCTAGCTCTTATAGACTGGAAAGAAGAATCATCATTTAAGTCTCCCTGGAACCACATTTCTCTGTCTACTTCTAGCCCCCAAAAGGGAAGTATATATTATCCTACAGTCTGGTAGGTAACTGTACTGACTCCGTCATGTTAGTATGTGGCACTTTAGTGTTTAACTCTGCCATTTAACATTACCTACTCAAAGGACTCAGTGTCCACAGCAGAGTTGTGCAAGTCATGAACCTGGCCTTCAAGAGCCTGTCTCATAATTGGAGAGATCAAATAGACACAAGAGAAAAGGACCTTAAAGGGTAAGCATCTGGGAGGATTGCAGATGACCCATCCACGAAGAGTTGAAGGGGTCACGGGAAACTCAGTAGCCATGGAACTTTGAAGAAGAGCTCAGATCTGATCTCCATGCTGAATGACATCCCAAAATGCCATCACAGTGTCCCCACGATGGTCCTCTCCTCTCCTCTTAAGAGAGTATGGATCACCACTGAAAGGCAATGGCCATAATATAAGATTGTAGGGTCTTTTGTAAACTGTTGTGTGCACTTATGTGTGTGCTCATATGTACTCATCCACGTGGGGGTCAGAAGTCAATGACCTTAATCTCTTTCCACCTTGGTTTTTAATATTATTTATTTATTTGCATCCCAAATGCTGCCCTCCCTCCAAGTCCCCCCTCAAAAACACCCTCCCCATCCTCCACTCCTTCTTATCTGAGAGGGTGGGTCCTCCTAGGTATCCCCCACCCTGGTGTATCAAGTCTCTCCCATTGAGGCCAGACAAGGCAGCCCTGTTGGGGAACAGATTCCACAATCAGGCTACAGCTTTAAGGAGAGCCTCTCCTGCAGATGTTGGGAGACCCACATGGAGACTGAACCTCATGTCTTCTATGTAAGTGCCAGAGGCCTTGCTCCAGCCAGTATGTGTTTTTGATTGGTAGCTCAGTTTCTGAGCGCTCCCAGAGGTCCAGGTTAGTTGAGTCTGTTGATCCTCCTGTGGGGTTCCCATCTCATTCAGAGCCTTCAGGCCTTCCTCAACTCATCCATAAGAGTCCTGACCTCCGCCCAATGTTTGGCCATGGGTATCATTTGAGTCTGTTTCAGTCAGCCACTGGGTAAAGCCTCTCAGAAGACAGTTAGGCTGTAGACTCCTGTCTACAGGCATAACAGAATATCATTCAGTCAGAGATTGTTGTTTGCCCATTCCACCTTATTTTTTGAGTCAGGCTCTCTCTCTATCTCTCTGAACCTGTAGTGCATTGATCTGGCAAAGTTGTTTGTCTAGAGAGCTTCAGAGATTCACCTGATTGTTCCTAGCCAGCACTGAAGCCACAGACATGCACTGCTTCATCTATTGTTTACATAGTACTGAGGAACTAATGTTCCGTGGACCCAGGCTTGCACACTAGGCATGCTACCCACTAAGCCATCTCTCCACCCCCATCATCAAAAATCTCTTATGATCACATTCCCCCCAAGCCCTGTCAGATCCAAATTTTCAAAGAGGAGCTTACGATTTGCAGAACTTGAAGATTAGTGTCCAACTACTGCTGAGTGTGAGGCAGAATCATCGGGGCCTTCTACCGATAGTTTCTATAACTGCTGGCCTCCTGTAGCATTCTCTAGAATGGACATATGGCAGGAGGAGGCAACTCTATGGCCTACTGCCTGTGGATCATGCAGACAACATTCCCCAACTTGTCCTGTGCCTGCTTCTCCAAGAGTATCTGGGCAATGATCTTCTTGCCTCCCCTAAGTTGTTTTAAGTCAGTTTTGTTGCAGGTTCCTGGTAATCAACACCACTGGGTACTGCTCAGTAGGTTGCTCCTCCTGTGCTATTTCCTAAAGGTTCTTCTAAAGGAATCTCTGTAAAGGTCTTATAGTGCTCTGCAGCTACACTGGGCTATGAGATGTAGAGAGAGTCAACCAAATCCTAACTAGAGCTCCCACTGCTTATACCCACTAATTCTTTGCAGAAGAAAGTAGATCCCATGTTAGACACAGATTTTGTGTATGTGAATGGCACCCAGGTCCCAGGCTACCAAATTATTAATTATTAGAGGCTAGCTCATGGGAGGAGTCTGTGAAAGAATCATTGAGGTTCTCAGGACTCTTGACTAGTCTCAGTTCTCTTTCAGTAAATACCATCGTCCTTTGAAGACAAGCATGATCTAAATGTGGAAGACAACAGGGGCAATAAAACATGGGTTGTAGCTAGCTATACTGTAGCCATGATCACTCAACAGCACATGTGGTCAGTACTATTTACAGCTGAGAAGATCAGAAGCAACCCCACAAAAATATCAGCCCCAGCTCCCCTGGACATAATCGGGCTCCCCAGATAAACTTGGGTAGTTCATTATCCATGGGGACTAGAATCCCAAGAACCAGGTTCACCTTTCAGAGAAGGCCCTGCCTCTTCCCCTACCACTTGACCAAGTCAGACCAAGCTCCATTCTGCTCAGCATGCTGGAAGCAGCCCAGAACACTCCCCAGGGCAACCACTTATGGGTAACTCATTCATGTCAGTGACCAACCCCCTCCCTATTCTGCCCTTTTCCATGTTGAGAAAGCCCTTGCTTCCACACAGGACGATGTCTTCAGATCATCATGCTATCTCTCCACCATCCAAAGTCTGTTCTTACAGCTTCTAGTGACCATAGCAGACAACCACAACCAACAGCTTTCCTCCTTTGGACAATCATCATCTCGGCTATCATCTAAATCATCCCTGTGGATCAGAAAGATCCATCTAATAAAAAGCATTGTGGCGCCTCAGACTCTGAGGTGGTTAGGGAGTCAAGCTCCAACCTGAGCAGCTTGCCTTCTAGCTCTGCATTTGAGCAGCAACTTGTGCACCCAGAGCCTCAGGTTTTATATTGGGTATAACAACAACATAATAAAGAGGAGATGCCAAATAAAAGGAGGTACTTAATAAGTTAGTGCCTGGTTGCTACATTGTAACCAAATATTCATATGTGAACCTTTATTTGTAATCCATTATTTTACTTACAGAAGTGAATAGACTGTTGGGTTTTTTTTTCATCACATGACAAATGCCCAAGAGAATAACTTAAAAGGGGCAAATGATTATATTGGCTCCTGACTTCATCGGGGGTGGTCTCCAGTAGACTGGATCCATATTTCTGAATCATGGTGGAAGTGTGGTGGATCAAAGCTATCCACCTATGGCAGCCAGGAAGCACAGTCAGGGTTGTCTGTAATACATAGGCTTTCCAGATACCAATGGTCAGGGGAGACCTTTGCTCTTACTTAATTATTACTAGAAATGCCCCCTAAAAATACCCCAAAGTGTGCTTTACTAATCTATTATGCAGTTGTACAGACAATCAAGATTAATCACCACACAACAGGAGATGGCTTAGAGGGCAATGGCTTTGCCACACAAGCATGAAGATTCCCAGAATCCTCATGAATGTCAGATGGGTCTGGCATCCCATAATTCCAGTGGCAGAAGGCAAAAACAGAAGATCCCCAGAGCAAGCTGGCTAGCTAAATTTAACCATACCATCAAGCTTTGAGAGAAGACACTACCTCAATAAAGAAAATGCAAAATTATTAAGGAAGACTCCTGATGTCAGCCTTGACCTTCCACACATATGCTCACACATTTACATGTGTACCCGCACACACGTGTACACGTACGCCCAAACACATATATACACACATGCATATGCATGTACATATACCATGCACACAGATATATGAGTCTCCCAAAATCAAACATTACAAGGACCAAAACAAGCAATCAAAAAGAATTCCCACAATACAGTACGATAGGCCTTCGACTAGCTCTTAGGAGAACCACTAGATACCAGCTTTTCATGAATACCAGTCACCTTTACCTTACTGTAACAAAAACCCGAGAAGAATCAACTTAAAGAGAGAAACAGTTTATACTGAAGCACGCGTTCGGAACTGTCAGTCCCTGACAGTTCCCTGGTGCCATGGCGAGCCTTGTTGCTTTTGGACTGTAGAAAAGCATCACATAAAGCAGAAGACCAGAGTGAAAATCAATCCTCACTCCATGGCAGCCAAGAAGCAACGAAGAGTGAAAGAGGAAGGGCTTGATCGTTCAGAAACTTTCTCCGGCGGTAGCCAAAGGCCCCCAGGAACCTTTGTAAAGATGTATCCCATCTCCCAAAAGCTCTAATCTGAGGACCAAGCCTTTAGAACATGATCCTCCAGGAGACACTCAAGACCCTACTATAGCAGTAGTGGCTGTAAGTTTATTAGGAAAATCTGAGCTAAGAAAAGCAACCACATAGTTAAATCATGATGTCATAGTTAAATCATGACGTCAGTGGCAGATTCTCTCATTGGACTAGCTCAGCACAGTGGAAAGCGGTATTTTCTTCCAACAGAGACCAGTGGACTCCGGGAAAGAAGCAGAAACAACGTTTCAGATAACTTTGGAACCACTCCTTGCTCTCCTGCCTCAGGCTGCAAACTTCCATCTCCTGCGTCCCTCAATTTCCCAGAGTCATCTACGCTGCACAGGCTAAACTTTCCAAAGATTCTAAGCAGTACTTTTTTTTCCTCTATTGAATCCTTTCCTGATAAAATAAGCAAGGTGGCTTCCATATTCAGGAGTGGCAGAGTCCCTTATTCTGGGTTTTACAGTGCCAACAACAAAAGCAACACATAAAAAGCCCACATTTCAGGCCCAGTAGGAGTCCAGTTAACAGGAAGCCTTTACTACAAGGGTAGCTTGCTAAGGCCAGATGTCAGCAAAGAGAAATCTTTCCAGTTGTCTTTTCCATCTAAGAAAACCTTGTTTATTTCTATTACTTTCTATTCATAGGACACAGCACAAGGGGGGGTGAACCCTATTTATTCTGTTAAGTAAAAGTAAAAGACTCTCGTGTCTGAGCATACTCCTTTTTTGAGGATTTCTCTTTGTAATTAATCACATCAAAAGGGCACAGCCCTTCAAAGCCCAAGTCCCTCGATGCCAGGCTAATCTGGTAATGAGAGAACTTTCTGCTGAACTTACAGAGAGGGGATACATCAAGAAGGAAGCTGGGGTGCTTTCTGTGCTTCCTCCACAAGGCAGGCTTTCTCTGCAGCTCTCCTGTCCCCTCTTGGGCACCACCTGCTTTACTCACTACCTTTAAGCCTTCCTCTCCATCTCCACTATCAATTCTATTCTAAGGAAGCTTCTCACTTCTTCCTGGCATCCCCGAGCCCGGAAACTAATGGAGTTGCACTGACTGACTGAAGGCACAGCCCTTGCACAAGAGGCTGATGGGAAGGAGAATCCTTCAAACATCACTGGACATTCCTCATATATCACACACCTCCTACACGAGCTGTTACCTCAAAAGACGATAATAAGGAAAATTCAAGGGAATAAGAGCATAGGTACCAGCTGAAGTACCTGGGGCAAAGATGGTGGCTTGGGACGCCTGATGGAGATGCTAGCTCTTAAATAAACCCTCTTAGCTTGAGACAGAATATAGGATGAAGATTTCTTATTATACATTTATCTAGCTAGGGCCCTGGGATAACTCACTAAATCCCTGAGGTCACCGTTGGACATGCCAGAGGTAGAGCAAGAGGTCTAAGGAGAAGTGACATAGTTTCCTCAGGAAACTTACTCCAGCAAGCCCAAGGCCAAGTTCTGTGAGAACATGCTTTTGAACCTGATTAAATATTAACTTGACTTATTTTTAAATTAATCAGTTAATTATATTCAATCACTGATTACTGAATAATTAAATCAATTGACTTCTGTTCAATATATAAAACTAGGTTAATTCAAGAGGACCACACACATATATGCACACTCTACTTGTACATACATGCTTGGTAAGAAAGATAACCAACAACAGATTTAAATACATTGGTTACACACACACTCACAGAGAAAGAGAGAGAGAAGGAGGGGGCAGAGATAGAGACAGAGACAAAGAAAGACATAGAGACAAAAGGAGACAGAGACAGACAGACAGACAGATAGATCCTCTGATACCAGGATCAGAAGAGATTCTCAACCTCAGTGAGCAGAAGAGCCCATGTACAATAGCATCAGAATTGGGTAAACATGGAGGACGGCTCTTCATGCAGAATGAGCTGACAACAGAATCCTGAGTTCACTCATGAAATGTGGAGTGTTCTGGAAAGGGTGAGAACAAAGGCGGAGTGCAGTGCATTTGGTTTCTCTCTCAGGTGAAGGCAGAAGCAATGACATGACACCACCATTGAGTAGCATGCATAAAAATAAAATCTACAACAACAGCAACAGTACAGATGACCAAGGAGAGAAATTAGAAGCGGAGCATTAGAAAGTCGTTATCATATGCGTGAGGGGGTACAATAGCATTTGAAGGAAGACTTCACTTAATTTTGAAAGCGTGCACACTGCACCCTTGATGACAAGCATTAAAAAACTGATGATAGGAAAATAATCCAGCAGCAGATATAAAATAGAATCATAAAAACGCTCAACTATCCAAAAAGAAACATACAATATAAGGGATGGAGGGACAAAGAAAAATAGAACAAAGTAAATAGTTCAGTATGCCCGAGTTTGATATAACAGTAAATACATTTAAATAGGAAAATGCCCAGTGCTGGCATCCCTACAAGTTCTTGGTCCAGGAGGCCCCTGAGGTAGCCTAAGCAAAGCAGGCTATTGTCGTTGCTCCTGGTTATACACCAAAACTAGATGGGGAGACGTTATTGTTAAAGATACCATGGATTTTGGTTATAGGACACAGAGAAATCAGTCTTGAAGTAACCAGGGAACTCTCCCAGCTGGATAACTTTCATAGTACAGAAAGGTGATGCCTAAGAGAGAAAAGACATCAGTGGTTAATTCCTAATGTTTGACCCTACATGGCTACAGTACCAACCTGTCACGCAAGATGTATCCATTGGCACAATACTGGCAACATTTTGTAGCAGTAACCAAGTGCTCTTGTGTTAGGATCTAAGTCCTGCTCCACAGGAGAGAATTTGTGCCTAATACTATAAACAGGGTCAAAACTTATGGCTGTGGAAATCGTAGTCCCAAGGAGAGAATGTATTAATGTATTTATTTTTCTAAATGGTCGTGTTGTCCAACTCCCTTATAAATATTTATTTGTATCCACAAATCTGTGCTGCTCTCAATGTTGACCAAAGAAGTTTCTTATTACAATGAGTGGTGGTTAAGACAGACACTTAGAACTATTCAAAGTTCTGAGAATAAGCAACCAGGAGTGCTCAGCTATAAATGGGATATCTGTATCAAGTCCTACCCAAGGCTCAAGGAACACTGAAGAAGAGCAAAAAGAAGGCAAGGGCCAGGGGATGGGAAGAAATACTAAGAAATTCTGTTCTAACAACGTGACTGCGGCATACAGAACGCACACCAACTGTAGTTAACCAACACGAGAGCTACACAAGATGGATCTTATTTTAACATCAAACAAGGAGGGGAGAGGCACTCCCAGAGTTCCATCTGTAACTGGGGAGTTCTTGACAGTTGATGGCAGCTGAGGAAAGAAGACTCACCTTATTATTTTTTAGCTAATGGATGCATTGCCCAAGCTCCAGTGACCTCAGACCCATGTGCATATGTAGAGTACTACCTGGACTTAGTGAGTTAATTATTTGTCTTTTAAGAAAACAAAACATTGGGAGGAAGATGTGTTCAGGATCCCGTAGAGAGTTGGACAGAGGGAGCGAGAAGTGGATTTGATCAAGATACATTGTATACAAGTATAAAAATCACAAAGAGTAAAAATTGAAACAGAAAAAGATGAAACGACCCTAGTTAAAAGACAAACTGTCAAATGACTTTAACAAACAAGCATTTGTTTTTGTGTTACAAATTTACTTTAACTATAAAGACATAACAAAGGAAAAGTATACATATATATATATATATATATATATATATATATATATATATCAGAACTGAACAAAATGCTAGCATGCATCTAGTGAGGCAAATTTTACAACGCTATGACCAAGAGCAAAGAAGGATGTTGCATAATGACAAACAGGCCACCACTCCAAACAATAGGCAATTCTGCAACGTTAAACAATCTATATTAGGATGTGTGTGTAGAGAAAGAGTAAGAATCATGGCACAAAAACTGACAGAACTGGAAGGAAAAAAAGAAGAAAATAACAGTTTTGCCTGGAGAACTCAATCTTCCTCCCTTAACAATCAGACAGCAGAGAGACATCTGTAACAATGAAGAAGACCTCAACATTAGTAATCAACTAGACCAGATACTTATTTACTGCCTTACTTACTGAACAGCCACCCAGTGCAGAATATTTACCCAGATACCTCATATTCTGGCCTATAAACAGCCAGCAAATCTCAAAGAATAGACAATAGAAAGTAGGTGTACCCTCCATAAAAGAAACTAGAAATAATTAATTTATATCAGAAAAATTCCAAATTTTTGCAGTTAGCAACATACTTGTAAGCATAAGAGGCTGCACATAAGAAAGTATCATTATTGTGCTAAAGGAACATGGCAAGAAAATGACTCTAATGATGTATTGCTATGCCCATAGAGCAGAGCTCAATGTTCATCAGAGAAGCTTCATCCAGAAGTAAATGGGAATTAACCAAGAGACCCACTACTGGATAATGTACAGAGAGTCAGAGACTTTGAGGCACTCAGTCCTTAATGGAAAGTCTTATCAAATCCCTCCCCTCAGGACTCAAGGAGCTATGTGGAAGGGGACATGAAAGAACCAGAGATGGTGGATTGATCACTCCAAAGAAACAGTATCTTCCAGACAGGAGGATTGGTACATAGAGAAACTCATAGAGACTAGGATAGCATGCACAAGGCCTGAAGAAGGTACAAACAGCACAAACCCCCAGTGCTGAGAAGGGGAAATGGACACAAATTCCCACCTCTAACCAAGAATCTATTTGCAATCTGTACCTGATGGGAAATATACAGACTACAGAAAATCACCTTTCTCCAATGAAATGTTATTGTGGATAGCAATAACACTCCAGGAGCAGTTGACCAACACAAGAGACTCTGTGTGGGTGTGTGTGGGTGTGTGTGAGTGTGTGTGAGTGTGTATATGTGTGTGAGAGTGTATGTGTGTGTGGTGTGTGTGTGGTGTGTGAGTGTAAATGTATGTGTGTGTGAGTGTGTATGTATGTATGTGTATGTGAGTGTGTGCGAGTTTGTATTTGCCTAATTGATTTTGATTTAAGTTTGTATTATTTTCATTTTTGGTGATAATGTGAGAGATAGAAAATGATGCTGGGTGGGAAGAATCAGGGAAGACTCAGGGAAAGAATATTTATGATCAAAGGATCAAAATATATTATACAAAAAAGTTTTAAATAAAAATTTAAAAAGAAGTATAAAAGTAGCATAAATGTTTTTAAAATAACAAAAAATAAAGTTTTGATTAAACAATGTTTCAAGAGAAATAAGAAATCCTCAAATCGCCCAATCTTTCTCAGTAACAAAGAAGGAAAAAGAACAAAATTTAAATTGAAGGAAAAAATCATAAAGAGGAGAGCCAACTAAATTGACAACAAAAAGAATAAAATCGATGTTTTCAACACCAGACCCACTTGAAAAGATCATGATGCTGACAGTTTCTTAGCTACACTGGTTACAGGTGGGAAAGAAATAAAATGATCCACAGAAGGAGCATAATATCTATACTAACATTGCAAAATCAATGCCATTTTTCCTGATGATAGGGACAATACAACAATGGTACCTCCTCCCTTTCATGTGGATGCTCCATGAATGGTACCTGGATGACACGGGATATCCTAGCAAGAAGAGATCAACTGAAACCATCATCAGAAGAAGAATAAATAAAGCTGCCTCTGGCAACTAACTCAAAAGATCGCTCCTAGAACTAATCAACATTTAACATGATTGCACATGACAAAACCCAGGAAGCCCAGGTGTGATTCTATACACTAGCAGTGAGCACACAGAACTTGAAATTGTTTTAATGGTATCTTTTGTGATGATTTTAAAAGTACACAGGTATAAGTCTAATAACTATGCATGGGGTCTTTGTGCTTAAAGTGATGGCTTCAGATGTCAAAGAAGACCTCGGGGAATGGAGACACACAACATAGTTGTGGATTGGGACAGTTGGTGTTTAGGAGTCAGTTTTCATCTATACAGCCAGTGTGGTTTCCATCAGAATCCCAGCAGGCTCACAAAGATAGCAAGAAGCTGATTCTAAAATGTATGTGCAAAGACTAGGATCTAGACCAGTCAAAAATAAATAAAATAAAAATAAAATATAGGATCAAGAACATCCCATGTAGAATCTTGATATAAACAATAATATTTAAAATAATAATAATAATAATAATAATAATAATAATAATAATAATAGCCAGACAGTGAGTAGGCCCAGGCAAAAAGACAGACAAATGTGTCAATAGAATAGAATACAGTGCAGAGGTCATTGCATCCCAGGAACTGGAGTTATGGGTGGTTATGAGCCAGTGCTGGAAACCAAACCCAGATCTTCTACAAGGACAAGTGCTCTTAGCTGCTGAGCCATCTCTCCAGCATAATTTTATAATGAAGAATCCTGTCAGTTGTGGTTTTAACAAAGAGATTAAGGCTAACATCTTCAATAGTAAGAACAAACTTCCTTAATATTCCAATGTTGTGTACTGAGAAAGGCACACCACCTCAAAAATATCCCTTAGTTTAATTGTAAGAAAATATAAGATAAACCCCAACCAAAGCCAAATCTACAAAGTAACTGGCCAGAGTTCTTCAAAAGGGTCAAAGTCACTGAAGAAAAGGAACATAACATCACAGATGAACAAGGGGGTGTCAGATTAGACCCTTGGTTAAAATAAAATGCCATTAGTCGAAAAACTGGTGAAGTTTGGATGAAGTCTGTGGTTTAGTTAAGAATTCAGTATCACCATCACTGTCGTCGTCGTCGTCATCATCATCATCCTATGTAAAATGTTAGTAAGCATTACAGGAGGCTGACTGGAGAGTTTATATAACTTCCCCGTAGTATTTGTGGCGGTGCTCCCTGGGAAGCCTAAACATATCTAAACAATAGGTATACCAAGCAGAGTATATAAAACCATCAGTGTAAGCTCTCTATAAAACCAAGTGCAAAAGAAAAAAGATGATCCATAAAACAGCACATTTTAGAACTATTCAAACTGAATTTTATGAAACAAAATAGTAATCATTGGTGACTTGGTAGTCAGTCAGTCTGAAAAGCTTACTCAGGAAGCCACAGATGGAGAGACCAGTGATAAACAGAAAGACTTAGCAAGGACTAAAGAAAGGAAGTGGTAGATAGAGAAAGAGCCATGCCGAGAGATAAAGAATGTTCCAGAAAGAGGAGAGACCAAACCGAAACTCCAGTCATCACAAGTACAGTTGATTTAACCAGTTTCAGGGTTGCTACCTCACACCCTGTGGAAGCCAGTACAGTTACCTGAGCATTACCTTTTTTGAGAGACTCTTTAGCCCTTTGCCTAGCTACCTGAAGCGTACACTGTTTCCCAAGGCTACTTCAGTTAGCACTTTGCTTCCCAAATCCCTCCAATTCCAATTGAATTCCAATTTGAATTTCTGTGATATTTCAAATATAGATTAATTTTCCCCCTAATCTGCAATCTAGCACTCCTGTGCACAACATACACATTTATTTTTTTTCCATTTATATTATATAATGTATGTTCTTTTGATTTTTAGTTCTACATGCTTTGATAAATATACAGGCATGGACCCACCACCATGATTGCTTTTAGAACAGACGTACTTATGATTCAGAGACAATTAAAGTATCCCAGTTTTCATCTGGAGAAAGAGGGATGAAGAAGATAGCAAGCTTGCCTGTGATTCTCCAACTCATAAGCCAGGAGCCAGGCTTCTGCCCCTGCACTGTAGACCACAAGAACACAAGCACCTTATGCTGCTTCCCTTTGGGTTTCTACACCCAAACTCTACATGATCATCTCATTGCTAGCCACCATGCCACTAAGAAATCTCAAATGAATGCCTGCTCTGCCAGTAACCACTGTGGGAACATGTTCAAAACCTGACCCAACTTTCTAGAAAAAGTCACCAAGACAAAAAGAGCATCACTGTCCAGCTATTAGAGGGGTTAGGGTCAGTGGGCTTCTGGGACAGATGCTGAGTTCTAACTCAAGATCTACTGTGGATCGGTTCAATCGTCCAGACTGTCTGTGACTCTTTGGGTCACAGACCACATGTGCTTATCTCTGTATGACCGATACTCAGTCACAGCAGGTGTTTAAACAGCATTCATTGAGTAAATTCATGCCTCAATAAATGAAAGATTATAAATGTAAATAAACATCAAGAGGTGGCGGAGAAAGGTCTTGGCCACACAGACATGTTCTTGAAATGATATTATACCTCCTTCCCATTACATGGGAATCCTACTTCTACGTCTCTATAAGCAGGATCCTGGGTCTCACTGTGGTTCTATGCCCTAAACTGTGACACAGGCTTCATCTGATGACTAAAGTATAGGTAATTGTCGGCTCCTTGCCGGCAGGTCCAAACCAAGGCAAGAGGAGAGAACCCGGTCCAGCCGGGTCTGTCTGGGGGCTGAGCGGGATGGTGATTGTCGGCGACCAAAAAGAAGCACACCAGGCCGGGAGTCCTGTCGAAGCAGGAACTCAACTTTAATGTAGCAATTTCTCTCGCTTATATAGAGAAGGCAAAGAGGGTGGGCACTTAGGTATGGGGAGAGATGACATAGGAGGCGGGGGAGGGGAAGGTCGTGACTGACAGGGCCAATGGCATAGCTCCATGTCAGCAATGGCAGGGTAGAGGGAGGGGCAAACAGGTCTTGCTGAGTCACTCCTATATGGAAGTGACCGAGACAGGTCTCAGTACTCAAGCCAGGCTCCAGTTTGTCCTCAAGGCTCAAACCAAGGTCAAAATGGGGCCCAACCCTACCACTGCCTGGGACCCCACCCTCTCGCCCTCGGGACAGCAGGAGAGGGAGAACAGCCCCAGTGCCGCCGCATCAGGGTCCTGTTCTGAGCCCCAGCCCAGAGCTACCGCAGCCCCAGCTTGGCTCCACAACACGGCTGCCCAGTGCAGGAGGGCAGATGAGCAAGTCCATGGAGAGACAGCAGCGGCCGCAGGCGCCCCAGGCCCGGGCAGCTGAAAGGGAGAGGCAATGAAGACTCTGCAGTGAAACCGAGATCAGGAGCAGCATGCAGCCAAGAAGAGAAGAGCCTCGGGCCTTGTTGCCAGGGGAGGAGGCACAGGATAGGCCCAGCAGGTAACAGCATAGGACTTAGTGTTTTTCTATTCCTTTCAGCCATGAGGAGTGATATGGCAAAGCAATACAGTATAATACACACATATGGATTGATAATAGGTGGAAGGTGGCTAACTGATTAGCTGGTTAGATGGTTCAAAAATCTCTACACTTACATAATAATTTATTTCCCTTGGTAACCATTTCCTCAGTGCCTAACATGGCTTTGCACGTGACGGTCTCCAAATAAATATTTGTGAAACACATGGGTAATGGAAAGAAACTCCTGACACTGACTTGGGCCAAATACTTAAGTGTAGAGATACACACACCTTGTCCATACACTAATGTAAGTTTGACATCTCTAGCTTAGCTTGTCTGTCAGATCTACTAGTAGGCAAAAAGAAGATTCCAAGACCTGATCTTCTAGGCTGACTACTTATATAGTCCATAAATACTTAGGAGTTGAAGCATTGCTTGCTAAAGACAGGAAAAGTACTGAGCACAGGAGACAACAACTTCCCATGACCCCAAGACCAGCCACTTAGATGCTGCCAACTTTCACTCACTACACCCTGAAGATTCTACATTTCACTCATTACACCCTGATCTGACAGAGTCACCAGGCATAGCAGCAATCCTTGCACAACTGTAAGAGAAACTACTGCTGTCAACCCTATGAGACTCTCTATAAGAAGAAGTCATCCAACATTGGTAAGGAGAGGTGGTTACCATCACGCTATGTGGCGTGTGCTCCAGGCATTGCACAGGAAACAGAATCCTCCATGTTTCGCTTCCTTTTATCATGTTGAGTTCTGAGTAGGGACAAGCAATTTCCCCATACCACCCTGCAGGGAAGTCCATCATTCAATCACTGCTTCTGTGGGATGTGCTTGCTCAGTCAACATGAGCTGACACCATCTTCGAGTCAGTGTGAATACGTTTGACTTAAAAATAACTCGAGTGTTGCTTGGTCCCCTAGGCATTCTCTGAAGAACGTCTGCCAAGGAAAGGCTCGACTCTGAGAGGACAAGAATTTATAAGAAGAGAGACTACATTTCAGACAACACAAGAGTGTCACTGTAGACAGGAGCTCCCTTCTATAGAATATGCAAAACCAAAATGGATAGAGAAGGCAGGCAGTAGAAAATTCTTCATAAAGGAGCGTGCAAATTCTAGCCCTCGGATTGTGAAAATTAGGATCTGAGGCATTCTGCCTATCATGGAAAAATGAGAACTTAACAGCAAAGCTCAACTTTTAACATTTGTCCAAGCTACCAGGGGTACACTATTGAATCCTCTGTGCCTGCTCTGTAGACCGTTTTTGGTAAAATATATGTTTTCCCATATTGTCTGGGGAATCTAGCCTATCAGTCATTTTCCCACCTACCACACTGGGGAACGCTTTCTCCTTTTGTGTACAGAGAGTGTTGCTCTGCTCACAACCATATGGTTCTGGGGCCAAGGAACCCTGAAGCATGTTCACAAGTATGCAATTCACCACCCAACCCCAACAGGGCCCAGGAAGTCTGTCCTGCCAAGCACTGTGGTCCATCCCTATCCCTTTTCTTAGGCACAACTGTATTGCAAAGTTGCATTTACAATCTTGCTACACTCTCTGCCTTTCTTTACCCCAAGAAAGGTCTCTAGGAACTGCACCTCAGGGCCACAGGGCTGCCTGTCCTCAGAAGAGTGACAGGCAGCTGGAAGAGGAGCTTCTACCCTACCCCCACCCCTTCCTTGGGCACCATCTTAGTTTGCTTTCTCTTGCTTTGAGAAACACCACGAACAAAAGTCACTTGGGGAGGAGAGGGCTCACGTCCATTGAGGAAAGCCAAGGCAAGAGGCACAAGTTCACAGCATAAACCTGGGGGCAGGAACTGAAACAGAAACCTTAGAGAAACATTGTTTCCTGGCTTGTTCTCAGACTCATGTTCAGCTACTTTTCTTATACCTCCCAAAACCTCTTGCCCAGAGGTGGCCCCACCCACAGTAAGCTGGGCCCTCTTACATTAATCACTTATCAAGACACTGCCCCAAGACTTGCCTACAGACCAACCAAATGGAGTCACTTTTCTCAATTGAGGGTCCCTCTTCTCTGATGACTCTGTCCACTAGCCCACACAGGTGCTCTGTGGCTGAAGGATGCTTCCTGTACACTGCAGCCACAGCAGGGTAACCCCTCGGTTCACACAGTTATTAGTTCCTCCAATAACTAGCCCTCTTCCTTCACCCTAGAAATTGAAATGTGCCTACTCTTGCTTGTCTCTGGGTCCCTCACAGCCCTGTAGATCCCCATAACCCTGCCTGTGCAGTGTCCCATTGTTCCATAGATCACCATAACCCTGCCTTTGTGGTGCCTCACAACCCTGTGGGTCTCCTTAATCCTGCCTGTGCTCTGTAAGGTTCCTCCTCACTAAACCATCTGAGCAGAGCTGCATTTGTAGAAGGTCCTGGCTGGTGATGAGCCAAGCTGAGTCCCACATACAGCCATGCTTCTGACTAGACATATCCTTGAGCAAACCCCTGGCCTCTATAGGCTGGAGCCACCTGCTACCCTCAACTGAGGAGTCGGGGTCATCCAGGGAAGCCCAGGATCTCTCAGGGCTTCCTATTTTGCATACTGAACAGTGGTCTCTGGATTGTCCTAGAAACCAGGCAGAAAGACAGTAATGATTCTGATTCTTTTGGTCATATTTAATATTGATAAGCAAGTATTAGGTGGCCTACTATGGACAACTGAACAAGACTGGTGTCAACTCACACAAGGGCTTGTTTGGGGAGTCACAAGCCACTCTTAAGAAAACTGGGCACCAGTTGTTCACACAGGGCCCTGGTGAGGCAAGTATCCCTCATGCCAGAGGCCAGAGGCAAGCGGTCACTTCTCTGTGAGGAGGGCAAAGCCCAGGAGAAGGGCACAGGTGTGCACACTCGTGGCATGCACTTGCTGCAGCCCAAGTAGGAGCTTTGGGGACACCAATCAGTCACACCCAGCACCTCCTGCTGCTGAAGATAAATAAGGCTTGAAGGCTTTCTCCTCACAGCTTCTCCCACCTCAGTGATCAGAGTCCTCACACCAGCCCCACAGGTGGGCTGGGCAGGTGGTGGCAAGGACCGTTGTGTTTTGGAGAGGAGATTTGCCAAGCCATGTAGATGGCAAGGGAGAGCTGGACCAAAATCCAGGGGTTATGTCTCTTTTCTGGAAACATGGATTCAATTTATGTAAATGATTAAGCTAAATTACTGGCTTTAGGGACCCTCATGTTTGGAATGAGGCCAACCTTTGTGTTTCTATTCATGATTAAAAGCGTCCCGGGGCTGCTCTCCATATCAACTACAGCCCTACCCTGAAGTGCAGACAGCTCTCCAGAGAACCTTGACCTCTTATCTGCACTTTCCCACGGGCTTTGGGAATAGTCTCCCACAGGTTCGCCTACATGGGCCAAGATGGCTGACATTCCCCTAGTGCACAGTCTACTGCTACTAGCATGTCTGCTCTACAGCTCCTGCTCCTTGTGCTCAGTTCCCCTCACCATCTTGTAATCACTCAACAAACATCAACAGAACTCTGCTGTGGGTTTGGCTAGTGCCTGGAGCCAGGTGCAGGAGCTGTGTGAACAAGGTCTGGTCCCTGTTTACAGTAACTGAGGAATGGCAAGGCTGTTACACAAACTATAGCAGAAACCCAAAGGTTGCTGGAAAGAAGGTATACGGCCTGTTGGCCTTGGAGGGGAGGCATCGTGAGCTGCCTTAGGAAGACATTCAGAGTGAGGTCACAATGAGACCACCAGAGCTGGGGGTGTCCCAGAGCACTGCAAAAGGAAGCAGCCTTCTCAGGAACAGAAGGATCCATGTGGGTGAAGACAAAAGGGATCGTGGTGCCTGTGTAGCCCACCATGGAAGGAACACCAAAGACAAGGAGCATGCCACTGAGAAGTCAGGACAGGTCAGGTGGATGGAGGCCCAGTGACAGAGGATCTCTCTGAGTCCACTAACAGGGCTGTGACTTCAAGAGGAGGGGACCATGGTTATATTTTGGCTTCAGAGCCTTCAAAAGGTCTGCAAGTGAGTCACAATGGGTTAACAGCTGGAGCCATGACTGCCACGGAAGCATGGAATCTACACTGGGAAACAATAAGAAGTAATAATGTCTCCAGAGAAGCTCGGGCAGAGCCTGATGAATACAGAGGCGGATGCTCACAGCCAACCATTGGACTGAGCATGGAGTCCTGGATGGAGGAGTTAGAGGGAGCAACAGTGTCAACTGGCCTGACCCCCTGGTGCTCTCGGAGACTGGACCACCAACCAAAGAATACACATGGAGGGACCCATGGCTCTGGCCACATATGTGGCAGAGGAGGGCCTTGTTGTACATCACTGGGAGGAGAGGTCCTTGGGCCTGAGGGTGTTAGATGCCCCAGTGTAGAGGAATGCTAGGGAGGGAAGACAGGAGTGTGTCAGTGGGTGGGGGAGCACCCTCATAGAGGCAGAGGAAGGGGGATGGAATAGGGGGTTCCAAAGGGGAGACATTTGAAATGTATATAAAGTAAATATCCAAAAATAAAAAACAAAGAAGAAAAAGAAGAAGAAGAAGAAGAAGAAGAAGAAGAAGAAGAAGAAGAAGAAGAACAAGAAGAACAAGAAGAACAAGAAGAAGAAGAAGAAGTAATGGTGACCACTACTGCAGCTGCCAGGCATGCAGCACTTAGCACACTGGACTCCAGAATGGCTCTCCCCCATGTGAGGAAGTCTGTGTTTACTGCAACATCTGTCTGACTCATCTCATCCCAACTGTCAGCACTAGCATAGCCAGTGAGACACCACGGCATTGCTGGCATCCCTGAAGGACAAGTATGGCCCCTGTCTGGATCATCTGTTTTCAGGCTGGACCCCACCACTAGCCAGCCCAGAGCAGTGGGAGTGGCCTGGGTTCCAGGAGCTAAGGACCACACCTGAACCTCACAACACATAGAGCTGCGTGGCACATGCTGAGGCTGCAGAAATAATGCCCCAGCCCTTCTGCATCTCAAATGCAGCAGCAAGAGCAAAGGTCCAGTCAGAGTGAGAGCCACTGAGTCTCTTGCACCTTGCTCTCTCCATGATTGATTTCTCCTGACATTCATCAGACTCTCAAACCCCCTCTGCTGCCCTTCAAGGGATGGATTCTTCTCACAGAAACTGTGCACAGAATGCATCTGAAGGAACATGATGGCTCTTTTCCTACCTTTCCTATACTTTTAAGTGGAGAAAAATCAAAGCTAATAAGGTTAGAGAAAAGGTAGCCCAAGTATTGCAGAGATCCGAGAAGAGAAGACACACAGTCTCAGGTGCTGGGGGATCACAAGAGGCAGAAGGCACCCAAGAGAGGGGCAGAGTTTGTTACCTCCTACATCATGACTCATGTGTGAATAAAAAATTAAGTAAATAATAAACATTTAAACATGGTGAGTTCTTCCCCTGCCCCTGAAAGTCCTAAGCTTTCAAACTAAAAGTTCATACCCGTGGATTCTGAATATTTTCCACTTCCATGATTCCCCCTTTTATGCTGCCTATATGGAGAAATCAGTCTATGAACACCAAAACTCTTAATAGTCAAGATCTTGGAAACACATGGTGCAGCTGATGGTGATTTGGAATGTTGAAAGTGAGACCATAATCTAATCGATGGGGAAATGAGATTCCAGGTGGCAGGACAAGCAGAAGGGAGGGATGTCCTATTGGCCCACTGGGCGTCTCTCCTGTGCAAACACTGAGGGCGGATGTCCATCTACCTACCCCACCAGGCATCTCTCCAACATCAAACACTGAGGGGTAGGAGATGTCCATCTACCCTATCAGGTACTTCTCCCATTCCAAACACTATACACGCTCCACTCACCCACGTCAATCCTTGAAAGGATACGCTGTTGCAGCTGCTCACAGATATGAGACCTAAAGCAAAAGGTGAATTTATTTGGCCAAGGTCAACAGCTACAACAGGGCAAGTCTGGATTTTCTCTGCAGACAGCATTTCACTCATGGTGTTTATTGCAATAGGATCTCCTAGCCCCATCTTTAGACACCTCCGGCACAGTCTGTGTGAGCTGAAACCCAGGCCTCTGAGATAATGCAGGGGTGAGCACAGTCTCACCCCTGACACTGGGGCAGGAGTTCAAGCAGAGATGGCTGGCCTACAGCACATCCTTAAACTATCATCCTGGAACCCAGGTTCCATACCACACCAGCGGGATCTTGCATTGTATAGACATACAGGCCACGCCTTCTAAAACAAGCCCCTCTTCCTGAATACTGTGGACCTGGGGTGTTAAACCAGCAACTTGGCCTAATCTGGGAGACATGAGCCCAAGGAAGAGCCCTGCATAGGAGAGCCATTTGGGCAGAGACTTCCAGGGCTTCTGCACAGGGAGGGGGTAAAGATTTTCAGTGGACACAAACCACTCAACTACAGACATCTCTTGACGTTGATCATGGTGCAACAGAGGCACCAGTAATGTGCTTATGCACCCCCACCTTAAAGCTGTATATATCAAGGCCTGTGGTGGTCCCTCACAGAGACATGGTGCTGGTGGCATCCAGGGAAAGGAAGTCCTATTCCTGGAAGCAGCTGCAGAAGGAGAAGCTAGGATGGCGCAGAGTTTGTGACACAATTAGGTGAGGTCTGATTCAGGCTCCAGGAAGCTAAGAAGATGGGGGGGGGGGGGGATGACAAGAACCCGGAAGCATAACCAATATTAAATGACACTGTTTCTACAGCTTCCAAAGGACATTAAAAGCATACAGATCACACAGATAAAAGGTATTTTAATGAAAATCTAATGCAAAGTTTTCTTGTAGAGTATGACAGATTCTTTGGGACACATGCTATAAGCAGGAAGCTGTTTTCAGAGAGACTTATTAAGAAACCTAATTTCTGCTGAGGACCTTGGCTGGTACCTGGTGCTCAGAAGCCTGGGGGGACCTTCCCATTGACACCCAAGTGATCTGAGCACAGCCTCCCCCTCACTCAGGGATGATGGGACTCTAAGCCAGGTAAAAAGTTCCCAGAAAATAGACCTGTCATGCGGGACCATAACCAGGAAACAAAAGGAAAGACTGAGTATCTGAAGGAATCTGGGGAACGAGTGAGTTTTTCACAGCAAATTAACTTAGAAAGCACTAGCGTTCATTCTTCTTCATGTTCCCTTTAGAAACGTGTCCAAGTTAACCCTGGTGGATAGCATCATGTGGCCTCAGCAATGCGTGCCATCCATGTTCCCGCTGTCCTCACAGATATGGAGAAGGGGATCGGCAGTGGAGACATGGGGGAAGGGGAGTCCTTCCACATGCATGATCAAACCAAGGGACCTCTGGGCTATAAATGAGAAATCATTGTTACAAAAGGCTAGGCAGGGCAGGGGAAGTGCAGACAGAGAAGGCTGTTGGCTGCTACAAATGCAGACAGGAGGATCAAGTTTCAGAATCCCACAGCACAATAGGGCAGCTACTGTTGATGATAGTTTATTATAGTTTTCAAAATGACCAGAAGAGAGGATTTTGAATATTCCCAACCCAAAGAAATAAAACAATGTTTGGGGTAATAGATATGCTAACTAAGCTGATTTGATCATCACAAGACATAGAGATATATGTGTGTATTAATATTCATAAATATTGACTAATATGTCCATTAAAATGTTTCAGTGAGGGAGCTAGAGAAATGCCTTACAGGTTAAGAACCATAACTGCTCCTTTCAGGGGTCTGAGCTCTATTCCAAGCATGGTAGCTCACGAATGCCTATAACTCCAGATCCAGGGATCCAGCATCTTCTCACCATCTTCTGTCTTCTTCAAACATCACAGACATGGCATTCACTTACACACACACACACATACACACACACAGAGAGAGAGAGAGAGAGAGAGAGACAGAGAGAGAGACAGAGAGACAGAGAGAGAAAAAAATTCATTTATACACACACAAACACATATTTAAATAAAAAGTCTTAATAATGAGCAGTAGAATCCCACCAGGTTCTTTTAAAGTCCTGTTCCCATGTGCCCTAGGGGAAGAGTGGCCTCTTAACCATGACCCTACCAGAGACTACTAGTGAGTCCTCACCCCTGGTCACTGTGCTGCCCTCTGCACTCCATGGTAGCTACTGACAGCTCTAGGCACCCGAGGTAGGGACCTGGATGATGTTCAGTGTCATCTTATTACCAAGAAGTGGGGTGCATGGGCAGGCTGCAGGGCCCCAAATCCTTCCTATACAGTGCTTTCTACCTAGCCCTACCTGCCGGTCCTCCTGTGCACTGAGCATCCTTCCCTCCAGGCAGTTTCAGTCCCAGCTATGAACCCAGTCTGTCCTCCTCCTCTAGTGTATCATTCGTGTGTGTGCGTGTGGGTGTGTGTGTGTGTGTACATGTATGTGTGTGTACATGTATGTGTGTGTATGTATGTATGTATGTTTGTATGCATGTGTGTGTGTGTGTGTGTGTATGTGTGTGTGTGTACACACACCCATATCAGGGTATGGAGAACCTGAGTGAAAATGGAGTGTGGAAGAAAGAGCTCAGAGAAGTAAATGAGTGAAGAGGCCCTACTACGATCTCCACGAAGTTGTCTATTTTATGCCACTTTTTACAGACAAGAGGACTAAGGCCTATAAAGAAGCAATAGTCAAGGTCACACCATTAGTTGGTGTGACCCTCTGGCTCTATGTCCCCCATGCTTTGAAGAGTCAAAGGCATGTTCATCTCTGGCGGCTTGGGACAAGCGCAGTCAAGCTCCCTGCTTTCCGCCTCCCCAAGAAGCAATCTGAGAAGAGCTCTAACTCAGAGAATGGAAGTCAGGGTCTTGCTGTACATCTTCACCAATAATCAAACAGGGTGACAGAGTGTAGAGAGCAGGAGGCCTTAGTCAAGGCCTTGGCACTCAGCAGTGGAGGACTGGACTCACAATGCCCTGGGTTTAATGTTTGACATCAACAGCCTGCCTTGGTGATGCTTTCATACACTGATGCCTGAGGACCAAGAGCAACAGGAGCACAAAGCAAGTCGGGAGTTTGCTTTGCCTTCCCAGGGCCTCCTGCCTGAAAACTGCTTTCCTTAGACTTGACAGTTTTCCTGCCCTGTTGAGGAGAAGAAGCAGGGCCTGGCCCCGGTTACTCTGTGTTATTTAAACAGCATTTTCAAGTTGGGCCAAGCTTTGAATTACTCAATTTTATAAAGTGACAGTTTTGACCTGACTTGCTCCATCTGAGTAGGAATGCCATGAAAGAATCACTCTCCATCTTGTTTGGAGAAGTAAATAACCAGCACCTGCCAGCACAACAGGAGACAAACTGGTATTTCATTTGTGCCAATGAAATAACTACACCTGTGAGCATATGGAGCCATCTCAGAAATACCAAACACATGAGCTTCACAACCACACAGACGCACCCCAAAATGGAGAAGTAACGGTACTCTGGCCCATCCCCCACTCGCTTGTCATGAGCCTGATCTGGGGAAACAGCCACAGTGGATTTCCTCTGTCTCAATCCCCATGCTCCACACAGCTCACTGGAAGTGTCTGTCCCTGCCTGGATCTCACACGCAGCCTGCCTCAAATGGGCAGGCAAAATGCCGGCCACCTAGATGTGCAGTGACAGCCTTGTACTCCGCTCAGCTCTGAGTCTGTGGTGCATATCTAGTTCCCTGCAAACAAAGCCTCTCTCTCTCTCTCTCTCTCTCTCTCTCTCTCTCTGAGTGTGTGACTCCATCTCTGTCTTTCTGTTTCTCTGTGTCTCTCTATCTGTCTGTCTGTATATCTCTCTCTCTCCCTCCCTCCCTCCCCATTTAAATACAGCCCCCTAGGACTCTGCAACTTCATCTTTTTCAGCATCTACAAGCAGCAGATGTCTAAATTAATATGTAATCTGGAAGCTAATATTAGTAATTAAGACAGGAATCAAAGAATCTGTCCTTGTCAATGGTCACGACTAGCAAGTGAACTCAGTAATCCTTGGTAAATTTAAGCTAACCAAATCAGATGGCTTGTGGATTTATTGTTATTCTGACACTGTGGAAAGACACACATATGTCTGTGTTTCTAACATAGTATGCTCATAATAGCTACATGGATAGACCTGATACAATTCTCCTGAATTCTGTAAACCTTGAAACTGTGTGTGGTGTGGAGTGTGTCTCTCTCTCTCTCTCTCTCTCTCTCTCTCTCTCTCTCTTTCTCTCTCTCTGTGTGTGTGTGTGTCTGTGTGTGTGTGTGTGTTCAATACAGACTACAATAAAATTACTAAGAATTAAATTATGTGTCCTTCCCCAAATTAGCGTTCAGAAACCCTAACTCTCAGTGCGTCCATATTTGGAAATAATGCATTTGCATTATCTAGAAGTTAAGTCGATGAGGATGCTTTGCCAAGCCAAGGTGACTGGTGACCACAGTAAGAGGTATCCATGTCAAGAAAGGAGGCTTGGAGAAAACCAGCCCTGTCTATGCCTCGCTGCTGGGCTCCCTTGCTCAGAACTCAGAGAGGATATATTCTGTTCTGTAAAAACCCTCAAATGCCCATAGAAACGTTATGTCCACCATAGCTAGTTATTACATAGAATAAGATTCCAGGAGAATGGGGTCCTGGGAAGAAAAGAAGGGCAATGGAAGATTGGATCTGGTAGTGGGGACAGCTGTGGGGAGTCATGGCCCCTGTAAAGGAGAGTATGCTGCCCCCACGTTCCACTCTGTGAACAGCATCTACATGAGGAGTCAGAATCTTGGACACCAACTGCTTCTCTCACAGCCGGGAACTTCCGAGAAGCTCCTTTTAGCTAATGTGCACTTCCAGCTGGGCCAAATAAGGAGAGAGCTGCCACACAGGTCCCCTACAAGCCACACCAGGCTGTCCTTCTCCATAAGGAGCTCCAGCCGTGGAAGCCAACACGAAAATGAGACTTGCAATTTTCCAGAATGGCAGAAATGAGCGGCAAGTCTGAGTAATGAGCCATTAGGGTGGATGGGAGACCAGGATGGTCCATTCGGGGAGGAGAGGGCAAAACGAAGGAGCCTCTCTCAAAGAGCTGGAATGAGCCAGGCCTCTCTCCATAAAGCTCAGAAATGGAGGGGATGTTGTTTCTAGGCTCTTCTGTAGTTCCCAGAGATATGCCCAGGCATGTAGCTCATTACCCATGTGCAATGTTACTTGTGTGTATGTGTTTTCAGGGCTCAGTCACACATTTCATCATACCCTGCTGCCCTCCACATTTCCTGAATTTTCCAGCGTCGTGATGGCAGAGAGTAAATGAAGCAAGAAGTGAGCATTATCTGAAGTCTTAATGAACCAGCCCAGTGTGACAGTGGGCTCATTCAGACTCAGCAAACTCCAGACAGCTTTAAGCTAGATTGAAGAGTGCGAGTGGGGGAGGTCTGGGAGGCAGCTCAGTTGGTAAATCACTTGCTACAAAAAAACCCGTGAGACAGAGTGAATCTCCAGCATCCACACAAATGCCAGGCGGGAGTGGCTATGGAGACCCACCTGTGAGCACCTGGGCTACCTGGACCACTTGGGCAGAGCAAGAGGGGATCCCCAGAGCAAGTCAGCTAGATAGACTTATCCAAACTGGTGAGTGAGAAACTGTCTCAATCAAAAAGGTAGAGAGCAAGCAAGGAAGATATCAGGTGTCAATTGTTAGCATATCTGCAGGTGTACCCACACATCTGTTGGCATATCTACAGGCGCACCCACAAATCTGTTGACATATCTGCAGGTGCACCCACACATCTG